>CM075857.1:8027726-8436251 GCA_037975125.1 Latrodectus hesperus | reverse complement strand
AAATTGAAGAACGTTTCCTTTGAAAGCTAATGATTGAGGTGCGTTAGCTCTAAGCCTTTGCATGCTTTTCTTTCTGATCTAAATAAGATAAAACTGCTCTAAACAAAATTAAAATACAACTTTTTTATTCTTATCTTAATCCTATTTGTTTTATTGTAAAGTAATAAAAATATATTTTTGAACTTTTAAAAACACAAGAAAAAGCATTATTCTATAACATTTTAGCACGTTGAAAGTCATAATATTCATTAACACTTGCAAATTTTGATCAGTTTATTAAAAAAGCAATACATAAATTTAAAATGACATTTACAAAAATCCATAGCTATACTAATCAATAAATATTGCAGTGACATTAAGTTAAAATTAAAAAAAATCTATAGTAACTCATATTAATAATGTGTATATTTACCAAGAAAATTAGATATTTATGATATAAGATTTATTTCAAAATCATTGTTATATTTAAAATGTTTCCTGAATTGATAATTTGATAAAACTTTATATATCATAAATGAAATTAAAATATTTTGTTGATTTCTGAATTTTCTTTTGACGCATTACCAAAAGAGCTGCAGAGATAGAGGAAAAATATATATAGTATCATGAATAACGTTTGATTACAAAAATAATTCTACTTGCAATGTTGCTTGCTTAAATTACACACACAAGCGCACACGTGCATGTGAGTGTGCATGCGTGCATGTATAAAGTTTACTCTCCAAGTTCCCTATAAAAATATATTTATTCCCATTTATGCTTTGATCATGAATTTACTTCTTGTTTTATATATGTTTACATTCAAAGTTAAGAAATCTGTTATATAACATATAAAAATTTATTTGAATGTATTCATTGTTAACATACCTCCTGATTTATAATGCAGCTTATAGTAAATAGATATTACCAATCGATTTTTGGTATAACGTTCATGAATATTATTAAGGTTATTTAGATTTAATATGCTATACAACTAAATCAAAACAAATTTCCAGTAAAGTGACTTCCTATTTTTGACATAAATATATAAATATGTCAATTTAAATTAAAATAATTAAATAAATTTAAGGCTGTTAAATTAAACATGCCAAATTCTGACGTTTTACCAGAATTTCTTGTTTATCTTCCACTCTGATTTATATTACGTCCTAGAGATGAATACCTATATAATTATGTAGAAATTTACATTTTGTCAACCGTAGCAATAATGTCATCGTGAGACAACACAATAAGTCATTTTGACAACATTTTTAATCGTCAAAAACTGATAATTTAGCATGCGGGATTATACGCAATTTGTGTCAAATTAAAAATTATTTTTAATTTGAATAATAAACAAATGAAAAATATGAAATATGAAGATACATTTATTTATTTCCTTTTCATGTTTATTATTATATTTATTTATAATAAAATTTATTTAGCTAACAGGTATCTGAGATTAAAAAAAGATACAAATTATGCACCATTAAAAAGGCAGAAACCATTAATGACCTCATAAGCACGGAATTCCATTTAGCGAAATAATAAAACAATCCCAAATTCGTGGAAAGTTAAAAGTAATAAGAGGCACATAAAAGTTTCATTTCTTTTCTACTTAAAGAAAACATTTTCTGAAAGTTGAAGGTTTTTCAGAGGAATTCGATAAATATTCTCTTTTATTTAAATATGTTAAGTAGAATAATTAGCATTTCAAATGAAAGACTAAAACAATTAGAAATAAATAAAATAAAAAGAAATATTTGCTACAACTAATAACATTTCTTTTATTATTGGGTGCATAGGACATATTTACACACACAGAAACACACACTAATGTATGTAATAATTTTAAGTATAATTAATTTCATAATCAAGAGAGTAATTAATAAAGTAATATATTTCAATATTTTTTTCATGTACGCATAAGTTTATTAATCTATTCATTTTTTATTTCATGGGAACCAAAAGATTCCTGTTAAATAAAAAAAACACTTTCTCTTGAGATCATTTTTAATTTTTTATTAATATCCTGGGAAGATCGGTTCTGCTTAAACATACTTGAAACTGAAAAATTGTTTTGGATCTTACAAAAATCTTGCTTATCTCAAAACAAATTTACAAACAAATAAATTTTCTTATGAGAAGTGACATACTAAAAGAAAATCATATCTTTTCCCTTATTCAGGTTTTTTTCGTTGCATCAAGTTGTTTTTTGGAAAAAATTGAAAAAAAAAATTGTAATTTGAAACTTAGATATAGTGACATATATGAGACTTTACTCCTGACACTAGAATATAGCAGACAAAAATAAAAAAAAACGATTTACTTTTTAGCAATAGTTTATTTTATATTTGATTTTTTTAGATAATAATATTTTATGCGGGACTTCACATCATTTTATTAAAACTGTAAATTTTCAATATGTTTTTAAGTTATTTTAAAGTGAAAATTAACTCTTTCTTATAGATAAAAAAATAATACAAGCAATTTAGTTTTTCCAAGTGTTTCCAATATTTTTATATCATTAATCCAATTTAATTGGAACTTAATAATAACAGCTTTTATTTATAATTTTACTCAAATATTTTTCAATTTCAATTTTACAAAGTCATCATTATGAAAATTATCATCGATATGTTAAGAGTTTACTTATTATGACATGTAATTTATTTAAGTTTTAAATTAATTTTTTTTGTGTGGTGTTTAGCTTGATTATTTTTTATTTTACAATTAAACAATAGTTAAGATTTTTCTGGAAAGAAAAGAAAAAATATAAACATTTCTTATAAAACAATGAAACTTAAAAATTCATAGTCATATTCATAAACTTCATTAAAAACATACTCAATATATCAGAAATAAACTTTTCATTGTGACAACAAAGAATCATTATGCCTCTCTTAATTTTCAGAAAAAAGTTGCTCGCAAATTTCAATCACTCCTGTTGTTGAATTCAATTTTTCAAAACGATTAAATCTTTTCAAAATATCACTTTGGAAATAATCAAGTAAATCGATATTTTTAAGAATCGAAAAGTGGGTGACGCTCATTTTAATCTTCAGTATAAAGGAAAAATAAAACATTTACAACGGCTTTAAGCATTTCACAAATAATTATTAATTTTTTGCCTTTTATTTTCCGTAACATTTTTAAAATTCGGTTTATATTAGAAATTAGTGTAGAATATGAGATATAAAAAAATCTGTATTTATTATAAATTTGATAGCGTTGTTACCTTAATTTTAAGAATTGCCATACTTTTCATGTTATTCAAAATTCATGTATCCTAAAAAGAATTAATTAATTTAGAATCATAAATATTGGTAATAAATTAAAATAAAAACCTGAAGAAGAAATAATATTTGCATTTAAGTGCATTTTAAGTAAAAACAAAATAATTAAAAATTAATTAACTGAAGACACAACAGTTAGTTTTACATTTGAAAGATCGTAAAAGAATAATGAGCAAGAAATCTTATGAAATAATTAAAAATATTTTACAATTATATTTTTAAAGCATTTAACGTACTATGTTTATCCTCTTGTTTGCTCAGTTAATTAGAAATTCTTCCAGTTAAAATCATCGTTTACTCGTATGTGTTATTCTGATTAAATGTTTTATAATAAATATACATGACATTTAAAATTAAGAATATAATTTCGTTTATTATGTTCCGTATTTTAAATTTTATATAAAATTAATTGATTACACTCTGTTATCAAAAAATAGTATAACAAACCACTTTTAGCACTTTAAATTAATAGCTTAACTTTTAATATTAATTCCTAATAGTATATTGTTTCTATCATATTATATTTTATTCTTATTTAGAATCAAGATATGACATTAAATACAAAAATTTGCTCGTGTCTTCATTAAAAAATTCGAAGTTATCTACCTACACCTTTTGCCGAATATCATAAAAGGTATCCTTAATGCATATTTTTTAAATTTAATTCTGTTTAATATAAATTTTTATTTACAAGTTGATTTCATTTACTTTACTGCTTTGTATTAAGATCTAAAAATTATATCATGGTATTCTTCATCAAACTACATATTAATATTTATTATTTGTAAATAAAATAATTTTAATTTCAATAATTAATAACTGCATATTGCCTTTAATATAATTATATGATATTAAAATATACAAATTGCTAATATGTGTCTTGGTTTATTGTTGTTTGAAAATGAATTGTTTAAACATTTCCTTTTATTAAAGGAGGGGATCTTTATTATGAGTTACTTATCTTTTGTTTATTTTCCTTTAATGAATAAATCTTTTTAATCTTATACTTTTTATTATTTTCATATCCTGCGGTTTCATGGTTGTTTCTATCTGTAAAGCTGTGATATTTGGTAAGAGCTGTGTATAGAATTTTTATTTAGTTTAAATTTTTTAGTTTTTCCATATGTTATTTTACTTATAGGAATAAAGTTTATAAGAAGCCTGCAATAATTTTTAAATATTTCATAAATTTTCTCTATATATTTTAATATTTATGCATAAACAGAATCAAATATTATTTCCAGAAAAATATTTAAATTTAATGCAAAATAAAAATATAGTTTATGAATATTAAAGAATAAAAATAAATATAAATCTGCGAAAAACAATGAAAACTATGATTCTTTGAATTTGTGTTGTAATTAATCACCGAATTTCTTTTGTATAGAGTTAAAAAGCATACTTTAACCATATATTATACTAAATTAGTTTTTTTATACAATACTTAAATCAAGTTAAATCTTGGGTCATATTTTATACAAAATTTATAGGGTAGGTACATATTTTTATAGAAAGATACTGTTGGTTTATATTGCTAATTAACGGTATATGGATTCAGATATCAAATAGAAACTTAGAAAGTTTTTATTATTATTCTTAAAGAATATTTTAATGAACTTATTTAATAATTTCCATTAAATGTCTGCAAAACTTTTCAATATAATTATAACAGCTGTTTTCAATTGAGTGAATATTTAGTTCGAAATACAATAACAAGCTCATTACAAAAATATACATGTTTTGTTTAGTGTTAAATTAAATTGTAAATTATATTAAAACGTACCATTCTCTCATGCATCTCAAAAGAGTCAATTTAATATTTTTAGTTTGAAAATTCATAATTCTGAGCATTATTTAAACGTTACTAATTTATATTAATTTTTTTTAGCTTACAAAATGTTTTTGTTTCTTTTAAATCACCACTCACATTCTCTTAGTTAACCAAAATGTGTTTAATTCTTATGAATTTGTACTCACTTTATAGAACTCGTTTGTTAAATATGAAGCATATCAATATTAAAAAAAATGTGAAATTAATTTTTGATACGAACATTGTATTAACTTACCAAAATTAATATGGGTTTTATGAAATTCAAAAAACGTTATCAATTAATGCATCTCATTTTGCTTAGGAATCTGCACTATATTTAATATTGCTCTTATAACCTTGGTATGTTTTGCAACCGATTTTATTAAGAACCAATTTATTTAAATAATCATAACAAGATCTTTCATTTAAATTTTACAAATTCTTAGACAACTTCTGTAAAATTAAGTATTATGTGTTCTATTATTTGCCAAAAAATGAATGTCATTTATTTGAATCTCACAGTTTTCATGGAAAGTGTTTGACTAAACCTTTATTATCAGTAAATACCTAAATATCCCATACTTTGTTGAAAGGGAGCAGAGATCGATTTCTACTTAACCAATTTACACCCAAACAAGTTTTTTTTGGAAAATAATGATAGAAGAATTATTTTTAAAATTCTAAAAATAGTATCTTTCACGTTTAACTAACATAATTAAGAATCAAAATACCTCTTACAAAATTGCCATTATTTAAAATATTACATTAAATTTAAATGATATTATTTCATTTTAGATTGATTTCCGGAGCTAATTTTTAAAACTTCATCTCAAATGTGAATTTCATTTAAAATATGTAAAAAGTTTTGTCTTTTTACGGAGATATTATATTCAATCATTTTTCTTAAAAAAATTAGTGACGCTCAAAAAGCATTTTAGCGTTTAAAATAAATTTTGAGAAATCATTAAATTGTGTATTTTACAATTTTAATTGAATTCTTGATATTTTTACTATATTAAACAAAGTATAGACATACAATTTTCACGAGAGTAACAAAAAATTAATAACATTTGTTTAAACGGAATATCTCCATATGTTATAACAAAAATAACGTTTGGAGGAACATTTTTTTCAAACTCAAAGACAGAATTTTTAACAGCAGTTGTATTAAATATGATAAGTAAGAAATGAGTCATTTTTAATCTAGAATAAAAATTTTTATTTCTAATTGAAAACGCAGTTGTTTCATTATATTTACGACTTATTGAGAACATATAGTTATTCTCCAATCTTCAAAAATTAAACATTATAAAAACAAGTATTGAAAATAAGTATCATGATTTTTTAAAGTTACTGTTTCTGTTTAAGGAGACGGCAACTATATCTTAACAAATATTGATTTTATTAGTTTTTTTCCCTTTTGAAATGCTGAAAGTAAATTTTTAACTATGATACAAATTGCTTACAAATATTCAATTAGTAAAATGTGCACGCTATTTAAATATACATTTTTTGAAATTATTAAAAGGTTATAAATATTTTTTAATAATAAAATTATTAAAAATATTTATTATTAATTTTATTATAATTATAAATGATATTCATTATAATAAACTTTATTAATATTTCTAAGAGAATTTTATAACCAATCTAGGATAATCAACAATTTCACATATATTCGAAGCTATTGGAATATTATTATTCGAATAGTAATATGTTTTTAACAATATAGTATTCTATATTTCGAAAAGCTGATGAGAGCGAAAAATGTTATAAAATAAAACTAATTACAAGCATTAAGACACAAAAATTACATTAAATATAATGTGATATTGTATTTTTATTAGGTTTAATGCATTGTACTCATTTTTAATCTTAATACCTGTTCATTTCAATCTTACATTATTTTCATATTCAGGTCGTCAATTTAAAAATGTACTTCATAAAACCTTTGGGTAAATTATTGTGAGATGTTTTTCAATTTTTCAAGCTTTTTGAAAGCTCGTACAATGGATCATAATACTATTTAATCTTCCTTTGATTCTTTAAAGTCAACTAGGGAGTAGCAATCCAGGAATATTTATTTTGTAGGAAACTGTTATTCCTTCATTTTGTGCTTGCACTTTGATCTTTCAGCTTCAGGGAAAATGATCTTTGAGAGTCGTTTGTTTATACGAGATTTTTCCTGTTCCTATTTTTGGCCCCCACGAGACATAAAAAGAAGCTTTATGATTCCTACTATGTTCTTACGCCTGACGTGTAGAAACTTTGTAAAAAAATATTTCAACTTGAATAGTTCTTAGAGAAAAGATAAATTTCGATCATAAACTTTAAGCTCTGTTATGAGTAGGAAGAGACTAATGCATTTGAATAGCTGACGTGAGCAGAAAGAACTCTCGTTTTGCACAGGGGTTTCAGGATATGTTCCTTTTTATCAGTTGATAGCATAAAAAGTATGATACTAATGTAGATTTGCTTAAAGATACGTAACTTTGGCAACAGCTCTTGAATGGGCCAATAGTGAAACAATGATTTCAATTTTTGTTTAATTCTGTACGTCTTATTAAAAATTAAATAAATAAAAATGCGTTTATTTATATGTAGATTTATTTACTTCCAATATAGG
The DNA here is from genome assembly GCA_037975125.1 of Latrodectus hesperus. Classification (NCBI taxonomy): domain Eukaryota; kingdom Metazoa; phylum Arthropoda; class Arachnida; order Araneae; family Theridiidae; genus Latrodectus; species Latrodectus hesperus. The sequence continues at coordinate 8,428,540 of CM075857.1, read as the reverse complement.
AAGTAAATACATGCATAACATGGATTGTGTGATGTAGATCATAGATTGTGTGAGAACATGGATTGTGTGATGTAGATTTATTTACTTCCAATATAGGAAGTAAATACATGCATAACATGGATTGTGTGTATATCATGTATTGTGATTAAAAATAAGAAAAAAAGATGAATTATTGAAGAAATATATTTTTGTAACCGAGAAATGATAGTGTTAACCTATTATTCAAAAAAGTATGAATTCAAAGACAAGCGAAATTTTCATTTCTGCCACATTATCAATAATTTATGCATGATTTTACTACAGCACCATAACATTATAGATAATCAGAGTGCTATTGTAATAATAAACTTCAATGAATACTTTTTATTTGAGTGAGAGAGATAATTATACTTCATTAAAATTTTCAAAGCTGTTTATTTTAAATTTTCAAAGTTGCTTTAAAGTTTTTATTTTTATGTTAATATAGTATTCTAAAAATACATTAAAATATACTTTTAAATAAATAAGTTATTTTGAAATAAATAGAATTTATTTTCCTTTAAATATTTCAAGAATGATGATTAAAAGAATAAAAACTATCATACTGAAAGTACAGACGCCAATTCGTAAATCAAAAACTGATATAATACTGATATAAGCAATACCTAAAATATCTGATTAATAGAAATTAAAATTTAAAATTTATATCAATATGCATTTTATTCTTTTGATATTTTTACGACATGTATCATTAAAATCTACATGTAAAGGTAGATAAGTATAATTTTGGAAATACTTCTTTGATAGATATTTGCATCAGAATTGCATTTAATATGAACGAAATTTTTGTTATTATTTGAAATTTTTTTTTAAAAAAAATTCGATAATTAAATAACAAATATATTCTAATAATGAATGAAACTTAAGTTACGAAAGTAAATTTATTTTTTGTTATTGAATGTTTAAAATTCAATTATTCCAGAGTAATTCTATATTGATAACTCTTAAGTTTATAACACAGTTAAATTACCTTTTTTCATAATTTTTAAAGTATGGGATTAAAATAAAAAGGACATTTGCAGTGTTTTCTAAATTATATTAATGTTATGAAAATTATATTTATGTATCAAGTCTTTTTAATTTCTTTCTTAATTTAATTCATTTTAAGTTTATCATTTATTCTATAATTATAATAAAACATTTTGTTAAAATGATTTAAAAGAGTGATTAAAAGTTTGTAAGTACAATCAAACTTTCAGAACTATTAATTTTTAGATTTAGAAATCTTTGCACATTGTTTTGATTTTGATTTTAAATTTTTAACGTTTCGGATTTATTGGTTAATGACAAGCGATTGTATTTTTTGTATTATTTTAATAGTTCTATTAAAATATTAAGTTTTTTACCATGCCAAATAAACTTAAAGATAAATAAAAAAATAACTAAAACATTTGATGTCTTACATTCTGGAGAATGTCTACATAATTTTTCTGAATTTTATTCATATATTGAGAGCAGCGCATCGTCAAAAAATGAAGAGTTTATTAGATAAAGTAAGACAGTTGAATCTTCTATGAGAATTAGAGCATCAATGGACAAAACATCTTGTGCAATGAAAAATCATTGTGATTTCTCCTTACATACTTTGAAGCCTGATTCTATTTTATACCAATATATAAATGAACAATAGTTTAATAATACTGGAAGAAGTTAATAAACTGTTAGTTCTCTTTTTTCAACTACAAAACCACTATTGTATTTTTCTTCTAGTCATTATCATCTTGAAAGAGTTAAACAGTGACATCTTGATATCTTTTCATTGTCTAATATTAAAAGCATCTACTGATGCAAGTGCAATGTATTTATGTCTAACAAAACCTATAGCTCTACTATAGCTTCTAGTTCCTGAACTCTAGGTCAAGTTTTCAATGAAAAAAAATTTTGATCATTTAGGAAGCAATTACAGAAAGAATTTTTTGTTCTAAATCTCACAAATCAGCTGATGCTGATAAAGCAGCAAAAAAAAAATTTATTACAGTTTTTTTTTCAGAAACATTAAAAGCAGTCATATAACAAAACCAATAATTGTTAAAAAATCAAAAAAATTCATACACATTAAATAGTAATTCAAAACATCATATTTTATTATGTGGTCATTAAGAAAACTGGAATTATTCCTATACATTTCAAAAACAAATCAGTGAAAAATTTTTCGCACAGATGTTATAAATTATTTTATTAAAAAGATATTTCCTTTTAAGGGCTTTATTTTACTATGAAAAAGCCCATCTTTAAAACCTACTTAAAATCAGATTTTTTCATTGAAGCCGTTAATTTAAGGTTTATTTTCAATTTTAAAGCATTATGCATTAAGCAAAATTCCTTGTATATTTTATATTTTAAATAAGTTATAAAACCATTACTTTTTCTCAATTATGGAGCTTTTGAAGAAAAATTACAATCTCAGGTTGCATTACGCAAGATGAAGTGCCATATATTAACATTTAAGATTCAACTCTCAGTATCAACTATATTTTGCAACATTTAAAAAAATGTGGCCAAATATAGTTGAAAATAAGGTTTTAAGATTATATTTTTAGATAAAGGACATGATGAATACAAGAGAGACAGGATTTTGCTGAGATAGATTTTTCAGATATAGTTACGAGTACAGAACTATATAATAATTATTTATTTGAGATAGTTAATGTAGTAAATAATTGTGAGAATTATTCTCATTAAGTATATATAGGGTCTGAAACGTTCTTTTCAGAATATCAAAATTTGTTAAAATATCTCTACACTGAAGTGGAAAAAACATTGGCTTAAATCAAAGAGTAACTTACAATTTATTGAATTTTTCTAACATTTATCAAGTATAATTTTTATGTAAGTAATTAAATGCTTCTATAAACCATTTCAAAGGATATTTATCAAACAAAGTTATTTATTCTTAAAGAAAATTTTAGATTTTTGTTCGACACTAAAAGTATAATATCGGAAAAAGTACACATTCAAAAATATAGTATAATAACCCATTTAGAAACATTTATATTTTTATTTCATTTTATAATTTAAGCAATTCAAATATGTCATTTAATAAGAAAATGTGACTAAGGAATATGGAATATATAATAAGGAATATGTGTTTAAATTGCAGAATCAGAACTAACAAATACTGATCTAATCTTAATTTTTTTAATCTTCCAATCTTAATTCATTTTTTTAAAAAAACTAAAATAAATAAACGTAGCATTAATAAATAAATGGCTTTAGACATTTAATTCATTCATTTTAGAAGAGAGTAAATTCCTTTATTTGTTTAAACTTTCCTAATGCATGTGAATATCTATTGGAAAATTTCCAGAATTTTATCAAAATTATTTCTATCTGTTGAAATACTTTTAAAATTTTCAAAGGAAAGTTTGAAAATTATTCATTCATTTAAATTCCTTTGGAAACATTCTCTATACATTTCTAGCATAACTTGCTCATTAAAAAATTCTGCATGAATGAAACCTTGATTAAATCTGCTTTTTAAAAGTATTCAAGTATTAGTGTGAGTGTTTTCTTGAATGTTTATAATTTGCATTAAATCTTATACCGTATGAAGGAATATTCATGTTCTTGTATTAATTTTTCTGTAAAAGTCATTCTCTTACATCTTGAAATGAATATTTTTAATGAATATCTAAGGCATATCTTATAAACATCTAAAACTTGAAATTCAATTGATCAAATGTTAAGTTGAAAACTAATAATTGATTTTTTCATCTATAGTTATAGTCAAAATCCACATTTCTGAAAGAATTAAATTTCCAGCTCATTGTAAAAATGTTTTAAGATGTATCATTTTCATGTGACAATGATATGCTGGTTTTTCAATGAATGAAAATGTTAAAAAGTAATTGAATCAAAAAAATTACTGAATGGCCTTTCATTTCGATGTCATTCATCTCACAAAAATTTCTTCATTACATTATCTCATTATTATTTGTATTATTTTAAAGTTTGGAATTTTGTAGAATTTGATAAATGAGATAATGCAGAATTTAGCTTATTAAAAATGGGATAGGAGACAGATGATTGATTTGGAGACTGTCATTATATGTCTGTAGGGTAATGACAATCAGTTTTGATTCATTGATAATTTTTTACTTATCTGTTGCAATGGTGGCAGTTTACGCAGAAATGTTTCTATTTCGTTTTGAGGTTATTTGTATTTATATAGATTTTTTGTAAAGACATTTAGAGGTCTAATGATAGAAATCTTGCGAATTTTAACATTTCAGCATCTAATACCTGTCAATTTTGTAGTTCTAGTCGTCAAGAAATATTTTTCTTTCACATGAGTTTATGTGCTTGGTTCCTTAGATACTCCAGCACATAATTCTAACCATCATTTAAGATCATTATCCTTTTTATTTCAGAGGTTCTTATATAAGGAACAATTCGCATATTTAATAAGTTCTCCTAAAAGGCTTCTATTACACAGCTGATAACCGTAAATGCAAACCCCTGAACTTAGCATGCAAATAACATGAAATTTACAACATGCATTTGCGGAGGTCAGGTATGGAAATTGTTATAATTTCAGCCCAGACACACATGACGCGTACCTGTGGCGCCACTTCAAAGAATCAACTTCTACATTGGAGGTTTCTTTTATAATGTTTTACCTACAATGTTCTGAACTTTCTTTGCCACGACATTATAATTACAGGAATATCTGCCCAAAAGAGATTCCTCTGAGCTGTTTGCCTATGACAATTTTTCTTAAATCGTCAATGATAGTACTGACTTATTAGTTATAAAAGTTTTTTTTTTTTTTTTTTTTTACTCGGATCCTAAATATATTTTGATTTTTATTCTTTTATAATATCTGTGGTTGATGCAATAAGATTTATTATGTTCATTTTCTTTAAACTGTTTATAAGTTGTTGGATCATTGATTTTTGAAAGTATTTTGTAGCAATTTTTCCAGAATTGAACTCATGAATAACAAGTAATGGCTGCAGTCGGAGTGTGTGGGAGAATGCTCAAGTGTATAAAAGATTTCACCGATCAACGCACCTGCAAAATCAGATTTGGAAGTGAATTCTCAAAATTTTATAATTTTTCAAACAAGCCTCCCACAAGCTAGCAGTTATGTGCTGTTCAATATATTTATCAATGATCTTGTTTCTGCTTTAAAATCTATTAAAGATGGACATTGTTTGCTCTTTGCTGATGACCTTGTAATCTGGACACGAGCATCTTACAGAAATGCAAAATCTGCAATTGAAAACAAACTTAACCAAACATTTTCTTTGGTTTCAAACTGATGCACAGAAAATAATATGACTGTGAATTTTCAAAACACCGCTGCCCAGTCTTTCTTATTGGCTCATAAGCGACTCTTTCCTAAACTAAAGTAAATTAACACTACGTTTTCCCAGACAAATGCGTTTTGTTACCTGGGAGTAATATTTGACAACACATTGAATCCATCACGGATCGTTTTCTAAAGAAAATACTCATTCTAAAGAGCCTAGCGAGTTATCGTAGGGATTGTGCTAGATAAACACTAAACATAATCTACAAAACTTTTACATTATATAACTTTTATATGCTGTTGTGAACCAGTTATAACAGCAAGCGATCAAATTATAAAGAAGCTTGAAGTTCTACAAAATCAATGTCTGCGACTCATTACTGGGACCATTAAAACGACACCCACCGATGCACTGATGCCTCTAAATCTAGACCAATAAAATACACCATATAAGAAAAGACCCTATTCATGTATGAGTAATTGCTAAGAACCGTCAATTCGAGAAATCTAAAGACTCAAAAAGATTTTATCCAGTGTGTTCATAAAACCAGACAACTTTTAAATCACCTAGTTAGTATACAGGAACGTATTAAACCAGTAAACCCTCTAAATATCCCAGTTTTTTTTTATATAATAAATACTAGATCTTCAAGATACTATAAATATCTCAAAGACAGCTGTTTAAAGCACTCCCCCAGATGTCTTGAGACAATGTGCTTTGGAAACCATTGGTTTGAGGTACCCTGAATAAGAGTGGTTACATGTCTTTACAGATGGTTCCTACTCTTATATCCAATTGTCAACTGGTGCAGGTGTACATTCAAAGCTGTTCAATTTCTTTGCTCTTGCAGGTGTCTACAGAACAGCATTTAACGGAGAGGCTGAGGAATTTCAAATTGCCTTAAAACAACTAGTATTTCTTCCTGATGTTTTTGACAGAGTAGCCCTGTTCTTTGATTCACAGGCTGCAATTCTGGTCATAAGCTCAATCTCTCCGCCATCTTGTGAAATTCTCCATATCCAGTAGCTTTTGGAAATTTTGACTTCACGAAGGAAACGTTTTGTAATCCAGTGGGTACCTGAGAATTGTTGCATCTTTTAAAACGAACAGGCGGACTTCTTCGCAAAGAGGGACGCAGAACTTCTCACGCCAAGGTACACAGAGATTTCCTACCACGCTATAAAGCTACACTTAAAACAAATTTTTAAAAGAACTCAAGCTTTTAAAGTTCAAGAAAGGATAAAAAAACAAGCGATGGAAAGATCACTCCTGACGGGTTATGATTCTCAGATAGAACATTTGCACCCCATTGGCATCTTACATTTACCCGAGTTTTCATTCTGCAATTTCACAGAATCCATAAATAGGACACACCTCCACCATTGTGCTGCACTGTATGCGAGCTCTGAATCATCACTTTATTGGCAAGCCAGAGAACAATTGCAGCAATGACTCCGGACATCTCGTTTACGTTTATGTACTGTATTCACCTGTCCTGTCTTTGCCTCATGTCTATTTTATGATTTTTTATGTTTTTTTTATTTGTGTTATTCATTGTATTTACCCTGCCATTGGAAATTTAAAAAATATTCCGTTACATTCAAATCAAAATTAGAAAAGAAGATAAAATATACATATTCTCTTATATATATATATATATATATATATATATATATATATATATATATATATATATATATATATATATATATATATATATATATATATATATATATATATATATATATATATATATATATATATATATATATATATATATATATATATATCCTGGGTAAGCTAAGTATGAACTACAAGGTATTGAATAAAGTTATCGTTTCCCTTAGCAAATAAAATAATAATTTACTAATTTACACTAATTGTAATTTATAGTTAATCATAGAACTAATTTCATTTGGCCTCCAACAGTTTCTGCTAACATTCTAAAGAAGAAAAACTCGAATGCAATTTCTTTACTGTAAAACTTAAGAGATTTGTCCATGACTGATTGGATGGCAGCTTTATAGAAGACAGCGAACATTTTTTCGAATTATTATCAGAGTTTGAATGAGGTAGAATAGCAGCCTGCAGGAATCCTTCAAAGTTTTAGTGGTTCAAATCGTGCTGGGTAACATTAAGCAACAGTAATGCAAGTCTATAATCGCGCGCGCTGGGTTTGGGAAGAAACGTGGACCTACAGTGCCAATCATATACACATTGTTACTCTATGCACGTGATGACATGCATATTTTGCGCATTTCAGTGGTGGTTCCCTCAGATATATAATGCACTACAGCGTAATATATTAAGTCTGTTATGTATCACACTGTTTTGATTCATACACCTTGGTTTCTTTTTGAAACTAAATCGTATCCATCTTCCATTTCAAAGTGTACATTCCATTGTTTACTTTTGATACTAAGCTACCATCAATAGGGTGATGAAAGATAAACTTAGAAATTGGAATGGAAGGACACCATACTTACTGAGAAAAATCCTGATTCTGAAAATACCTTAATTTTCAGATTAGAGTCTAGAGAATTCGTTGCGGGAATATTATAGAAATGTTGTATTATAGATTGCCCCAATGGTCCTACACTTGGTATCATGATTTAGGGAATTTTTGAATTTCACTCTCATGTGCTACTAGTATGAATATCCAAAACAGTGAATAACAGGTGCAATATCTCTGAAGTGTTAGAGCCTATTGTCCTCCAAACCTTCATTACTTGCCATAATTCCAGCCAGAGAATGCTATTTCAGCATGGCAATGTTTGATCACAAGTGGCTCAAAAATGTTCTGGATTTTTTTCATTATCTATCATGCAGAACAGTTTAATTGTCATGCTTGATTTCCCAATCACTAACCTGTTTGAATGTTTGAATTTATTAATTAAATGGTTTTGTGAAAATGCAATAAACTAATAAATTCTAAAGAAATTGCATGTATGTTAGCTTTTGAATAGATTGAAATTTGTGAATATTTTCCATCATTTAGTTTAAAAAATCCATTCTTCATATATTCCTGAATACATTTGAATAAATATTTGTGTAGTTGTTTTAGTATCATTTATTCATAACAAATTATTGGTGAAAATTTACATTAAATTCTTGAAAATCCGATTCCTCACAAATGTGGGAAGAATTGAGATGTGGAGTCAGATAAAAAGGAATATTTGAAAAGAATATTTTAAATTTCTCCAACAAAAGAGCTAATTACTTTCAATGATTTTTATTTGATAATAGCTTATTTTGCTTTACATTTTGTTGATAGTTATTTTTTATTATATGCTTCTATAATAAGGGAAACCTGAATACTAAAATGTGGAGTTAATTTAGTTTAAGTCACAAACAATCGTTAAGGTAATTAAGAAGTATTAACAATAATTCATAAAAATATCAAAATATATTAATATAATTTTACTATCGAAAATAATTATAATTCAGTGATAGTAAGTCTGTCATCTTAAAGAATATATCCAACTATGAAGTTCGAACTAAAACTAGCGTTTGGGGATCCAATTAGAGGAGAAAATAGTATATCATTAACATATTCATAGCTATCATTTTGATGTATAAGAAGGCTTATTATACAAAAAGCAATTCTTCACCATTATTTTTAGCCACTTTCGACACATTTTCTTTTAGTAGATGACTTATCTGTTTTCTTTATAAGCTAATTTGCCCCTGAACTATAGAAATGTTTCTTACAAATTACAATAAATAGTTATTATAAAAAATATATTTAATTTATTTGTTTTAAGAGATTTTCAATATGTCATTATTTTTTCATGTATCTAATTTCATATAGATTAAATAAAATATTTAAAAGTTTAAGATTTAATATTTATAACACGAAGAATATGTGCTTAAAATTTAATTAGGATCCATTCTTATATATAATTTCTATTTTTATACAAAAATTTATTATTTAAGTTTTACTACATTTTTATTATATTTAAAACTAAAATATACAATAGTATAAATTATCATATACTGTCAAAACTGTAACTACTTTTCCAACAAAACTACATTTGAATTAGTTTGCCGAGCATTCTGTGTGAGTTAATTTTTTCATTTAAATAATTAAAATTAGCTTTAAAAAGAAAAATTAATTTCTTAAATCAATAATAAGGAAAAAATGCTAAATTCGTTAAATTTTATCAAGAATATTAATTGAAAAGTTGTTACAAATATTTATAGAAATTTCGAAGATACTTCAGTGATTTTGATTATAAATGTAAAAATAATTCAAAACCTTCAGTAATTTTAATATTTTTAAAATTCAAAAAAAAATTGAGTAATCTTTTAGAATTAATAAGGAGGAATTAATAAGGTAGAATTAATAATGAATAAGGAGTTAAATGAACTCCTTATTCACTAAATAAGAAGGTAATTATTGGTAGGAAAAGTGAGAGAATTTTTAATTCTGAATCTATTTCACAGCTACGGTCACAGCTTCCGATCGTATAAAATACAAAACCCCAAATGAAGTGGGAATTGCTTTCTTTGTTACTACATCTCAGATTGACACACAAAAAATTATATGCAAGTAAAATGAATGATTAAACTGAGACTAAAATACTGAAGATGGAATAAATTAAATTCTATTAACATTTATAATTTTATGAAAATGAACTGTGATAATAATTTCTCAAGATATACATAATTCTCAAAATGCTAAGTAGAAAATAAAAACTAATGTGAAACCAATTTTTAAAATTAAATTTATCGTGTCAGGATTAAATGAAATAAAAAATGTGTATTAATCTTAAACTTCTTTATCGATCACATATAGAAACATTTTAATTTTTGTTTTCTATACAACTAAATTAAATTTGATTGCGAGGTATTTTTCTGAGAATAGAGCAAAGTGTTTTCGTATAAAAGCATCTTTAAGATTTTTTTTTCTTATATAAACGCAAGTATAATGAAAAGACAGTGTTTATGCAATATTTAACTAAAAACTTATTATTTTCAATTCATTATTATATAATATTCTTATTTTGCACTTTAAATATTTTAATACATAATTAAGTAGTTAATAAGACTTTAATTTAATTAATGTCTTGATAGAAATTTTACTATATCAATTAAGATTTCATTATTAATTTTTAACTATTTATTCAAAACGAAAATAAATTTTTCAAGCTTTATAAAAAAACAATTTTAATCTGTTAATTTATTTTAAATTCATAATATCAGTACATTGATCATTATGAAAATAATACATTTTACAATGAAATAATTTAAAAAATATATTTACTTATAGAAAACTGTCAACACTTGACAACAAAATAGCAAATATTTCTGAAAGATAAAATATATTTTCTGAAAATTTAGTTAAAGTAACTTAACATGAACATCACCTGAAATCTAATGCATACTTTTGTTTCTACAGACCGAAAGTAATTGCCTTCCGAAGATAGGAATGTGAAATGTTGAAATAAAATAAATACCATTAGCATGTAACGTTTTGAGATTATTCAATTCATTACGAATATTTTGAGAAGCAGAAACAGTGATGTTGTTCTAATACTATGACAATGTGAGTTAAGCAGCCTGCATTCGAGGCTTCAGTTTACGAAAAATTAATAAGACATGTTACCGTTTACAAAATGTTTATGGTGGTGATGTTTTTAAAAAGTCTTTAAAATTCAAGGAATAATCAAATTTTGTCATTTCGAGACTAAAGAATCGCCGATGTAACGTACTGCGGACTTCCAATCACTGCAACGGATGATAAGTATCATAAATCCATTGAACATCTGTTTCAAAATAATTAATTATTACTTAATTACTTGTCCCAAATCTTCTTGGAATATCCAAGGATCTAGTGTTATCTAAATTCCATCAGCAAATGGCATCATTAAAAAATAGAGGTGATACCACGAAATTTGTACACAAAACGAAATACATCACCTCAAATTTGATTTTTTCAGCTCAATAGAGCTGACAAGCGACTTAGTTTTGAATATTTTGATGACTAGTTCAATCATTATGATCCCAAAAAGAAAATACAGAACAGTAAATATGGACATTAAACTTTGGTGATAAAGTTTATCCTTGAGTGTGATAGAGTTCAAAATATAAGCATCCATGCCGAACAATCTTTTGAGTTTATTTTTAAAAGAGGAAAAATCTTCGATTTTACATTAGGATGCTCACTGCATTTGATTGATTGAGTTCTTGACTGTGGGACAATATTAAACTTTCCTCAGTGCATAAAACAGTTTTGCTGACGGGTTAGTTATGTTAGAAGTACACTGGTGACAATGAATTCCCAATCTGATAGCACACATTCCGAAACTTAGCGCACACAATTTGTGAAACCTAAAGTTTAAACCAATTTCACATTCTCATCACTCACCAGATTTCATTTTATTGCCAGATTCCTTTTAATGTAATTTTACTTTTTTCTTTACTGAAAATAGGGCACAAGTGTAATTATTGAAGGATAAGTAAAGGGAATTTTCAAATAGTGAATTATAGAAAAAATGAATGGAAAACTAACTGTTATAAAATGAAAGCACTTTTTTTTCCTATTTTTAGGCTTTTATCAAATTTTACGGTGACTTTTAAAAAATAAAGAAATAATTTTGAATCTTTAGAAATGAAATTCAAAGAAATATTTGCCTGCTCTTCCCCTTTGTTTTTTTGAGAATTATAAAAGTATATGTTTATGTATGTGTGAGTTATTTTTTAGAATCTCATGAGCGATTGTAGATATTTTATTTAATTACTGAAAATGTAAACAAACATACCTTCTTAGTAAAAAAATTTACAAAAATATGTGTGTAATTAATAAAAATCAGCTGTTATTTTACTTATACAATTGTTTATCTCTACATGAATTATTTCGGGATGTGTAATGCATTCTATGAACAAAAATTCTATTTTGGATATAGTTATATAAATGCATAAATTTATATATATGAAAGCCTAATATATTATAACAAATATCAATATATTAAAATAAACTCTGAAAAAGTGAATGAGTAGAATAAATGATTAGAGAAAAAATTATAAAAAATTACCAAGAAAAATCATTTAAATAATTATCAGTAAATATATAAGTTTTTGAATATAGGCCAATAAAACTGCAATGAGTCTAAAAAAGTTACTTTTAAATAAAGGAAATTAATGAGTTACAAATTGGAGGACTCCTACTAAATATTAAAAGTTTTCTAAAATAAGAAATAATTCATATGAATAAAATAAACTTTACCTATGAAATATACAAATAATAAAACTATACAAAGTTTCTCTAACATAATGATTTATATTTTTGCATATTAAATATACTATAGATTTAATTATTAATCTAGAGTTATTTTGCAAAAGTAAGACTTATTGTTTAAAAATTTTATAATTTTAATGAACCTAATATGCATTCAAAATAATAGAATGTGAAATAAAATTAACTGTTAAATAAAGAAAATGTTGCTAAAATAATTGTTCGAATTTGAAAATAAATATAGTGTTATTTAATAACTAGCAACGATAAGTATTTCGCTTTTGACAGAATTTCTTGAAAATGTCTATATATAAACAAGTAATACATTTCCTTGAGATATTAGTCACTAAGAAAGATATTTAAAGTGTATTAATATATATAAATTTCAAGCCAAAATTTGTTTTTTGAACCTTTAACCAGATAAAATTATTGCCTAAATAGGAGCTGTTCTGAATTCATGCTCAAATGAATTATAATACGATTGCTAAGATAAAGTTGAAGATATAACTAATGAAATCTTTTGAATAACTAATGAAAACTTTTGAAATTCAAATCGAATGGGCTTAAGAGATCTTTAAAAAGTTTTATACAGTCATTTTGACAGTCCAAAATATTTTGACGATAAGCATAACTTGTAGTTGACAATTTTTTTATTACACTTTACACGTAATGTTACTTAATTTTGAAAAATTAAAGATTTTTATTCTCTTGCATCATTTTCATTAAATTAGTAGTTCACATTCTTGAAAAACCTCCAAGGCTTGGATTCCTCCAACACAGGATATGGGTAAAACAGCTTAAGAAATCGACTCTTTAAAAAAGTATAATATCCACTTAAATCTATGCGTCAAATCTCCTAACGTCAGCGATTCAAATATATCAGAAAGTTCCAATTCACAGCTTAGTTTCAATTTTATGAGCGATCTCTATCTCTTCTTTAACGGCTATTCAAGTTGACATAATTTTTTTTTAAATGTGTTGCACGTCCAGCTTAAAAAGATAGTAGGAATCATAAACCTACTTTAATGTCTCTTGGGGCCAAGAATAGGAAGAGAGATCCCATGTAAATAAACGATTTCTTAAAAGTAAATACCCTGGAGCTGTAAAGTTCAAAGAGCAAACACAAAAAAGATGTAATATTGTAATTTATTACTCAAACGAAACATTTCTTGCTCATAAAATCATCGATTTTAATCAAAATAATGAAACAGTAAAATCATTGATTTTAATCGAAGTAATGAAACAGGATCATGCCATATTTTAAAGAGATTCGCAATTGCTTAAATTAATTATAAAAATTATTTATAATTCTGCGTGATAAAATATTTAAAAAACACACTTTCCCTTAAATTATTTACAAAAGAAAAGATAAATAATAATTATTTTCACATACTAATAACTGAACTAAAGTTACTGTTACTTTGATAATTAATATAAAAATAAAATTTAAACGGCTTTGACAAGACTGCGAAGTGGCCACCTGCTTGCTCAGAGACACGTCTCTGGTACCAAGGTCTACCCTCTCTGTCCCAAATGTCGAGTGGTTCAGGTCTCCCCATCTCATATTTTTCAGTGCATTGGGTGTGAGAGAGGGGACATGGATTTGAGACCGGAGGAGGTGCTTGAGAGACTGACTATTTTTGGATTCATGGGGCTGGTGTGATGGTACTGTCACGTCAGTCGGGGATAAGCAACAACAACAGAATAAAATGTCATTCAAATACTCTAACACTCAATTTCACAAAAATATTATAAAAGGTACACAATATTCTTACTACAGAAATAACTCCACATCGAATACATACAAGCCTGAAATACAAAATGGAACATTTTCAGTGCTTTTATTATAATATACAATATATATTTTATTTTATTGTTGATATATCTAAAAACCGAATAATTTGTTAGGATTTTTATAGCATTTTTTTCTTATGTAAAAAAATTTAAATTCTTTCAGTATGTTCAACATTCATTTTGCGCCAAGGTTTAATATTTTAAACTGCTTTTAAAGTGATATAATTTTAAAAGTCCATAAACACTTAGTTTAAAATAAAAAGAGTATCTCAGTTTGTTCTAAATATCTCTACATTCACATTAAAATAGAATTATATTTTTTGTATACTTTATATCATTAACTTTCTCAACTATCCACGTTATAATCATCATTAAGAGAAAAAATGCGTCTCCTGTTGGAATATTCAAGGAATAAATTTATCAATGTTAAATCACATTCGATTGTTGTTTGAAAAGTTTAAAATATATTAAGAATTATAACATTTTAAATTAATTTTTATGTACACCTTTAGAATCCACCTTTAAAAATATGATATTATTCCGATACTATTATTTTATAAATAATATAAAACAATGTTGCTTTTAATTTTCAAAAAATGAATGTTATATTATTATTTAAACCTGTTCTGTATTTCATATGCACAAATTATTCAATCAATACAATTTAAATACTGTATTTTAAAATACTATTATTTTTATAAAGGAATTCCTACGCATATGAGGACAAATATTCCAACTGTAATTATAAAAAAGTGTAATGAAATGATTTTTCCTTCCCATTAAAACTGATCCCTATAAATTGTTAAGAAATTTTTATCTCTGCATAAAATAATTGAGATTCTTCTATTTTAAATAACTTTTCCTTCTTGTAACATGTATAATTTAGGTATTTTTTATAAATATTTGAAATATCTACTGTGACATAAGCCAATATATTTATATATTACACTTCGAATAACATTTCATTACAATACAATTACATTTTGAATTTTACTGTCAAAATAAGAAAAATTTTTAATTACATTTACTAAATGAAATGTAAGAAAATGTTTTATAGACAATAGTGTTAGTTTGAAATAAAATTTTAAATAAAAATAATGATTTTTTGTCAAGTGAAAAAAAGTTTCACTGTGACTGTTTCCTTCAGTCTTGTAATATGATCAAATTAATTTACCAAAGAAAGTTATTACCAGATTTGATGATTTCAAACATTTGCTAAAATTTCCAAACAACTTTTTTGGTATCTGAAATTTCTTTTTCAGAGATGATTATAATCAAATACATTTATTAATTAAAATATGTCAGCCAATAATATAAGACATTCCAAATTGACGAAGCTGATATTTTAACATTAAGAAATAAATATTCTCTCAACAAAAAGCTTTAACTTTTAGAAAATGGAGACCGCCATTTTGTTAATTATTTTATTTTATTTTACAATTTTATTTGTGTCAGATGTTTTAGACAGGAAAATTATAATAAAAATAACGACATTAACTTACCACTGTAATAACTTCACAGCAGAAAACTGTTTGGTAACAAGTTGACATTTGTTGATTCGAAAACTAATGCAAACAAAGTAGAATATTTTCTTTTACACTACAAATAAGATAACCATAGAATGACATTTTAACATCTTTAATCATATATGGCCCAATGATTAACTTCCTAATATTTTTACAAATACATTATCAATAAGAAACATAAATTAAACAAATATTTAATATAAATCACTATGCACTAATTTTTTAATCAAAAATATTGTCGTTAAAAATATTTTAATATTTATCCTGTTTCAAGCATATTATATTTAACATAGAAGTTAAGATTAGGATCATGATAATTTAACTAACTATAAAAATCATCCAACATCATTCAAGTTATATCTTAAGCAACAATTTTTGATTGAAATAGATTTAATGCATGCATTAATTTATTTACATAATATTTACATTCAAATCTCAAATTTACGGTAACCTAATTTTTAACTCTTTAAGATTAACATTTAAACATATTACATATAAAAATTTATTTTTATAAATAATTAAATTTTTTTGATTTTCTCTTGCTTGAATGGGCAACTTTAATGACAAATTTAAATGAAAAAAAATAACATGATGTAGTAAAATTACAATAAAAAGTTTATATTTGAAAATAATATTCTTAAATTCAACACATTAATTGGATGAGTATATTAAGATACTTTTAGGAGCTATTTGAATTAAAAAATAAATAAAACGTCACCTACTATTTGACTATCAGAATT
Organism: Latrodectus hesperus; assembly: GCA_037975125.1. Lineage (NCBI taxonomy): Eukaryota > Metazoa > Arthropoda > Arachnida > Araneae > Theridiidae > Latrodectus > Latrodectus hesperus. The sequence continues at coordinate 8,411,949 of CM075857.1, read as the reverse complement.
AATACTCCAAATTCACGATTAATTTTTCTAAGTTACTAATCAAACATCAATATGCCACTTCTTCTCAAATAGCATCTGAAGTAAATTCGAAATATTTTCACTATTTTTAGTATGAGTTCTCACAAATAAAAAATCAACTTATAAATCTTTAAAATTATGAATAAATAAAATTCTTGTTATCAAAGTAATTTCCATAGAATATATTTTCTGAAAAGAGAAAACTCAACAACAAAACAATTAATGAGGAATAACAGATTTTGTAAAGATATATATATATATATATATATATATATATATATATATATATATATATATATATATATATATATATATATATATATATATATATATATATTCCTTTTTTGTCACATAATCCACGTTAGATTTAAATTATATTTTGCAATTATTCCCTGGATTATACACTCTGGTTTGTTCAGCCATGGTTATTTAAGAAGAAAAAGCAATGTAAGAAATAATACCATAAAACAAATGAATAAAGTATTCTATTTTAATTAATTTAAATCTTTTCTCAGCATGTATGTGTTTGAATGAGTATAAGAGTGTCAGACATTACATACATACAGGAAATTATTTGATGACGTCAAAAATAGGTTTCGTTGAAATTGTTAGGTGAAAACAAACAAAAAAAAGACGTTATATAAAGTTCACAGTTTATTTTTTCTTGAGTCTTATGAGTCTGGAAACTCGAGGGAATACAAGAGTTGGACTGGTCTACGGAATTCTCCGTTTTCAGTCTGTACCACACACGAGCGCACCAGTCCATCACGCCCCTTCATCACTTCCGTAATTCGACCCAAAGTCCATAAGAATTTTGACTTTGTTTTTCCTTCTAAGAGCACTATATCGTTCACTTGTAAATTTTTATTGCTGACAGGTGTTCCTAAATAATGAGAATTTCTCAAATCAAGAAGGTATTGGTTTTTCCATTTTATCCAAATTTGGCTGATAAGTCTCGTTTGATATTGCTTGCGCTTAACTAGGGATTGTTTTGTGGAATTAACACCCATAAGTTCTGCAAAATTACACGGATATTGAAGTTTTTGTCCAGAGAGCAGAAAATGAGCAGGCGTTAAAGGTTCAGGTTCGTGAACATTATTATACACATAGGTGAGTGGACGATGGTTCAACACATTTTCCACTTCTGCAAGGACCGTCATAAACTCCTCAAAATCAAGTTGAGCTCTGCCTAGAATCTTTCTCAAAGGTTGCTTGTTACTTCTCATTAAACTCTCATAGAAGCCTCCCCACCATGGCGCAAGTGCGACTATGAATTTCCATTCTACACCCTCAGAAGCTATGAAATTCTTGATTTCTGTATCCTTAATTATATTGAAAAAATATTGCAAGTCCTTGTTAGCATGTTTGAAAGTAGTAGCATTATCAGAATAAAATACGCGTGTGTTTCCCCGCCTACTGAAAAATCTTCGTATTGCTAACATAAATTTGTTTGTCGACAAATCAGAAACTAATTCGAGGTGCACAGCCCTTGTGACTGCACATGTGAAAAGCGCAATATACGATTTTTTAGTTTCTTTCTCCCATTTTATATACACTGGTCCTGTGAAGTCCACACCCGTTACGCTAAATGGAGGAGCTTCAGCTATGCGATCCTTCGGCAACTGTGCTGTCATTTGTTTCGCTGGTTTAGCTACACTTTTCTTGCAAATCAAACATCAGCACAAGTAATTCGGTAAATCTGGAATTATTGGGAAGTAATATCGGATGTTTTTCTTCTATCATAAAATCGGCTTTGCTTAGCCTTCCCTTAATTCGTAGAATGCCATTTTCATCTAAAACCGGAGATAAACATAAAATATTAGAACTCGTTGATACATCTTTTCCGCATTCTAGATTTTTAATTTCCGATGGAAAGTTTTCTCTTTGAATCTTCTTTATCCAAAAGATTTCTGTTTCCTGTAATTCAGTAGTGGTAAGTGGACTATTTTCCGCCGGTAATCTTCTAGTTTTAACTACAAATCGTTTAATGTAGGCAAGAATTCTTATAAATTTTGATACATCACTAAATTTTCTTATGTCGATAATAGCTTCACTGGATTTTAAAATGCATTGATTTATTAAAACCGTTTTGCGTCTCTCATGATGTTCATCGTATTTTTCTGATATTTTTTGGACTGGCCAATTTTCAGAAGGACCCTCAAGCCACTGAGGTCCCTTCCACCAAAGATTACTTTCTTTAAGGTTTTCGACACTTAACCCTTTGGTCAATAAATCTGCTGGGTTTTCCTTGCCACTACAATGTCTCCAATCTGCCGGACAAGAATTTTCTTGTATTTCTATAATTCTGTTGCAAACAAAGGGTTTCCATTCCCTGGATGTTCCTTTTATCCAATGTAGCACGATCTCAGAATCGGTCCAAAAATATATTTCTTGAATTAGATCTTTAAATAATTTCCCTAAATATTTACAAATTCTCACAGCTATAATCGCACCCATTAATTCTAAACGAGGCAAGGTCAAGGTTTTGAGTGGTGCCACCTTACTTTTTGAAATTACAAGGGTTGTCTTAAATTCATTAGTTCCTGTAGCGTTGCGATATTTAAAATATGAAACAGCTCCATAAGCTTTAATACTCGCGTCGCAAAATACATGAAGACTTATGTCCATATTCTTGTTCCCATATTCAAAGTACCTTCTGGGAATTTGCAAGTTTTCTAGGTAGCTTATTTCTTTTAGCCAATTTCTAAATTCAACTTCAATATCTTCAGGTAGTCGCTCATCCCAATCCAACCCCATAACCCATATTTTTTGTAGCAAAATTTTCATTCTAACAACATAGGGGGAAATGTAGCCTGCAGGGTCAAATAATTTTGAAACAGTTCCCAAAATTGTTCTTTTCGTGGAGTATTCCTGAATTGAAGCTGAGGCCTTCAAAGTATGAACATCTAATTTTATAATGTCATTTTCAGAATCCCATATTAGCCCTAGTAATTTGGAGTGTGACGCAGTGTCCTCTCCCGGTATTAGAAGACCTTCCTGCATCGGTGGTTCAGTGGTAGAATGCTCGCCTGCCACGCGGGCGGCCCGGGTTCGATTCCCGGCCGATGCACCATAAATAAAATCGCTCACAATTCAATGCTTAAGTGACTCGGATTCGTCAATCAAGAAGTAGGCAAATTTCACGCATCACAATGTTTAATTTATATATAACCATATACACATTTCCAAAGCACAATATACTTAATTGGTAGCATAATTAATTATATAACACTTATTCGTAACACAATAATACTTTTATCATATGTAACATAATTTCAATATTGTACGTAGCATTAATCATTTTGTAGCAATTAACATTTTTTGTAGCAGACTGGTCATAACAAGACCTTTTTAGGCGGTGGTTCTTTTCACACTGACTTACCACGCCACCTACTGGCGTAAACAGATCGGAGAGAGCATTCTTCACATTAGGCATATAGTTTATTATTCATCACAGATTTTTCGAATAAAATTTAAAACAGAAACCTTAATATGATATTTTAGATTAATATTTCTCTTTTCAGATTGTTAATTTTCATAAATACTATTTTGATAAAATCGTGTTGGAATCAAATTTGCAAAATATTTTGGAATAATATTGTGGATTGCCTATATAATTTTATTTTCGTTTATTCTATGTTAACATTATTTCCATATTATTTTTTAGAATAATTTTAATCTTAGAATGATAAAAAATACCACGGTTATAATTTTATTTTAATAAATAAGATTCTGTATCAATATTGACAATATAATTAAATAACTATTTACTTAATATTTTATGCAAATATATCTTTAAAATTATCGTATTTATATAATCTAAATGCAAGATTGTTTATACTTTGCTTGTCAACTTATTCCAATAAATTAACTTATAATTGAATTTTACATGTTTGTTGTGTGTGTGAGTGCTTTATTAAATATTTGACACATAATACGGGCAAATATGTTTCCTTCAACAAACAATAGTAGAATTTAATAAACTACCTTCACAAATATATTACATAGATATCGACACAATATCGGTTAGCCTCATGTTTCAATAAATGTCGAACATTCTACGTGGTTCGATGTAAATTTTAAATTTCTATGAATAATAATAAGTAAGGTGAAAAAATGTGTTCTTCTAGTTCTTAGAAATTAATTAGGTTTTCTAAATGATTCGACTGAAAATGAGCTTAAAGCTTTCAAAGAAATATTTTGAAATTTGAAACTGAAATTTAATTGCTTTAAAGTAAAAGAATAAATTTGCATTATTTTTGAAACATTTAAATTAAAAAAAATAATGCAAATTAATAATAATGAAATAAACTTAAAATTTTATAAATGTGAAGTGATGAAATTAACGAAAATGAAATAAAATTAAGAAATCAATAAAATATTAATTAGTTTTACATATTATAAAACATTTTTACATTAGTATCTATTTCTACTATTTGATTTCATTTACAAAGAAAATTTTAATTAGCATTAATATGATGGAAAAACAAACTCATATTTCTTCTCAAAATGGTTTTGTAATCTCTAATCTAAAATTCAAGGTATTTTGTTCCGCTGGTACTTATTTGTGTTGTTCTTGTGCTATTGTTATTTATGACACTTGGACAAGACAAGTTTGCTATCCAACGGCTAGTGAAATTAAGTCTGAAAGGTGAGTCTTTCGTTTTAACAGAGCATCACGAAGGTAAAAGTACGGCTTTGTTCTAAGACTCTTCTGAAAGCCTGCACCACTAGAGAATCCCCTCCTTTAATTTCTATTTTGATCTGAAATGGGAGGAAATTTTCTCCAGACCATTACACCCATGGTAACTGCCACAGGACTTCGAATTACACATAACGAGTACGTACTTCGCATGTACTCGGTGAGTTTTTAGTGGCATTGGGACAAAGCATTTCCAGACGTAAAGCCGTTTTCTTAACCACTAGGCTACCACGGCCCCTATTTATTTGTTAATTAATGAAAAATGTATTTTTTGTAATTTTTAATGCTCGACTATAATACAAAGATATCCCCGTTTTAGCAGTACAGGGGACGAAAGTGATGGCAGCATATATATTGTGACACTCCCTGGATGTGCCTTCATTACTCCGATAGTGAATGAGTTGATATAATTTATAATCAGATACCATGCTGGAGATCCAAAGACATCGCGTGCCACTCCTAGCAATGTTATTCCACAAGAAAGGCATGCTGATGCCATCAATTGCATGCACAATTTTCAAAACTTACTATAAAATCAAGGAAATGGGAACAGGAATCTCATTATAAAAAATATTAATAATTTTTCTTAGTTAAAATTTCTAGCATAGAGAAAAAACCATCTAAATACCTAAAATATGCTTATTTTGCGATACAAATATATTTATTGAGCTCCAGGCTGCCGTTAGTGAAAATAACGGATCTTCAATTAGGTCGGGAGTCGAATTCTTTACCTTCCGATAACGTGCGCGATTACTCTAACCAAACAAGCCTCCGCGGCCAAGGAATTAATGTTAAATAATTGTTTTCATTTCCTAAAACAAAAAGTTTATATATATATATATATATATATATATATATATATATATATATATATATATATATATATATATATATATATATATATATATATATATATATATATATATATATATATATATATATATATATATATATATATATATATATATATATATATATTGGTTTTCAGCAATTTTTGGATTAATTTTTTTACATAAAATATGTCTATATCTATATTGTAGAACAAAAAAAAAGATTTAAAGAAAAATAAAGAAAAATTTTAAAATTGGAAAATTTTTAACATAAGTAAATTGCATTTTCAATTCCTTTGTAAAATAAAGATACTGATGCCATCGATTGCATGCACAATTTTCAAACCTTACTATAAAATCAAGGAAATGGGAACAGGAATCTCATTAAAAATTACTGATATTTTTTTTCTTAATTAAAATTTGTAGCATAAAGAAAAAACATCTAAATATCTAAAATATGCTTATTTTGGGATACAAATATATTTTATGAGGTTGTATCAAATAAATTTTCTTATTTGTTAGTTCGTATTTTGAAAGGCCGCTTGCAAAATAAGCAAAATACATCATTTGATCAAGCACTCTTTTTGAGACCGTTAAGTTCTTAATTGACATTCGTGATCAGTTTGAAACACTGCCCGTGATATACACTAAATGTACACATATACACTGAAACGTGTATAAGACAATAAATGGCTGAATTGATGACAATAAATTGCTTAATGTAACATTATGTTTAATACTGGAAACTTAAAAATACATGTAGTAAAAACATAAACATAAAGATACTCATAACGACGTTTATGATGTTTTCAACAATCAAAAACATTGCAGATAGTTTACTGATGGTTGCACTCATGGCTTTTAGCACTAAGCACTCATTTCAAAATTAAAAAGTTCAATACATCGATTTTCTTCTTTATATTACTTCTACAAAAATATAGATTCAAGTGAAATAAAACAGCTGATTTCAAGAATCGAAAAATTAAAAATAATTATTATTCATAATTATTAACTTAAGCAATAAATGTGAAAAGTGTATTAATGCCCATTAGTTAGTGTCATCAAATATAAATTTCAATCGAGTTTACTGCCATTTTGTGTAACAGATATCATACATTATTTCCAAACAATTCCATAAAATATTCACTTGTCACTGTTATTAAAGCGTGATGAATGTATAAAATTGAACAATAAAAATTTATAATTAGTTTCTTATTTTCAAATAGTTAACATCAAAATATCCAATATATGTACAAAGATTAAAAGACTAATTTCAGATACTTATATATTGATAAATTATAGATAATAGATATTGTTAAGTTTCACATGCTTTTTTTAATTCGAGATATATTCTAAAATAAAGGGAAATTTCTTCTTATTAATATTCTTTATTGTTAAATATTTATATTATTACATTTTAATTCTTTATATATACATATTTTAATTCTTTATTGTTAAATACAAAGAATATGTTATATGCATTTTAATTCTCAGAAAATCAAGTTCGCAGTTAAAAAGTATTAAACTTTATTGTTTATAATCAAATTTAATAGAAGCTATCACAGAAAAATAAAGGGAATACATGAACATAAAAAAGCTTTCATAAAGGATTAATATAATTCTAATAATTAATGTAATACATGAATGCAAAGAAACTCTCATATGATTTTCAGTCACAGGGTATCAAATTAGAATTCAGAATTACTAACGTTTTAAACAGAAATTTTCATGGAAGAATAACAACAAAAATATGTAGAATAATTAAAATAATGATATCGATTATAAAATGCAAATTCATTCATCTAAAGCATATGGAGGTTATCTTAAATATATATGAAATATCATGCTCTAAATTTATGAATATTAAGTAACCCATTTATGTTTCTTTACAATATTTCAATTTTTAAACACAAATTAACATTTTCTTTTAAATAATTGTATATCATATAATCTTGTGTTTAATCAGTACTATATTTAAAACTTGAATAAAATAAACTATTTTATTCACTCAAAGAAATTGTTTTATGAGGTAACTGGGGAGCTGAAACTACAAAGAAAGTGTCACGCTTTCGGCGAAAGTCGAAAGTATTCGAGTTGAAAAACTTGAAACAGTCGTAAATTGAAATAATGCGTGACAGAGATCGTAAAAATAGGGAGAATCACGCAGAAATGAAAGTGGGTATAACACTTAATGTTCCTTGGAATTAGTACTTCGCAAGTAAAATAAAATATGTAAAACTTTCAGCATGCATTACAATACTCTGTGTTCGGTTCAATTCACCACATTTGCTTACTTCATAATGTGAGAAATTTAACTGTGAACAGATTTTTTTTCTGAAAATACTACATTCAGCGTTTCGAAAAATAAAATGATTCTAAAATTAAGAGACATCATTATTTTCCAGAAAGGATTTACACAAATGTTGTAAAGTCACTTAAATATTTTGTTCTTAATGTGAAAACTTTTGGGTATAGAAATTAAATCTGAGTAAAAGATTCAGTATCCATATAAAAGTCAATAAACAATTAGAAATACCATAGATTTTAAGTTCATAATGTGGGACATTAAACAACGAATTTAATTATATCTGAAAAATCTAAATTCAAAAAAGAGTTCCAATTTCAGATAGATGTATAAAAAGATAATGTGTAAAAATTTTTTTTTTAATTTTTAAAGAAGAAATCCTTACTAGATAATTAAATTTGATGGAAGTAAGGTAATTAAATTTAATTAAAATTTATCACAAGTATTTAAAAGCTGTTATCATGTTTTCTTCAATAAACGTACAGTATGTATTTTATTAGTAAATATAATTATACTACGTTATTAAATAGAATGCAACTACAAGTGTTAAAGTCGTTCACGTTCTTGTGAGTCTTTCTTTCACAATGCTAACAACACAATAACAAATAATATATACATATTACTTTAACTTAAATATTGATTTAGAATATAACAATTTGAAATTTAAAATAAGATAAAATTCTCTAGAAAAATATCCTTACCATTATGTTTTCAATACTTAAAAACAAACAATATGAAACATTTAATCAACTAGCTATTACTTAATACTATTCATATAATGTTTTCCAAAAATTTTCCTTTTAAGAATGTTCAATTTGTTGATGGAATATGTAAAATGCATGTGTTGTTATCAAAAAAAAAGAAATGTATAAATTTTATTCAACAGAATTTGGATGTTTTATTGCTATTTCGAAATAGAATTGTAGTAGTAATTGAAGAAATTAATATTTTTACTCCAAATGTATGCTTAAACAATTTAAAATGATTTTTTTATTATATTTAAATAATTTACAGAATAATTTCATTTTTCCCAAAAATAATTAAAAATACTTAAGCAAATGATAATAATTAACAGTTTAAAAAGTAAGGTAATGTAAATGAATAAATGAAGTTTAACACAAAACATTTAATTGCTTATATATTTATATCCCTTTCCCACAGTGTAACATAAATGAAAAAAATTACTATAGTTTTTCAATTCTCCATAAGATAAAAGACGGTTTTCAAGAGTCGATTATTTTTCTATCTTGAATATACTGTCTTTCTATTTCTGTATTATATTGTCTATATTGTCATTTTACTTACTGTACCATATTTAAAATTTAATTCAAATCTTGCGTATTACATTTATGTAAATATTGTAATTTTTGAGACTTATTTTAGAGATTTCTTATAAACTGAGAATTTTCTTTTTAAACTCAAATTTCTTTCTTTAACCTAGGGTATATCCGTCATAGCCTTAAGTATTGGAGACTTATATGTTATTTTATTTCTCTTTCAATAACTTAAGCTCACATGTTTTTATAGAAAAAATAGTGTTTTTATAGAAATAATAGTAATTGTCTTCAGAATTTTAAATTATGATTTCCGATCATGATATTTAAAGGCTAAATTGAATAAAAAATTTAAATACCTAAAAGAAATTCTGTTTTTAGATGAAGCAATGAAAAAAATGGCATTTAATAAAATTAGTTACTTATTATAATTGATTTTAAAAGATTTTTAATTATAATTTTAAATTATTGTATAAAATAAATGAGTTACTTTCTATTTTATTGATTACTTTACAAAAGACATTTAAAAGCAGGATTTTGTTTAATTAAAAAATAAATTATAGATTGTTTAATACGAATAAATGAAAATAAACAGTGATATTTTTCCAGTTACTTTTATTAAAGAATCTTTTTATTTGACTGATATCATTGCCTTAGAAGTTTGGGAGTTCTCAAATTATATCGCCGTTTCAGATTCACCATAAATTGACGAGTGACGATATTGGTGGGCTAGATTCATTAGCTTAACCACATTAAAAAGAGAGCAGTTTGGGTGGTCAAAATCTTTCAACGATATATATACTCTAAAACACAATTATGACCTCTCATATGACCAAATTGTGCAATGGCTTCAAAAGATCATCAATTTTCCACAGTTTTGACTACGAAGGGTTAAGTAACTGCAGTTTAAAAAATGTAGGCATAATTTGCTTAGAATATATTATAATGGAATAAAAAGATACTGTTGGACATATTGACTGAAACAATCTGGAGCTGCTTGTAGCAAGGAAATCGGTTGTTTATTCCCGTTTGCTCAACAATGACCAAGAATCACTTGAAGGACTGCATGCTTCTTCTTCAAAACCAACTTTGGCAAATAATCCCATGATTGATGGATTTCATCTGATAAAAGATGGCCAATTGAATCAATGACCCATATTGCTATATGAGAATCGGATAAGACCAACTTCTCTAAATTTATCTTCAAACATGAATTACTTTTCAGATCAATTTTGATGTCCTCCTCTTCCAGCGAAAGCTTTTTTTGTATTTTTCCAGAAATTCATAAAAGATAAAAAAACTCGAAAAAATCCATACCTTGCAGTCATTTAATTGTAAATAAGAAGCTGTCTGTATAGACATAAATTTGCTCAAGTACTGGGTGTTTCTTGTCAATTGTTTCAAAGACACAACACTTTAACCCATTTGCAAAGGTATTTTGTGTACAAAGAAACCCCAAGATTTAAATTCATATCAGCCCATATCATTTCCAAAGGAATTAAAGGTCATGAAATTTCTTCAGTATTGTCAGGCAAGTCATATTCATTTTGGATAACTTAATTATTGATTCTACTTTTGACTTTCAGTTTAATTTAATGTCAAAGGTAACCTTAAGTAATTGAACTCATTGACCGGGGTTAAGTTCTTCAATTTTATATTTGAGTTCAGGAAAAGTTCTTAATATGTAAGTGATAAAGACTGAATAACAATCTTTTTCAAATTTACTATCGTGTATTTTCGGTACATTATATTGAAAATTCATCAACTGCAATTTTTAGTCTGTTTTTTAGTACCTCTAATTTACTGGAGAATCTTTATATCGAATTTACGTGTATATAATTCATTATTCACAGTTTAATGTATCATATTGCTCTGTAAACAAAATATATGTGAAGAAGAATTTAAGTAATATACTGCTTTCACATATAACTTTATTTAATTTTATTAACCATGAAGTGGTTTTGTCTTTCGTTATAGTTGAGATCATGACTATGTGAATTTATTACAATTTTCGTTTGCATAAAATATCCATGACGTTAGATAACGTTTCACATAATTAATTACGACATCGTATTGAGACGGCGTTGTAAATCCATCGTGCCAACGAATTTGCTGCCTGCCGTCAAATGACATTCTTCGAGTGGCAGTAAACAAGGCGCAGTTAACCATCGAAGTCTGAGAATACTGTCGAAGTTTATTTTATTAATGAAATGATTTCTTATATAAAGACCACAAAGCATCGGTTTGAGCGGCCGTTTTCCATTGATTCAAGCTATTAATATGTTGACAATAGAATAGAAGGAAAAAAATGTAAAACGCAAGGCTAAATATCTACTTAGTGCTTATATTTATGCTTAGTTTAAATCGAAAAGAATGATTTAAATTCTTAAAAATTTTATTAATTAACAGAATTTCAAATTAGAAATTGCAATATTTGTAATCAATTTCTTTTAAATCTTGAAACTAATGAGAGAGATTTGCTTATTCCAACATTAAAAACGTTCTTTTTTTTACTTTATTTAACCATTTTTGGCATAATTAAGCATTTAACTAATTTTTGCTTATTGATTTAACATTATTCAGGAAAAATATACAACCTTGTGAACATTTGCATTTTGATTTACATAAATAAAGCTATCCAAATATATAACTATAAAATTCAAATATATGATATAAACAGAAAATTAAGGAAATTGAAATATTTAAATAATATAAATAGAAAATAAATCTAAAATAAGTTTGTTTATTATTGAAACAAAAATTAAAATTTGTTTCTATAATAACATAAAACGATTGGCTGTGATGCATTTTCTATAAAAAATATAAATGTTTTGTGTTACCAATTAGGCTTAGGGAAGGACTCATTTATTATTCTCTCAATAGAATTTAAAAATCTAGCAAAGGGTGGAGTAATTCTTCATTAGCATATTCATAGTTCGCTTTGTGCTCTTGTAGGATGCATGTTGGGAGAAAAGCAATTAATCACTTCTACTTCCCATATTTCTTTTTTAGAAGTCTTTCTTTATAAGAAAATTTCATTTGTTAAATAAATAGTAAAAATTTTCATTTGTACTTTACTTCATTTTCTCTATAAGAGAGGGATACGACTTAACAAAAAGATTCAATGTTTTCTAAAATAATCAGAATTGTTTTCCTATAACACATGATATCAGATTGTTAACGTTAAAAAAATTTAATGCGTTTCATTTTAAGCGATTTTAATTAATTATTAAAAATTGTTAATATTAATATTAAGGAAATGGAAAATTTATTTTTGGTTTTTAATATGTTTTCATTTTCACATGAACTTTTTAGTTTCATTTCAGTTTTCAGTACAATTAATTTTTGTCCGAATGCCTAACTTCATGAGGAAATCATAACTACATTATTAATTATGTGCACATTTACCAACAATTTATAAATTACACATGCATAAAAGTATATTTTCTATATGTTATACAAAAGTATTCTTAAAATATGAATGCCAAAGGAAATTATATAGTAACATGTCATGAAAATTTTTAAACAATAATAACAAAATAATTGTAGAATATTTGATTATCAACCAAAAATATTAAAAGTAACTCCTGCTAATATGATATTAAATAAAAAAAGCATTTAAGTAATCTCTGAAACTGGTTGATATTTTTACAGTAGGACAGAAGAAATATTTCGATAATTTTCATATTTTCTACTTCTGAATAAATTTTTAAAGATTATGATTTTCGAAAACATTTCAGTATCTGAAAGGGAAACAACAGCTAATATAATTTCTAAAACGGGAATTTTTTTTCACTTAGAAATTCGAGAACAAACAATAGCATTCATAAATGTATCGCAAATTTCTGTCTGAATAAATAATAGTTGCGAATTTTTAAATCAATCAATATATGTATAAGAAAATCAATTATTATTTATTTGTATAACTATTTCGACTCTTTAATTTACATTTTTTAAATATTTAAATTTTATTTTCCATCAATTTTGTGTAAAAGTATACAAATTTAATTATAACATTTTAATTGTTCCTATACATCATTTTTAACATATATAATTAAAGAATATGCATTAAATTAGTATTAATTTAATGTATAACTTTAATATATTTATTACAACTTTAATGTATTATTTTTCTTTACAATTCCTGAATGCTAATAATTTGTAATAGTAAAATTAATAAATCGAAATTATATTAAAGTTTTTACCATTTGCCTTCTTTTGATGCTTTCATTTAATTTGAATTAAACTTTTATTAATACATTACTTTAACATTTTCCATAGTTTTATCATCTTTTCCATACCTCTCTTTTCAATTCCAATGTAGTTTTACGAATGTTAAGTTTTAATCTTTCATCAATGACTTAAATGCTATTTTGTAAAAGTTCTTTGTTATTTTTCTTTTATTATCTTAATGGATTCAAAACGATTTTCCTATAAATAACCAATAAATAAACTGAAAATGTTTTTTAAAATGGAAAAATATAAAGATCTCTCACGGGACCATATCATCTTGCTTAATAATAATTTTTAAATGAATTGTAATAAAATCCATTTACGTTGCACAGAAATCCAAAGTTTTCATACCACATTTTAGATAGTTTCCGATGAATAATTTCACACAAGTTCTATAAGGACTGAAGTAATGAGATTTATTGACTACTTAAATACTCGATAGGAATCAATGAGGGATAACAATGAGACAATCAAGAAATTCATTGAACGTAACCCTGTATTTCAGTCCGTTTTGACATGGTCTTTTTGATAATTATTTCGTCATTCGAGGATTCATTTCATTGTTGAATATTTCTAGGTAGAAATTACAGCTATAAGTTTCCTCATCATTGTTCAAAAAGGAATTTATTTGCAAAAATACTACTCATGCCCCTTGAATTGCTATTTTTAGAACAAATTCATATATCTAAGAACATCTCGAGGTGCAAAACGTTTGACTTTAATTGTTGCATGACAGAAAATATATGATATGTTAACTTATTCAATAATCCCTCTCATTGTCAAATGACAATCTCTGATTGTATGACTGTCAATAATCAGTCTTGATTGATATTTTGTTCATTAATCTAGATGGAGGGACCGTAAGATTTATGAAAAATTTTCCCGAATATCTACCATTTGAAGCTTTTATTCCCCTAAACTACAGTTATCTTTGATAAAGAGTTATCTTTAAAAGCTTATTGGAAGATTTCAAGCATTTTTGTAGTGGGTATTTCATTGTGAAGACAAAATTTAATTTGAGAAATTTTGCCATATAATATTTTCGGTTTTGAAAAATAGAGGGAATGATAACTTTCCTCTCATAATTTATTTTTATACGATGAAATTAAATACCTCTGTATTCTTTTCCAACTGCTTATAAAAGTCGTAATTTTTTAATAAAAGAATTAAGATGCTATATATTATAAGGAATTTTTCAATTAAATAGCCCTTATTTTTTATCACAGTAATATATTGGCTCTGCATATAATGATCAGGTTTTTTTAACCAGACTTGAATCTGATTAACAACTTCTTCAAAAGCAATATTAAGAGATAGGTCTGTGAAACTAAATCAATCATTGTTAATAATCTGATTATTAATGAATGACTAAATATAAATAAATGATTTTAACAGATATATTTAAATTTATCTTTTAAGCAATATTTAGGCATCACAGTAGCAAAAAATATTTTGAATAATTTGTGCAGGAAATATGATACATTGTTAATAATCTGATTATTAATGAATGACTAAATATAAATAAATGATTTTAACAGATATATTTAAATTTATCTTTTAAGCAATATTTAGGCATCACACACGTAGCAAAAAATATTTTGAATAATTTGTGCAGGAAATATGATATATTGTTTTAGTTTAAACTAGTTTTTAATGATATTATAGGACACACTTCTTTATTTTTTACGTTTATTTCACTGTTTCCTTATCAGTTCTCATGCAACTATGAAAAGTTGGTTCACATTTTATGTAAAAATTTGCTTATAGAAATCCCACATTTTCTTATATTTATTGCAATGATAATAGTCTCCTAATAAACATAAGGAAAGCCAAATTGAAAGAAATTAATTTTTGTGCTTTAAAATAATGAGCAAAACACAAGGGTTTGTTATTCGAAATATTTATACATATAATTATCATTAGTTGTTGAAAATATTGAATAGGAAAAAAAATAATTAGTAAAATCGGATTTCAAAATCAAATAATAGTATTTTTGAAATCTACATATTTGAAATATTATTTCAATAAAAAATTCTGCTATAATTGTTTTGTTTGATTTAACGTATGAAATATTTAATCAAATAATTTATTTTACGTTTTAAATCATGCTCAAATGTAATAAAAAAGATGACAGTAATTCAGGAATTCTTAATATTATCTATTGCATTAGTTTAAGATTTTATGTATCATGATTTGTTTTAAATCTTATAATTTTGTTGTTCTTTTTGAGGAATAAAATGTTTTGATATAACTAGAACATTTAGAAAACAAACTATTAAAAAGTTTATTGCTGATCTTTGATTTCTAACATTTACATGCATTACATTACAATATTTAAACTAATTAGTATGAATGTTTCCTATTAAAAATGTATGTCCATACGCTTTTAGAAAAGTGCACATGATTAATGTTATAAATTAGTAATCAAAAAATCATCTCATAAATTATTGCTTAAATGTGATGGTAATCTGAAATGGTTGCCATCACATTTAAACAATAAATTAAGCATAAGCCAAGTTATCCAATTAAATTCACATTTATATATCAAATGTTTAAGCTAGAATTAAGTTGTTAATAACAAGTTGAAATCATGAAAATAAGTCATAAAATATTAATTAGAATCAGCAATTTAAGCTAACGAGGGATTTGAATGTACGTGGCATTTAAATATAATGTGGTGAAATTTAATCATGTCTTTAAAAATAATTTTTAAAATCTATTAAGGAAATGCTTTTATTATAATATTATATATATTCACAGAGAGCTAGTAATCGGCATCTCAAATTCTTATTCTTAAATTTATGTTCCTCTAAAGAACTGTTTTAATCAAGAAACGTTTTTCATATTCATAATTTCTAAAGAATCTAAAAATAGCAAAAATGACTACTAAATACGTTTTTAAATTTCCTAAATATTCATAAAAGATTAAACAAATCTCAAAAAGTATACCAGAACTAATACGTGCATATAAAGTCATAAGGTATATTAAATAAAAGGGAAAGAATTCCCAATTTAAAAGAACACACATTTGTTATTTAAATACTTTTCTCCCATTAGGCTATTGTTAGTATATCAGCAGTTTTAAAATGTTTCCAAATAATTTAAATAAGTGCGTTTGCTTTGGCTTAGAAATATTTTAATATCAAGTTTATTAACGTTTTTAATTTGTTCTGCATTTGATTTTCTTAAATATCACTTCATAAAAACGCTTATAGCTAATATCCTTTTCATGTTTTTTGCTGCTTTCAAAAAATATAAGTATTTAATAATATTTTCTAAAATGAATATCCCATAAAGGTATTTTAAAATGCTCTTGGGGGAAAATATAAATCTTAATTTCGAATAAACAGTGTTAGAACACAACAATTTAGAATAATTTTACTAGATATTGCTTCACAGAAAAAGAGTTTCATATATTTGTATATAATATAATAACTTGATAACTCTTTTTCAAACTAGAAGTCTCAGACTGATTTCATAATTATTGCACACAATATTCTTCATAAATAAGTAAATTGTTTTCACTTACCTTCAATAAATGAACCCTAAAAATGAAACTATTAATGTTTATTTTAAAGAAAACGAAATGCATGAAGAAATGATTTTGTTCTGTAAAATGATAAAAAAAATTATGTGGATAAACCTCAAAATATTAGGAAAATTTTTAATCCACTGAAGTTTTTAAGAGGCAAGCTATTTTTTAATCTTAAAATAATATTTCAATGCTTTAGATTGTCTATGTCTATGTCAAAGAGGTTGTTGAGCCAGTTTTCAAAGAACTCTTGGTGCTCTGGGAAATGCTCGAAAAGAATGCCACAGTCAACAAGCTCCACATTGCCTGCACCGCATGACTGACGCTATTCGACTGAAAAGACATGTTCGCGCGACATGGTCAAACCATACTCCTTCACGACAACACCAGGCCCCATATTGCAGAAGTCGTCAAAGACGCACTCTCCAAGGAGAGCTCGTCCTTCAACATCCGCCGTATTCTCCGGACTTTGCACCGACCGATTACCATCTTTTCCGCTCCTTATCAAACCATATGAAGTGCATTACCTTCGATAACAAAGAGGTCCTTAAAAACTGGCTCAACAACATCTTTGACACCAAACCAGGTGATTTTTGGCGGTACGGCATCAACAAATTGGTCCAGATGTGGGAAGAGTTTGTAAACAGCAACGGAGAATATATAATTGATTAACTTATTGATAAAATTATTGTTCTTTGTTTAAATTGTTTGTTAAATTTTTTGTTTTATTGTTTGTAAAAAGTCTGGTAAACAAGCTACAAACTTATTCCCCAACCTAATATAAGTCAGCTATAGTTCTTCCATGATTTTCATGTGCATTAATTATATCAATCAGCTATACATAATTATCATATGCACCTTCTAAGGTATTATAATCAATAAGAATACTGTCTTATATGCAGCCTCAGACAAAATTTAAGTACAATAAAGAAGTTGCAAAATTATTTTAAGGTTAAAATTTTATCTTATAGAGGTTTATTAACTTTTTGTTATTATCTCGTAAATAATATCAAAATTCAAAATTTTTATAAGTTCAAATTTTTCAGAAATTTACTGCTGAGAAAAATTGCAACAAATTAATGCATGAAATTAAATCATAATTCTTTAACACATATTTTAAACATCACCTTTAATTATGAAAACTGTTTTGTAAGATGTGAGTTAAACTTTCATTTTCAGACTAAAACAAAAAGAATTTATTTTATTTACAAATTTTCCAAAGCTCAGTAAATTAATTTTAAGAAACTCCTAATTTCAAATAAGGCTTTAGGTAAAGCTCCAGTTACACCAGCATCTAAGCGTCTAAGCACTTAATGAAGTTCTGTTAATGGGAACGCTAAGGCTTTGAGTATCCATCATACGAAAAACCACTCTGTGAGAAAATAGGTGGGAACAACTAAAAGGTCTTAGCTTACTGTACAGACAAATGCATTTACAAAAGCCATTTTGAATATACATGCAGTAAAGAGCTTCTAAAATTTAATGAGGAAATTAAGAGAATTTGAGTCAAAAGTTAGATAAGCTTGCTAAGTCCAATGTGAGTTCTTTAGCACAATAAGATGGACTTAAAAGTTTCATATATAGTTGTATTAATCTTTAAATCTTTATACAAAATATATAGAAATGAAAAGTGTTAAATGGTCATTGGGAGATACAAAAGAAAATGAAAACAATTCTCTATCTTCATTTAACGTTGATTAATGTATTTTCTATTGAAAAATTTGTTCTAATTTCTGTGACCCATTATCTTAATATAAAATAAAATAAGTATATTTTTATAAAAAATTTTGAATGTAATTTCATAACAATACTGAAAAATATTTATTTATGATTTTCTTTTAAAATATCACTTACAACAAAAAATTAAAGTATGATTAAAGTTGACTATTCTTTTAAATACTTAATTCACTCACTCAATATGCTTTTTATTTTTACAAACTTATTATTTCAAATAAGTTCTGCAAGTGAGAGCAAATTTCTATAAATATAGTTTATTGCCTTTTATGAACACATTTTTATATATTTTTTGTTCAATATAAGTAAATTTTTAACATATTTATCTTATTAAAGATATTGGATGTATGTGGAACAAGGTAGATTTCTTTTTGCACTTAAAATTGAAATCTATGAACAAATTTTCTTAAACTGCAATACCTATTTTTAAAAAAATTTCATTCTTTGGTCGGTTTTCCTAAAAGTGGGACATTTAAAAAATCCAAGAAATGCACCCGATTATTTCGTTATTGTAAATACAGAAAAATGAGAAAATCTATAATGAGCCATAGATTTCGAAATTTTCTGAAGAAATATTCACTCTAAAGGTGTCATCTCCAAAACAGCCTACGCATAGTAATAAACCACGACTTCTTAATGTTACCATACTTTTATAATTATATATATATATATATATATATATATATATATATATATATATATATATATATATATATATAATTATAAAAGTATATATATATATATATATATATATATATATATATATATATATATATATATATATATATATATATATATATATATATATATATATATATATATATTGATAGATAGATAATGGCAATAACTGTGAACTTTTCTCACCTTAAAATGCATGAGTGTAGTTTTTTTTTTCTTATTTTAAAAATGTACTACTGCTAGAAGTAAGGAAAAGTATTTGAGACATTGAATTCCCTCTCTTTCCCTTTCTTATCCTTCTCATAGTCCAACTGTTTCTTTAAAAAATGACATTTACTTCTTTATTGTTGAAAAATAATTATTTTTGCTCTGTACAGTGAAAGAATTGTTTTTTTCTGCATTTCAGTGGTCGAAAATACGTTGAAACATAGATGAAAAGAATTCTAACTTCAATAATTAATAACTTCGTATCAAAATAGAATTTTCCACAGCGTAACATATCTTATTAGTTTTTAAATAATCTGTACATGACGCTATTTTAATAACGCAAATTTTTCTTTTGAGACATTGCTAATGAATTTATTTTGTTATATGTATGCACTTTTAGTAGAATTTTCATAGTTAAAATAAAATTTTATGAAGAAGGGGTTTTATTGTACTACAGGTTGATGTTTGTTTCTGTATAACGTGTGAAACAGTATTGAATGCAGGTTCTGCTTTCGTTTACATTGGAATAATTTAATATGTACTTTTTAGTTAATAACTATGCGAGATCCACAAAATTTAGGAACAGTTTTTTTTTCTATTAAAGTATAAACATGAAATAAATTAGACATGGGTTGTACATTCACTTATTCAAATGGATTGCAGCAAAACAGTACATTCAGCTCGTGTTGTATAATTTGCAGAGAATAAATACAGTAAATAATTTACTGGCGAGTAACAACTCTAAGAATGAATAAAAAAGGTAATAACTGCTTATATATCACATTAATGAAAGAAATTATGGTTGTGTATAAAATGAATTGTTCTATGAATGCATAGTGAATTTTTCAAAGGAATATTTTTTGCGATTTACAAAAAAGCCACGTTTTAATAATTGACAAATACACAAAAGGATATCAATTAAATAAATGCACATAAACCTGTGGTGGGCTAGTTGGTTAGAGCGTTGGTTTTTGTAATCAGCAGTAAATGAGTTCGAATCCTGATCCAATTAAAGATCTGCCGTGTTGTCTAATGGTGACTGGGGCTCGTTGAATTTTTTATAGCAAAGTTCTCCATGTGAAATGATACCTCTGAAGGTGCCAGGCTAAGTCTTAGAAGTCTTCTGCTTGATACCTGCCTAAATTGCCCATGTCGGCATTCCTGATCGAATATTCTGGGATGCGAAGCATATGTCCTGGTTAGGCTGTCAGCCTAACGCATAGTTTTTAGCGTTTATTTCCCAAGCATGCTTGATACTCAGTTTTATCGACCCACTGAGAGGATGAAAAACTGACTTGAACTTCCCAGCCGAGAATCGAGCATTTGTTAAATTTCTAAAAGAAGTTTGAATATTACAGATATTTAACACATAATTCAAAAATATAAAAATGTATTATCAAATTATATATGTGTGCTACTGCAAAATAACCTAAAGGCAAAATAATTGAAGCAATTAAATTTCTCTGTTATTTCAGCAATAAAACAGTTGTAGAAATAAATTAGTATTTTATCATTATATTAATATATGATAATATGTATATAACAGTAATATTAAATTTGGAATGTTTAATTTCTGATATCATTTTACACGTGGTTATCTGAGGAGGTTCTTTTTGTTGAAGGTAAATTTCGCTGACTAATCTCTCATCTGTGGCAAACGGGAACTTTTGGCATATTTTTCTTTTTCGTTTTATTAACAGAGGTTTTGCGAATCAAAATATATGTTTTAAGAGCTGAATTTACATTTTGAAATAAATAAATGCAAATTTTAATAAAATGAATATTTCCTAGTTTAAAGTCCAAATGAGAAAGTTAGATATAACACCAAAACTAAGTTTTATAAATAAAACTAATACCTTGAATGGTCTGAAGATGATATTTCTCAATGAAGTCAATTAATTTCATGACATTAAAATTATTATTTAATTATGTTTAGCCATTAGAGGTTGTATGAAACCATATGGTTGCTTAGTAATGTCAATTTTCATGCTAGACGTGATATATAATGCAAATGTTTAATTTAGTTATGTTCTTCTATACTTACAAACGTTGTATACCAAATATTACATTTCCAATTTTATTTATATCTGACTAAGAAATTTTTACTAAAGTCTTCATTTTCGGTAATATTGTCCATATTTAATGGTGAAGATCAGCCATATATGAAAGAGCAATTTTTTTTTTGTTTTAATACAAAGCCCGCTATAGCATAAAGATAGTAATATACAACTATTAAAAAAACTCATTAAATTAACTATCACTAAGTTTACCTCAGTTAGGTTTGACGATATGTACTTAATCTCATTTATATAAGATTACTTTTTCTAATACTTGTTCCTCTGCTACATCCGTGCAAAACAGAATACTTCTTTTCACTCAGTCCTTTTCTTAACGCGGATTTAACCTTATTATTCTTAATCCAAATCCATCTTTTCTTTATCATTCATAATTGGAAAGCTTAAATATTCAAAACCTAATGAAAATAACATGAATGCTATTATGAAATAAATTACGAAAAATAAAATTTATTTTGATATAATATTCTATAGTTTTTATTTTTAGCATTTACAAGCTAAAGGAAACGTAAGGAAATAGATACAATTTCTCTACACAAAATACTATATTCTTAGAGTTACGCAAACAATTAAATTTATAAAATAATTGATAAATTATTCCTTTAGATAAATTTTTCTAAATTTAATATAGAATCTAGTTGAACGCTTTGTAGCGTTTGACTAATAAAAACTTTATTTGTTATTTTTATACATTAATTACTTCATTGTATTATTATTACGAAATTTTTAATTAAGAGAGTAAAATAGATATGAATGAAGAAATTACATTAAATGTTTTTATATTTTAAGGGATTATTTACGCAAAGTTTGAAAAATAGCTTAAAAATTTAACTTAAAAATATAAACTTAACAATTATATAACAAGTTTTAAATGAAAATAGACAAAAGGAAATTGTATTCAAAGATTTATTCACATTGTTTCAAAATCGGCGTACCACAAAAAATAAATCTTTTATACATTAGTGCTTTATTATATTTATTTTACAAATGAAAGCAAAACTATTAATTTAACTACTATTATTATACTACTAGCAAGAAGAAGTCTTCACGAGATAATGACAATTTGCAATAGTAAAATATAGTGTTTATTTATATAAACTTTAAGGTTTACCATTCAAGAATTTAAAAATGAAATTCAATTAACATGAGTAAACATTTACTTTAAGTATTAATAAAACGTGTGGAAATTAGAATATTTAAGATGCTGAAAATAAAATTAAAAGTTTAATTATTATTAAATACTTAAAAAGGCTTAATTTACAATTAGCGTTGATATGTATTCTGTGTAAGCACTATAGGGGTTTGTTTTGAGGAGAAATTTGATTAATTCATTTTAGAAAATAGATTTATCTTATAATTAATATAATTTATAAGTGTGTTTGTGAAACTTTTATTTTTAACCATAATTTTATTATTTCAAATAGCTGTAGCACCAAAACATTCTTGGAAGAACATTAAACTTAGGAATCAACAAAACAATAAATAACAGAATAGTTAATTAAATTGGATAAATATTAGGATCAGAATGTCTTAAATAATGAATGCATGCAAAACAAAATATTAAATTGGAAAATTACTGTATTATATGCAAATACTTATAATGTAAAAAAATGTTTTAAAAATAACAATAATTAAAAAAAAATTAAAATTCTATTGACCGGCATAAATGAAAAAAACTTTATTTACTTATTTGAAAATTTCAAAATTCTTCTGAGCATGTGAAGATAAAATTACTATTCAGCAGAAGGAAACATATCAAATACAGATATATGGTATTCAGTGAATACATCCTTCTATAAAAATGATATAAGTATCGTATTCTTATCAAAAATTTTAAAAAGGAGTAAAAAATTTCTGCTTTCAATTTATACAACCCAATATTATATTATTGAAAAATCTTCTGCAGAAATGCATACTACAAAACTATATCTCTATATGTTTCATATATACAACAAATCATTTTTGCAATATGGTTAGAACAAATTATTTAGCTAAATGGTTATTAAGCATATCATACAAAATGAGAACTCAAATTACTTGTGAAAACAGTAGATAAATTATTAGTCTCTTCAAATTTCAGATTCTGCAACAATTATTCTATCATGAAGAGAAGCTATAGACAAATATATGGTACGCGTGATTTCCGTCACTGAAATATATGAATTTGCGCATAACATTATATACTTCCAAAAATAAGAGATTTATGTTTTCATGATATTAAAATAATTCAATATACACTGTTCAAAAAGAAGATAAAACTTGATTTACAAAATGTAGCAAATACATACAAATAAAAATAATATCAAATGTAATAGCGTAGAAGAAAACGTCCTTTACAAATCGTATTTTTACTTCAGAAACCAAAGAAAAATGTATATATCCGAAAATTATCATTTTATAAAAGCTAAATTTTTCCACTTCCTAAATATACTGTTGGCCAAAAAATTGCAACACCAAAAAACACAAGAGATATTACAATAAAATTTATTTTGTATATAACATGTTGACCAAGTATCAAATGATTAAATTTATAGACTCACTCCAGTGAAGTGTGGTTCCTGCTGAAATCATTAGCCAGAGCAGCCATCATTGTTGGAGACAACCACTGCCATAAGACTTGGCATTGATTCAAAGAGACTTTGAATGTGTTCTTGGGGTACAGCAGACCAAGCAGCTTCATCACGTTGCCATAGTTGATCTGATATGGCAGGTGGGGATGTTATCTTGGCCAATTGTTGAGCAACCATGGACCATATGCTTTCTATCGGTGAAACATCCTGATACAAAACCGGCCAGAAAAGCAATTCAATCTGGTGATTTACGAAGAACTCTTGGACAATGCGCGCAACGTTTGGTCACGCATTATCATGAAATATGGCTGAGGGCAAGCCCTGAAGGTAAGGAAGGGCACCTGTCTCCAACACATCAGAGATGTAGTGCTGACTGCTTAATGTACCGGCAATGCGTATTAGAGGAGTGAGAGAGTGATATCCAATACCACCCCATGTCATAATGCACGGTGCTGTACCAGTGTGGTGGTGCATAACGCAGTTGTTTAGTATCCTCTCTTCACGTTGTCTCCAGACTCAAATATGGTGTTGCAGACAGAAGTGTGACTCCTCAGTAAAGACAATTTCATTCTATTTTGCCGTTCACACCCTTCTTTCATCACACCATTGGTGGCGGAGACTTCTGTGCTTCTGCGTCCAGGGTAAATGAAGCAATTGAGGTCTTGTGGACTGATCACACTACTGTAAATGGTGTCGAATGGTACGCGTAAACACTGGATGATGCCTTACAGACATAACGTGATGTGCAATGGTTCGTGATGTGGCTGAGCTATCCGTCACTGAAATGCGCACAATTTGCCTGTCAACAAGTGAAGTGTTGCATGCGATGGATCACGCATTACAATTATTTGATTTAATGCAACACGACTACTGATTTTCCTGAAAGACAATCCACATTCTCGGTAGGCCAATATCCTTCCTCTATTGAACTCGGATACTTGATCATAAAAAAATCACTGTTTTCTACAAAGGATAATAGAGCGTTTTCTTTTTGAAAAACCACAAGAAAAATACAATTGCCGAACATGAAATTATCGAAACCTCCAAACCTTAAATACAGTTTCGAAGTTCCTCCACAATCGCGTGAGATGTGCGTTTGCGTTAAAATTATAATCATTTGCATACCTCACCTCTGCCAATGCATGTTGCAAATTTCATACTATTTGCAGGCTTCCTTCAGGGTATTGCATTTACTGTGGTGAGCAGTGTAGTATAATTCAAATTTTCATTTCATATTATATGATTATGTTTAAAATGAGAAGTCAAGATATTGTGGGGGAGTTTCCTTTTATTGACTTCTTGGCAAAATGCCGACCCAGAAATGATACCTATAGACGACGCCATGTTTCTTCAGCTTTTCTTAAAGCTTCCAGACAACCCCGTTATGATAAACTTACCAGTTATGATAAACATACCATAAAATTATACATTCCAATGATTTATGGCATGATGTACACCTTTTTAAAAACATTTCAGATTACAATAAATATAAGGTGTAAAATTTTAATCTTCAGCAATGACTAAAATATCATACTTAAAATTTAATATTTACTTTTACATAAGTGTTGGTGCGTCTCTGTCCTGAAGTGCATTTAGTGTGCCGTCTAATGTATTTGGAGGATGATGTCTGGAGTTTAAAATAACGTTCATTTGATAAGCATCTTTAATGA
This sequence comes from Latrodectus hesperus, assembly GCA_037975125.1. NCBI lineage: Eukaryota > Metazoa > Arthropoda > Arachnida > Araneae > Theridiidae > Latrodectus > Latrodectus hesperus. The sequence goes on along the minus strand of CM075857.1, from coordinate 8,386,121 downwards.
ATTGTATTCAAAAACATCTGGTTTAATACGATAGATCAGAAAGAAAGGAATTTGTCTATGATAATAATTTTCGAAGTAGGTTTAGAAGAAAACTGCATGGAAATTCGGGACATGTTTCAGTAAAAACTACTTTAACTAAATGATGCTTAAACATGTTACAGATCTGAACATTACAATTTATCTGATATAACCACTTTTGAAAGGTACATTCGTAAAAGATAAATTTTTGAGGGGAACATGAATTAATATTTAAAGGAAATGGAAAAAGATATGTACCAAGAATAAGCATCTAGACTCCATGATTTGTCAATAGGCTTTTGTCTCAGAGTATTTACTGATATAATATAATGAAATTTACATGATAACATTTATTTTGAGTTTAAAAAATATGAGTTTAGAAACCACAGCATATTTTTAACGCATACTTTTACATGAAACACTGAAAATTACATTAAAAAGGAAGATATGGGTATTGTAATGAAACAAACACATTTAATTAATAAAGAAACAAAATTTACAAAGGAGTCGCATCGAGGTTCGCTAACATCCCTCGCTCCTGCGTACCGTACAACGAGTAAGTATCAATATTACCAAGCAAAAAAAAAAAAAAACACAGCTTCGTCAGACTTCCTGGCACCAACTGTCTCCCTACTCCCCCTCCCCATCAGAGGTTCTTCAAATTTCAAGTTGACGATGAGACATTACAATATATCATTTTTATGCTTTATTAATTGAGAACTATTTCTATATCCCATAAAATCTGAGTATTTCGTTTCTGTTGACATGAAAAAAAAGGCAAAATTTATTGATGCATTGCTTCTGTATCAATAATTCTCAAGAAAGTTTTACAGCTTTACATTTAGCCTAACATTTGATATTAGTCATTGGAAAGCTTCTTTTTTCAGCATAAAGAAATAAGTTCTTGATAGTAATTCGATATTTATAAGAAGAAATATGATTTGAAAATTCTACTCTGTATTTGTTAAACCTTTAACCTACTAAAAAGAAACTCTAGATAAAATAACTGAATATTGTTATAAAATCAATCAAAAATAATTCTTAATTTACTCTAATATTTGAAAAATCTGACCTCTGAATCCTACACTGTAATTAGAAAAATAAAAAATTCTTCTTAAAACTTAAATGCGAACATTTGTGACAATATTAAGATTAATGTATGGAATAGAAAATAAAGCTTATATCATATAAATATTTAATCAATAAAATCATATAAATATTTAATTCCGTTCGAAACAAAGAATTCCGTTCGAAGCAAAATAATTCTACTACAAATAGCCGAAAAAGAAGAAAATATAAAACAAATAACCAAAACAGTTTTTCACTAATAATTTGATTGGTATCTCTTAATTTTTGACACAATTAAACAATTTATGCACTTAAATATATGCTGTTATTTTAAATAAGAATACCTTTCTTTAATAATTAACTATAAAAATTTCCTCTGCTTACATTTTAAAATAATTTAAGGAAACCTACTGATAATATACAAAACTATTGTTAGGTATAAAATAGCATTAAATGAAATTACTAGTCAATTATATTTTCACAAAAATTAGCAGATTCATAAAATGGGTAAACTGGATGCATTACTTTTGGTACAGACAAAGTATTATATGGACAAAATAAAGAATAGAAATTAGCAAATGAATCAAATAGGCAAACTAGATGCATTACTTTAATATAGACAAAGAGAATTTTTATTAGAAAGTAGGATCTACCTAAAACACTATTGCATTTACAATGAAGAGTAATGCTGTGAATTATATTATCCGTTTGGGTGGGACTGAGAAATATTGGCTTTGTGTAATCAATTGTAAGTTTGACAAAGGTAAACGGATTAATATTGAATGCAGCCATAATATTTTAAGACATTTTAAACATGCTGAATGAAATTCAGGTTGAGTAATAGAACTGGCTACAACATACGTTAAATTAATTGCTGCGCAATATAAGCATCCAAATATCAGTCGTGTGTGGTGTCTTCCTGTAATACCTAATCTTCCCTTAATACACGGAATAGGTAAGTATATAAGCATAAAGGTTGTGTTGTTGTTGTTGTTGCATGCCCCCAAAAGCCAGCAGCGCTAGACCAGGTCCATGACGTTGTACACTCTACAATAATCCAAAACCAGAAGAGGGTCGTCAACCAAGTCCTGCCTGGAGAGCCCTAGGCACTCAAGGATATGTTCAGGCGAAGCCTGCTCGGTAGATACTATTCATGGATGGGGAAGAATTGCAGCCTCTGTTAGTCACTTGACCAGAGCACCTAAAAATAGGTAGAGGACCAACTTAGCTCTATTGCCCCAGGATTTAGCTGAGCATGTAGGAGTGGCCTTCACTCCTTGGGTGACCCTGCAAGGAGAATACAAGCCCGACGTACTTCGCCCACTCCTCCCAGGAACACCCCTCGCCGGCAACTAGAGCTCTAGGCTGCTAGCGCACACTATGCTTTAAGATTGTTATCTGTATATGGGTGAACATTCATGTTCCTATGTAAAAAAGTCACTGACGTCAGAGCATCTAACCAAATAGATGTTACCCCAAACTTATACAATGATACTCATGACAGATCCATATGAAACATTTCCACTGGGTTTGGATAATAAAGGCTTTCCCACTCTCTCCATTTTATAGAACACCTACGGCCGCAGGACAGATTAAACCAATAATCAATCATGAAGGGAATAGCTCTTCTATTGATCAAAACTTTAGAGCACATCATTAACAACTACGTTCCAACTAAATGACTACTACTATAAACGTTCCAACTATATTACGTTACATGGGTGACTATGCTATTCCAACCTATCTTGCAGCTTTTCTCTATACCACCCTTCTGAAGCTTAAAACGAGGGAAGAACTGAATACAAACAAAATGCGTACAATCTCATAAACGACAAATATTAAACATCGACCATCGTTGCATAGAATTTTGCTAAAAGTCTGCCTGCATCTTTGTTTGCAAATTATTACCAACATCCACGAATTGAAGATTTTACATTTAGCAAGCTGACTTTGTACTGCCTCTTGGGTTTAAAAATGGCCATGATGATGGACTAGTGATTTTAGATTTCCTATCGCAGTCTCCTAGTGAAATTCATATCCTTGCTGACAAATATACAATATTATACACATCACTGAGAAAGTAGAATACCGGACCAGAATTCTGAATATTGCACAATTTTTTTAAAAAAAACAAGTTACTTAACACTCTATTCAAATTAAATAAATATTATGCAAACTAAATATTTATTTAAAAGAACATTCTTTATATTTGTAGTTTATCCTATAATTTTGGAAATTTACAAACGTGTATATTTATTTTCACACACACACACACACACACACACACACACACACACACACACACACACACACACACACACACACACACACACACACACACACACACACACATACACACACACACACACACACACACACATATATATATATATATAGTGTTGTATAGTGTGTGTGTGTGTGACCAACAAATGTGTTTCATAAATGTAGTTGCAGAAAAAAAGCTTCAGCTTACAATAAAAAATTTAGATAAATCTTTATTCACTTTCTTACATACAAACAATTAGAGAAATATATTGACACAATTCTAGACAAGAAATTTGAATATATGAATAAATATATAATATATTGATTAAACCTACATGATATAGATGTAAATGCAAAAATAATTTAAAATTGAATTTATTGTAAATAAACATTTTCATCATTTATTACAAATTTAAATTTTTAGAAAATTCATTGTATATTACTCTTGCATATCTTGGATGTTTCAATATATATTAGTTTAATATAATAAATTTCGTGCCTGATAACCAGAAAGATTTTTAATGTTATTTAGTGTACATTAAATATTATTTTTATATATTATATTATTGTGTTATATTATATAAATCTATATATTGGTAAAAGTGGCAATAAATTTATGCTTTCTCAAATTGTCAAAATGTATTGAATTGAGAATATGTCTTATTATATATCACATGTTAATCCTTTCAAGTTTAATGCAAATAGATTCTTATTAATTTCAGAAAGTATGTAAGGCGTTATTAAGTTGGCGCTCCAGTCTGTTACCATAAGAGCTTAAGAGAGGGAACCCTTTGATCGCGATTTAAAATCTCACTCAAGATTAATTCTGTCTTGAGAAGAATGAGGTAAATCATCTGCTGTTCTTATTTTCTTAGTAAAACAGATAGAAAACAGCCCCATATTTCATAGCTGTAAGATCATGTGTATATATACATATATATATATATATATATATATATATATATATATATATATATATATATATATATATATATATATATATATATATATATATATATATATATATATATATATATATATATATAATTTAGACTGATATTTTTAATACTGAATAGATCTTAAAACAATAACATCTTAACAAATTGTATTATTATAGAAGTAATATAAATGCATCCCGACATTGAAATAGCAACGGCAAGAAATGGTGGCCAGAAAATTATGCAAATTTCAGGGTAGATTAACCTTACGAGTTATGCAATTGATGTGAAATAAGCTGCTTTCCAGTTCACGTAAGACAAGATATAAGATGACGAACTGGCAGAGAGGACAATATTCGTTCCGTTATTGCTTCTTGGAAAATAATCGTTGAAAGTTTGTTCTTGTAGTGAAGGACATCTTTAAATGTCAAGAGTGCCAAGCCCTCCTGGACAGAATCGATTCCAGCACACAGATGAGTTTATGAGAGGTATGGTGATTGCACTGAGAAGGGCAGGTTGGTTCTTACAGCAAATCACAGATGGCATACACCTGGATGCATCCACAGTGCACCGGCTGTGTTGAAGATTGTTTAAAGAAGGAACTATGGAAAGTTTGCGGGGTGCTGGTGAAACCAGAGTTACGTCATCACGTATGAATCAAAGCGCTTAACAGGAAGTGGTGGTGGTGGTACCGCAAAGCAAATCTACCAAAATTCTGCAGCATGTGCAACATACTCTGGACACTTTCATATCTGGCAGAACCATATGTTACCAATTGGTTGCTAGTATCCAACCCTCATTACGTCCGTTAAGGAGAATGCCATTGACCTCACACATGGACACCAACGTCTGGAATGGTACTGGATTGGAGTGATGTGGATGCCGGAGTGAAATTCGATCGCCTTCTCAGACAAATCATTTTTGATGCATTAATTATGGTCTGAAACCAATGAGTTATATTCGATTTTAGTTATAAATGACCATCTACTTTTCTTATATTATATTCCAATTACTATTTGCCTTTTCAATAAAATATCTTTTTATCTGCATTTTTTACTCAAAATGTAACAATCTGAAACACATACTCAATCAATCTCAAATCACATCAAAACTGAAAACTCAAAAACAGTAAAATCAAACCTCAAAAACAGCACTGAGTAATATATGAATACATATTCATTTATATTGTACATATGAAAATATACATTCATTTTATAAGATCTAAATATTTATCTTGTGTGTTTACAATCTTCGTTTTAAAAGAAATGATTTTTCGGTAGTATGCTTATTTAATGCATTATTATATTTGCACATTATATTGAGCATTTAATAAAATGGCAAGTCGAAAATTATTAGAAAATCACTCCGTTTACATTTATTTTTTTATTCCTCAATAAATAAGTAATGATGCAATAATATAAATAAATAACATGTTATTTTATTCCACATTATAAAGAACATATTATATAAATAACATATTTACATTTATTTTTATTCCGTAATAAAAAACATATGTTAATTACAATATTAACCTGATATCTCAATAGCCAAAAAAATATTTTTTGAAATTAACATTATTCTCAAATTAAAAGTATTATAACACACACAAACCTCCCTGAATAAAAAACAAAAGAATATTAAAAATGTTTATCACAGTTTGAAGACAAAATATTGTTATAAACTTTTAGACACAAATTTTGTAAACTTTTTCAAATGCAGTCTATCCCTTAAAAAAGAATTTTTTACTTATCATATGAAATATTTAGATTCTTTGATGTTTTAAACTTTTTTTTCAAAATGTATATAGTTCACAAATTTTATAAAATTAACTTCAAACATATTGTCCGATTTGCGTTTAACGGTAATTAAAATTTTGTGATTAAGTACTTTTATGATAATTTTGTATTTAAAAATGATTAGACACATTATTTTCTCAATGCGTAAAGATATTAAGAGTCACAATTTCTTAAGACTATTATTAAGAGATATAAAGACTCACATTTTATTACTTCAACTAGTTAGTTGAGAATTACAGTAAAAATGAATTATACGACTTAGTTCTATCTTTTAATAAAAACTTCTAAGACTTACGATATACTATTTAATGTTATAAAAATAATTCAATTTGAAAAACAATTATTATTTTTGAATAATGAATTATATATATATATATATATATATATATATATATATATATATATATATATATATATATATATATATATACCGGTGGATGTAAATATGTTCAGTTCAATTTCTATAGTTTGAAAACTTCCAAAACTTTGAAAGTTAAAACAACGAACTTCATTAAAAGTAAGTCGGGAAGAAAATTCAGACAATTGTTATTTTCCTTTGATCTTCTTTAAAAGATGAAAAGATTGGAGTTACGAAAGACTTAAGTCATCTTTTGAGTTTATATCGTAAGCCTTAAATGATTTCCACTTAAATTGACGAATGACGTATGGCTCAATAAATTGAAGCACTATGTCTATAAGCACTTTGTTATGAGGATAGTAGTTGATGGAATTGTAGGAAACAGGAGTTTACGGAAATATTTAATCAATAAAGTATGGACGGAAATACATGGGGAGAAAATGTTTTATAAATTTCTTGGTGAAATATTTTAAAGTAAATAAAATAAATAATGAAGATCCTGTTGTGAAAATATGTTTCAAACATCCTGGTGAATTTATTCATAACAAATATCTCAATAAAAGTATTTTCAATTTGAAATTCATAGAGATTCCTTATGTATTATATAGAGATATTGCGCTTAGATTTTGCTGAAATTAGACAATGCTCAAACTTTATGAACGAAAATTCTTGAAGTTTAGAGTATTCTTAACAAAAATGCTGAATGAAATAACGATAATTATCCTATTGTATTTATTGACAACAGTATCAATCAATTTAACAGTTTAATATCACTTTGAAAAAACTAACTGGAAAAATATGACATTTAAAGTTTTTCTTAACTATCCCTAGAAATAAGATACAATATGATTATGAAAAAACTATAAGTTGTATTTAATATCTTTAAGGTAAAACGTTAGATTTTTTAATTCTTTAATTTACTGCATTCATGCTTAAGTCAATACTGAAACGAAAAGTATTAAGTGTGAAATATCTTAATAGTCACATAATAAAATAGAGCCAAACTCAAAATTAAGTTGACAAAGCATTTAGAAATTAAAGTGCTTAGAAACTAAATTATTATGTATTCGCCAACATTGGCGTAAATGACATTCCAGACAAGTCTTTTCAATTGAAATTTGAAAAGAAAAATCATCTTAAAAGTTCACTACAGAAAATAAAAGACGATACCGAAATGGCTTTCAATGAAAATACTTCACTTCCTGTCTAATATTTATTCTTAAGAATAATTGCAAAAGTAAACAAGAAGTAAACTGCCGTTACATCTTTTACAAAACTTAAGAACCATTCGGAAATAATTTGTTTTCAATGTGTTCGTTGTTACTAATACAAATGCCTTTACTTTTTTACTTTTAACTGCTGAAATCTATAACTTTGTTAAATAAATTGCTCTACTAAGATAATTCCTCATTAGTTATACTAAAGAAATTTCGGTTCTTAAAGCGGATGTGCAAATGTCCATTCATTGCCAAAAATCAGCAATTAATGATATTAAAATTAAGGAATAAACTCGCGTACTGTTCTATCTAAAAGCAGGAAAAATCTTTTTTGACAAAGTCAATAAAGAATTTTACAATTCATGTCCAACAGGACAGTGACAGTCTTTCCAAGAAAGCAACTTTCGCATGATAGAAGAATTGAATAGGATCCTTTTTAACTTTTCAGGAAATTATGCAAATTATCATCTATTATTCTTACAAATTTCAACTGAGCAGACGTTACTTCCACATGAATTTGAGACATGATACCGGATCTCAGTTCTGTTTCTTTCTCACTTTCAGGTTGTTCTGAATGATCTTGACATTTCCTTTAGATAGATTAAGCGAATTTTCATTTCAATTGTTTGTGATTATTCTTAACTTCTGATCTTGTGAGAACAGGAAAATCCGCATTCTATTAAATCGTTTATTTTGGGCACTAAAAATAACGGTATGGTATGATTTTACTGCCTCATTTATTCTCTGCTTGGTGTGATTTCTTGGAGTTAAGTGACAGATGTTCAGTAACATACTCAATCAAAAAGCAAATGTATGTGTTGTTATTACAGAATAGTATTGTTCATATGCAAGTAAACCAGTGCCTTCCACCAAGGAATGTTTTGTAAGATGGAATTTTTACATGATATTATTTATATAAATGTCGTTTTCAAAATCCGTCACAGTTAAATGTATCATCAGACGCCAGTTTCATAATCCGTTGACTTCGAGATTCTTAGACCTCGTATTAGGCGACTTTTGTCTTTGGGGATATTTGAAACGTATTTAAAGTCAAGATAATTTAAGACCTTTCCTGTGATATTAAAGATAATATTTTACATATTTGTAGGATTTCTCAGAATTTTTTTTTCGGTGGATTGTATGCTTTTTTACAATACCAGGTGGTAACTGAAAGTGATTGCCGTTATGTTACTCAAGTTTTGTTGCAGCAAAAATTTTAAATAATCATAATATTATGCTAAATACTTAATTAATAAAAAAATTCCTCTAGTATTGAAATCAAATATATTTTTATTTAATCAAACAATTTTCTCTCCTGTAAATTTGCTCTACAGAAAATTTCATTGTAAATGGAGACACTTAATAATTTTCCCCCTGCACAAGAAAACTCGTCAAATATAGATGTAAAATACTTCAAATATGTATCATTTTAATGGGTTTTGATTGATAAAGATCTGATTTCTGAGTTACTTTCTTTCTGCTTAATTTATCGTGTGTCGATCTCCAACTACAGGCAAAGATTTGTATTGGGATTCTGATTTATTTTAATTAGCATATCCCAATTAAACTAATCTTCGTGTTAAGAAAATAACAATTCTAGCAAATATTAGTTTTTAAATATAAAATATTCGAATTTGCAATATGATATCTTATTTTAAAAATGTGCTTATTTATAAATTCTTATCATTAATTTTCACATAGATAACTCCTCAAACACTGTGAATAATTTCAGTGTATGTAATCATCCATTGAAATTTGAAAAACAAAGTAATAGAAATATATATGTATTTCTAGGAGATTGTTTATTAGAGTAAATTAAAATATTTTTTCAGAAATGAGTCACACTTTTTTATTAGAATGTGAAATTGAATTTTACATTTTGTAAAATTTCAGTTGTATGAAGTAGTCCACTAAAGCAGTTCTTATCTTCTTTTGTGGGATTGAGGAAAGCTGATGAAGGAACAATATAGAAGAAACGGTTATATAACTTAAATAAAAAGCAAATGTGTAAATAAATGAAAAGTCAAAGGGTTTATTTATTAAACATTTTAATGTTTTAATTAATAATGGCTCTAAAAGAAAATTTAAGACTTAACTGAAGAAAATTTCGGAAAATTAAATAACTTTCATTTAATTTAGAATGAAATTAGAATTTATTTGGAACAAGCAACATAAATAATTGTAATGTCTGCCAATGACACTTTTGATAGCATTCGTTTTCAAAACTTTAGAAATTTTTAGAGAAATTTTCAATTTACAAATATATTTGTATAACATTTATAATTTTTCATATTTTAGAAAGAATTTTAACAAAACTAATTCATTATATTCATAAATGAATATAATAATAATTTTAATTTAGCTCTATAGTGAAAGAAAAATCATGGAAATGAATGCTTGTCGTTAAAACTTGCAAAATAACACTTTTATATTTTAAGTAATATTTTTTAATTTCTTAATAATGATTAAAACTGAATAAAATAAATTATATGTCTTTTTAAAAATATCTAGTATTATATATTCTGTGACTTATTTAAATAGTTATATAAAAATTGTAATATTTAACTCATTAGTACTAGAATCAAAGGCTCATCTAAAGTTACATAAGAACATTTCTTAATAATAATTACGCAGAACTCTTCTCATTTCATGTACTAATTTAAAATTTTAATTTGAGGCCTTTTAAAATGAGAAAAAGTTATTATTTCCCTGTTTTATCATTATCAATTCTGAAATTTTCACATTTTAAATTCAAAAATGCAATTCTCAACCAGTTTATCTTAATGTTGAAATACCAAAATCGTAAGAATGCTTTGAATTAAATATAAGGTTAGTCACACAAAATTCAGATTTCTAAAATTCTGCAGAAAAATAATTGAAAAATATTGAAAATTGGTTTCCTTCAACGTTTTTTAAATTAACATCTTTTATTGAAATTTAAATATATTTTTGATTTTAGATATCTATTATAAACAATTTCAGTAAATACATATATAAATGTAATTGAACTTTTTTTTAATTTTAAACAAGTTTTCAGGACTTGCATTGTAATAATGCATTAAATTCCTCATGTTTAATATTAATCATTCATTTAGCGAATGCTGGATTATTCAGCACAAGACAGTAAGTAATTTTGATATTTATTAATTAAAATTAACTGTTTACTCTAATGTCAAAGGATTAAACATAAAAGTATTGCTTAAACAGGCTCTTGCAATCGAACAAATATGGAAAATTTCCATTCTAAAGAAAAATGCCCATTCACATTAAATTTCTACTTCTAAATTGCTAGTTTTATGAAGCAGAAAACAAATCAAATGCAATTAAAATGAAAATCAAGATATTTATGATTTGTAAAATAATACTTTTTTATTATTCTTAATTGATTAGTAAATGAAATATAACTAAGTAAAATATCATAATTAAGAATCATAACTTGAGAACAATTTTTACTTCCTGAGCGCAATACTTGCATCGACTTAACTTTTTAAGGAGTTTTAATATCCGAAAAATCATATTATTTAGCAGTTTTTATTAGATTTTGAAAATAAAAATACAACAATATTACAAATTCATATATTTAAATATGTTTTAATAACGATTTTTTTGAAAGATAACTAATTTTAATAATTATCATTAACATATGGTGTGATGCGATTATTTAATTATAAACAACCTAAGATTTTGATTTCAACATAAGTAATCTAGAGAAAATTTACTATTACTTACAAGAGTAATTAAACATAATTGTAACTGAAATTCTTTTGCTCTATCCTTTTATTGTAAAATTTACCGAATCATTTCGATGACCTTCTATTTTCTGTCTTTCAAATATCTAATTTTCCTTGAAATAAAAGACTAGACTATTTTGGAATTAAAGAATTCAAATAAATTATATAAGAGGATTAAATTGATCATATTTTAATATATGAAATAAATCGTAACTACTAATTTAAAAATTTAGAAAAATGAATAAATATGATTGTTGAATAAAAATTACTACGCGATAAATAAAAATATATTGTGAAGAAGAGACATAATGAAATATTTATTAATAAATTATTTTTTTAATATTGGAGATAATTAAAGACTGGTTCTCAGATAATATTTACTTGGTTTTAAGGCATAATGATTTTGGGAAGTATTTTGACAATCACTTTGCTTCTAATATTAAACTGATGCAAATGATTTAAGCTACAATTTACATGTTATAATTGAGATTTTAAAATTACAATAATTACTTCATTTCTAGAATTATTATATAAAAAAGTATACACAAATATAAAATGTTTGTTTGTCATGTAGCATTAGGGGAAAATAAATCAGTTAAATAAAGAAACAAAAATTTAAAAATATAGGAATTCAAAATAATTAGTTATTTTTCTATAATATTTAGAAAAAAATCTTTATTGTTTGTAAATAAATATGACACTTCCTAATAAATGGTAATTAAACATAAGCACTTCAAAAAAGCATTTTTATTTTTGTAGTTAAATTAATAATTTAATAATGTATAAGAGGCATCAATTTATTAAAAAACAAACTCATTAGAGATATTTTATGATGTTTACAAGCTTGTTTCATTTTAAAGTAAACTATAAATTACCTGAATCAAAAGAAATTCTTATCTAATTAAAGCATTTCTAAAGAAATTCTTAATAGGAGAAAATAAGAAAGTTATTGAAGGAAAAGCTATTGAAATTTTATAATTATTTTTGTAAAAAAATTAATTAGTTAACTTTTATATTATGTTAAAATATGAAAAGGATATGCAAACTGAAAAATTATTGAGCAAAATATCATAGTTAAAATTCAAATTTCAATAAGATGATTGTTCCTTACATCCTCCCACTTCATGCTCTAGAATAAGTATGTTTAAGTTTTCTTGTTATTCTTTAATTGATAGTTAAAATATGTTTTGAAAAGCAGTGAACTAAAATATATAAATATTTTAAATAAGGATTATGATTAGCTTTTAATATTTAAGGATGATGGCATAGTGAATTTGAACGCATACTTAAGTTTGAAAAATTATTATATGTATTATTGTCTATTATTTTTAGTTTTTATTTATACATGACTATTATATTATCACTGCGTGAGACATTGCTGCTCCCAGGTGAGTTTGATAGGTTTATTTGAATGTAATAACTAGCTTTTAATATTTAGAAGAGACACATCATTTGCAAAGTAATATAATTAGCTGTAAAGTTTTCCCATTCAAAAGTATGCTACAATTTGCCCCAGTATTTGGACGATCAGAGGGATTGAAAAGAGGCAGTGTTTCTCTCAAACTCACTTAATGGGCATGCATCACGAACATCAGTATATCGAAAGATTATTTTTGAACAGTACTTATGAAGAACTCGCAGGGCATGTTTCCAAATCGAAATCAAGATACATACTAACAAAAATCATGATTTGTATGAGTATTTACGTCATCTTGCTTTGGAGGTCATTTGACCAAATTCCAGCAACTGATATTCAAATTTATACTGATGGCAGTAAAATTAACAACAGCCAACTGATTCTTTTATAATTAAAATTAAAAATCCAGATTCCCCTCTACATTAAGATCTGAACTAATAGCTATGGATACAGCACCCAATGTTATTGTATCAACCGTAACCGTATATCAACTACTAATATCTAGATATTATCTGATAGTTGTAGCTCCAACCAGCACATATGTAGTTGAATAAATATGATGACAAAACAACTATTTCAGTACCTAATTCTCTAAAGCAACTTTCTCATTAGCAAGAAATCTATTTTCAGTGGATCCTTTCATGTTTTAGAATCTTTAGAAATGAAACTGCATACCTTTTGGCTAAGAAGCGCGCTTCTGATGTGGTGATTTCAAATCAATCTTTGAACTCCTCGTGAACTGCTCCAAGATAAAAAAAAAAATATTCTCAAATCAAAATCTGTGGAAAATATCTCCTAATCATCTGTAGTATTTGCAGAAGTATTTAGAATAGACAAACTTCAGGTGGTGTCCTTAACATCTATTTAGATAGAATCATCCAGTCTATTATTACCAGGCTCAAAAATAGACACATTAGGTGTCTGTCTATTGGTCAGAGATAAAAGACCTAATCGAAGGGCACCCACACCAACACCATTGAGAGTTTTTTCTTATCACTTATTGACCAGTGCAAGTTCAAATAGTAGTGACCTTCTTAACAGTCATTTTCTTGTTTGCGATTTTTTGAAGATTCATGGGATTAGTTTCCCTGTGGCTAGATCATGAAGACATAAACAACAGTGTTAACAATAACTATTTTCATTAGCTCTTGGTAACCATTTCAAATACTTAAACTGTTACGTTTAACTAAACCATTGTTTCATAACATCTTTCGGTAATATGAATCTAATTTAAATTTTTATAAGTTATTGACATTTATAAGAAAAAAATAATATAGTCTTAAAAAAAGCTGAGTAGAAAATATTTAAAATTATAATGAAATATTGTTGTACGAACTACATCAAAAATTACAATATTAAACAAAACAATAATCGTAGTTACAAATTCACTTTAAAAATATACTTGATGAAGCTAAATAATTGATAATTAATTAATAAATAATGTAATCAGTGATCAAATATATTTTCTATAAGCAATCAATTGTATTTAAATGTAGAGAACAAAAATCCTGGAAAACAACCAAACAGACACACCTAATCGATTGTGATATCTATACTACAGAAAGAGAAAGAGAGAATGACTTTTTTTTCAAAAACTGTTATTCTCTGTCCCATTCGTACAAATATTGTTTCATACAAATGTTGCAAAGTATTTCCTTACAAAATATGAATATATTCGCTTGTCTGTGAAATAAATACATAATGTATGTAAGTTGAGGGCATTTTCGTATCTTCAAGCTGAACTTTTTTATGTCTTTATATAGATACAGCAAAACATTTCAAATTATTGGAAGAATCTGCATTTATATATATATATATATATATATATATATATATATATATATATATATATATATATATATATATATATATATATATATATATATATATATATATATATATATATATATATATATATATATATATATATATATATATATATATATATATATATATATATATATATATATATATATATACACATAAAATATTTTGAGATATTTATCACTTTTGATTGATGAGAATTTCGTCCAACTATTAAGAATGATTTTTAGAATATGTATAAACATAGTATACAGATATTTATATAGAACTTAATGTGAAAAAAATTAGGTCATCTCTAAATAGCAATGAAAGTATAATATTGAAATACAAATTCACATTTTAACTCTTTAAATCTAAAAAAAAGAAATGATAAAAAAACTATAAAGAATAAAATGCTAAAATTTATATAACATTACTGATTAACTTATAAAATAATAAAAGTACTTTTAAATAATAAATTCTAACCCTAAGATCAATGAATCTATAGCAAAAAATGAATTAAACTAAATACTGAATTTAATTCAAATTATCCTGTTTATATTAAAAAATGGAAATAATCTGCTTGGAAATGAGGGAGATGGAGCAAAAAATGCAAATTATTCTCTAGAATTGTTCATGTTCTATTCCTATTAAATTAATAGTGTCTAAAGCAATTCAATGCGCTTTTCATAGTTTTCAAAAATTCGTTGTACTAAAAATAAAGAAAGAAAAGGGTGTTGTTGAATAGACTAAAAGTAATTTTTATACAATTTTCGTGAAATCCTCTTTTAATCAAAGCACAAAATAATCAAATATCTGAATAACTAAAATGATTACTACATAAATGATGTCTTACGTGCAACCAAATCTTCAATTAGACTTGCAAACATATTGAGATTGGACGGTTTTAACATTCAAAAAAGTGATAGAATCATGTAAGATAAATGCATATTTTCATATCAACATTTAAATACGCATATAACTAGAGCAAAAAGAAAAAGAATGTTCTAAATTTGTTGAAAGTCATTCAATATGAAAAACATTTCATATCGATCTAAGTTAATTGAGAAACTATAATCAAACTTACAATTTGAACATCAATATAAAATTCCACCACTGCTAGTTGGGCTTAATGATAGCATTGTATTTCTATTTACAGGGCTATCAATACTTAGAATTTATACAACTTCATTTCTCATTAATCTCCTTCTTAAGTGACCTAGATTATGAAATATCATTCGGAAAATTTCTTATATAGGAAAGAATAAAGCCATAGGATTTTAAACAAGTGGTTATGTAAATATTTTGCTGGTGTTATATCCTTTCTAAAAATATGTAGAGTAAAGTCATGAAAGATTTTTAAAATTACATTTTCTTAGCAAATTTTATATTTCTACGCAAGAAGAAATATATAAATTTTCTTTTACCTTTTTAACCACTAGTAATTTGAAAATTCAAAAGATTTGCAATAAATCAGGTTCATAGATTTAATTATGTCTTTCTGCAAAACACGAAATCAGCAAATAATTCTTAAAGGGAAAACTTTAAACTGTCTTTCTTTAAATGTTTCTTACAGTCTATACATAGTAATATTAAAAATATTGATTTTTAAAAAATATTCCTAAGAGCTGTATTGAAGAACTTTTTATAAAGAAAGGAAAAAAAACTTTAGTAAAATATTTCTAAAATTTAAACAAACCATTTGTTTTTTGCTTTAATATGAAAAATTCTCAATGCAGAGTTTATTTAAAAGAGCGCACATTTCATAGGGTAGTTAATAATCAATCCTAACATGGATCATTAAAAGGTTTTTAAGCAAATATAAAAAACATTATAAAATTATCGTATGATGTAAATTATTATTCTATTTTAAAAATTACATGAAATTCTTCTTCTTTATACTATTCTAATGATTTTCATATTATGCTTAATGCCAAAAGTATAAGAGTTATAAAAATCAGAATCCAGCAATACAGATGATGAAAAATTTGGAAGAAAGTATGTTCTCCATTTGTAACATTATATTGGAAAATCACTTTTATTTCTCCATTTAGTTCCACAAGCAAACAAATGTATATACTTTTAAATTGATGCTTTGAATGTTTTCCGACTTTTCTGTAAGCTTCCGTAAATCCTTTTAAAGAATTCATCATACTTAATCCGATATTCTCATTTTCTTTTTATAAAATAAATATTCTGTTAGATGCAATTTACTCAGCATCCTTATTTCGGCGGTCTTTTTTCATTCATAAATGTATAGAAATATTATTAATATTTCTATTCATGAATTTTAGCTGAAGTCTATATCAAATATGTTTGAAGATAAGATTTTCGTATGTTAAATCAAAATATTTTAAATAAATATATTCCTTAATTCACTTATTCATTATTTTATATAAAAAAACACAAATTTCAATACAGTGATTTAATATTCACTTTAATGAAACTGAATCGGGATCTCATAATAGAGGGAAATAATGATATAAAATTCCATAAAACTCACAAAGTATAATAATAATTATTATTATTATTGAAAATATATCCAGGTGTTGAAGTGTTCCTGAATCGTTGTTAAATTAATAATATGTGTTTCTAAAATTAGGTACAATCTCGCATATTAAATGAATAAGAATCTTTAATTAATTTTACTAAATATTCCGTTATCCAAATGAAATCAAACTTTAATCCAAAAAACCTTATTTATTATTCATGCATGATAACATAAATTTCATATGACCGAATTCATTTAAATTAAGAAGGATTATATATATTTCTATTCAATAAATTATACTATTGTTCTTATTCATTTCACATTTATTAGTGTTATAATATTTTTTCAAAACATTATATTTGTAAATCAAAATTTCTTCCAATATATATAGTAGTGTTAAAAGTAGTGAAATACAGAGAAATTTCTCATGATTTAAGTCAATATTTTTGCTATAAAGCAGAATTTTTACGTGTTTAAATTTATTTGCTGACTTTAACTAGTCATTTTTCGAAAATAAACTATTTAATAAACAGAATTAGTTCTATAAAGGTCACGTGAAGTGAATTAAATTATTTTTTGAATTCTTATAGATTCACTGTATGGTTCATAATATTAATCGTAATATAATTTTCCAGATTTTAAAGAGCCAGAAAATTAGTAATACAGGGAAATTACTTACTAACGTAAATTTATACTAAGGTTTATTTCAGCGAAATTTTATTACGTATCAATAAATAATAAATTTTTATGTATTTCGGATATATTTTTATTTCACAAAATTTAGAATTTTGATCACTTTCCAAACAATTAAACATACACACGTAAAGTTTTGTAACATGTGATACTTAAATTAAAAAACTGTATTTAAATATTTCCGCATTAAAAGCAGTCTGTGTCTTGTTACTGAGAAAATTTTTTGTGACGTCATTTACTTTAAAATTATGAAAATTCATATAAAATTGCTCCTTTTAATTCCACATGTCAAAGATACATCTAAAAGTATTAATATTCCTCAGAATACTAACTTTTCAAAACGACTTATTTATCGCACACATTATAAACATAAATTGAAAATTTTCTTAAGGAATAAATAAAATGATAGTTATAGATAAGCACTTCAATGGCAATTTTTAATAGAGTTGTTAAAATTCGATACAAAGGTATACAAGTGAGTTCTTAAAATAATATATATATAGTTACAGTTAGTTAGTTTATTTGTTTGTTTGTTATAACTTACAATTAAATAAAAAAGAGACAAAGGATCTATACACACACACACATATATCCAATCCATAGAGTAGGAAAGCAATTTGATTTTAACACATATAAGCATGCGAAAATGAAAGGAATCAAGCAAATATCTCCATTTATATAAAATATTCTATAGAATACATTTTAATATTATATGACTCTATTAAAGCATGACAATCAAATAATAAATATTGATTAGTATTGATTAAAAGAATATTAATGTAACAAAATAATAAGCAAAAATAATAAAAATTAAAATTTCATTGACAATTTTAAAAGAAAAAATGAAAAGTTTTTAAAGAAGTACAAAAATAATATAGTCCACTCATTCGTATGTTTATTATAATTTCATATATCAGAAGATATTTTCGTGAATTTCTTGAATTGCCTTTTTTTGCAATGTAAGTAATATTTTAGTGCGCAATAGTAATTTCTTAAGTATTTATGTTTATAAATAATGGCTAAAATTCCAAGCATTTTAAATAGGTATTCATTAAAAAATTTTAAATACAAGATTAATAGTTAATATTGCTTCCGATTATGTTGTTAAATTGGAGAATAATATAAGAAAAAAGTGCAATTAAGCTCATATTCATTTTAGATGTGTCAAGAAAATGATATCTTAAGATAAATAAGTTCATTTTTTAGTTGATTGTTTGCAGTTATTTTGAATAAAGTTTTACAGAAAAAGATATAATTTGGTGAACTATAAGATTTATTTCCTCCATTCATCTTCATCTATCACTCTTCATAAGAAATCGATCCCAATTCTTCAATCCATGAAAAATGTCTTCTTTTTTCATAAAAATTTGTTTCCGAATTGCTTCATATATTCTCAAAACTGTTAAGATCCATTAAAGATCATTATTAAGTTTTTACTGTTTATAAGAATCCCTAAATGATAGTCTCTTTATTTTTGCGATAACAGTTACATTACTGGCCATTAAAATTGCTACACCAAGAAGGAATGCAAATAACAGAACGATATTTATTGGACACATATATTATAGTGGAAAGAACAAGTGATTAGATTTACTGGAAATTAGGATGGATAGATCTTGAGAAATCAGTACCCAGAGCAACCACCTCTGGCTGCAATAAGAGCATTTAGTCCACCTAGGCATGGAGTCAAACAGAGATTGTTTGGCATGCACGGGGATCTCAGTCCATGCAGCTTCAACACTATGCCACAGCTCATCGACAGTAGTGGATGGTGAGTGATGGCGTGCCAATCGCTCGGCAACCATTGACCACACGTTCCCAATTGGTGACAGATCAGGAGAACGTGCTGGCCAGAGTAACAGTCGAACCTGTTCTGTATCAAGGAAGTTCAGAACAGTACGGGCAACATGCGGTCGTGCATTATCCTGTTGAAACAAAGCATTAGGGAGGCCTCGAAGATAGAGGCAGAGCCACGGGGCTTAACACATCGGAAATGTAACGGTTGCTGTTCAAAGTGCCGGTAATGCGAACAAGAGGTGATCGAGACGTGTATCCAATGGCACCCCATACCATCACTCCAGCAGATGGGCCAGTATGGCGATGGCCTTGTATGAATGCAAGCTGGCAATGCGCGTTCTCCAGGATGCCTCCAAACACGGATGCAGCCATCATGGTCCTGTATACAGAACCGAGATTCATCTGTAAAGATGGCGTGATGCCATTCTCGCGTCCAGGTTCGTCGCTGATCACACCATTGAAGGCGCTCCTGTCTGTGACGCAGCGTCTATGGTATCCGAAGCCATGGTCACCGTGCAGACAATCCATGCTGCTGCAAACGTCGTCGAACTGTTCGAGCAGAAACTTGTTGCCTTGCAAATGACTCCATTTCTCGACTCAGGGTTCATGACGTGTGCTGTACGATCCCTTGTGACCATGTGGGTAAGATGTTTGTCCTGTCTGCTGTTAGTGATGGGGGTTCGCTGAGATCCTGCATGACGTTCCGTATGATTGTCCTGAAGCCCATCGATTCCATATTCTGCTAACAGTCATGAGGTCTCGACCGACGCGAACAGCAATATTGCGATACGATAAACCGCAATCCCTGTAGGCTATAATCCTTCCTCGATTAAGAATTTTGGACCTTGCGCCATAAAACCCAACCAACCAACCAACCTTCCTCGATTAAAATCAGACACTTGCTGATAGGCATTTCTTCTTCTTACACGAGGCATTACCACAACTTTCTTCGCCAAAAACAACATTGAAACGGGAATTGAGTTTGAGAAAACTGCTGTCAAATCTCTGGTTTTATACACATTGTAGATGTCGTTACTGTCGCCTGCTTTGTATGAATGCGCTGAAAATCTAATCATTTGCATATCACAGCAAGTTCTACCTGTCATGCAAACTTCACGTGTCTGGTGTGCCACCTTCCTGGTGTAGCAATTTTAATGGCCAGTAGTGTATGATGAGTTTTAGTGGAATGAATGCACTCCTTTGCGGCATTTAAATCGGCTAAAAATGGTTTCCTCTTTACTAATTAAAAGCAATTAATAACGAAATCTCTGCTGATAATAATTTCTTTCTTTAAACTCACTAGCTTTATTATTTATTTAAATACTTCATCTGTAAAAATAACCATTTTGTGTCCCCAGTGATTATGTAGATAATACTTTAAATTTGTGTTTTATTGTATTAGAAATAACTGCTAATTTATTGTATAAACTATTTACTTGTAATTTTGAAATATTATTTAACAAAATTAGCAATGATATGTTTAGATTATGGAAACAATATTAGTTGCAAGTCAGTGTAATACATATGAAATATCATTTGTTTTAAACTATTTGTCTAAAACTAATATTCACTTTAGAGAATTTGTTTCTGAAAATAAAGTAACTCAAATCAGGAAAATTTTATAATCATCTCAAATGAAATTAAATAAATACATTTTTTAATATTCGTATTAAATATAAATAAAAATAGCAGGCATTTTCCATAAAATTTGTAAACTTCATTCAGTATCAAATTTAGAATACTAATATCAATCCAGTTTTCTTCTTTATGTTATAAAAAACTCCAAAACCATTTAGTGAATTTTTAATAATTTATGCTGTTTAACTTTTTTTTAAATTTGCATGCAATAACAATACATTAGTCAATGGATTTTGTGTACATTCACGATTTTACAAACTATTGGTTAGTCAATTATATGATTTCATTGATGAAACGATGATTTTAATTCAAATGAATTAACTAAAATTCTTAAACTAATTCCAAATTTATAACTAAAATTAAATTAAAAAGTTTCTTTTTTACGAACTCATTTTCAGTCATCTTTCATTTTTTCTTTTATATGTTAGAGTATTGGAAAAACCTTCGATGTATAGATAATGAACTACATTGCTGACGATAAAATTCCGAATAAGTCAATTAATTCACACATTGTGTAGCTAATTGCCTTAACAAACTCACACATTGATGACTTAATTGATTATAAAGTTGCATAATTTCTCCCACTAAATCAAACTCCCGCATTACAGAATATGCATCAGAATAATGAATAACTTCAAATACAAAATATTGCAAAGTAATTTGGTATTTGTTTAAGGAGTGATCATGTTTTGTAACTGTATTTATGAAACTGACATTTTATGGGCAATGATCTTGTTAATATACGATATAAATGATGTAGTAGAAAATATGATATTTAAATCGTTTCGACTTTGAACTCTTATTAAAAAAATTACATTAAACAAGAGCATTTACTTGCCAACTTGAAAGAAGATGAGTTACTGTTCCATGAACTTACACAAAGGAACTCACTTCAGCCTGAAATTTCTTTTCAGAATTTTTTGAATGAGTACTAAAATGCAATTTGTCGGATGTAAGTCAATCGGAATTTTAAGTGATTGAGAACATAGTGAATAAAATTTTTCATATATCAAACAAAAAAGAATATGATGGTAGTGTTGCAACTATGTACAAAACAAGCTGATGAATGGTAAAAAGAGAAATTACTTTTTACAGCAAAAAAAGAGCAACATTTGTCTACTTTGAAAAAAAAATTTAAAACAGTGTTTTCTTAAAATATAGTTTTGAAAAAGAAAATATATGATTATTTTAATAAAATGAAAGTAAGAATCAATATTTACTTTAAATTTTATTTTTATGTGTTATTTTTATACAGTATATGCCATGTAATTTTTTGTTATAGTACTGTATCTATAACAGGGGAGCAGTTTAGTAAAAAATTTTACTTAACAAGGTTCAACATTCATTTTTTCATTATTTTAGAAGCTTTCAAATTCAGAAATTATTTTACCAGTCCCATCCAGTTTATAAGAACAAGTGTCTACTGTATTTTAATATCTAATATCTTACTTATAGTTGAGATATTAAATAGATATTTTAAGCTCATTTCTTGTTATTTTAAAATACAATTTTCCTATTGTTTTATTCAAAGAAACGTCTCAGATTAATTTATTTTTGATTATACTAAAACAAGTGTAACGCAATATTATTTAGATTATAATATGCGTTCCATCACTACTTGATTGAAATAAACTTTTTTTATGATGAGGTATGCAAAACTGGCCTCATAAAAGAAATTGTTTTACATTGATATTTTCAACATTCCCAACAAAAGATTTTATGAATTCATATATACTGGTGTAGATTTTTTTTTAAGATATAATGAATATGCATATGATCTAATTGAGAAATATCTTAAAAATATGTGCAAATTTTTTAAAAAGAGATTTGTAATACTTATTTTTTGACGCTTCCTTTTAAATAAAAAAGTTCCATTTAGTAGGTAAATTTTTTTTCTGAAAGAATTACTGAAAACTACACAGATCAAACAATAAACAAGACTTCATAGAGGTGCTAATATAAACTTAGCATTGTAATTTAGTTTTCAAACCTTTAATTTTTTATTTCAAAAGTTGTTTTGCTCACATTATTTAAGTGTGCATATCTTTTTTTACTTTTATTAGGAGGGTATAGCTGATGACAGTTTTTTTTTTTATCAAATGAACACATAAGAAGAAAAACTGATCTATAATTCCTCACATACAATCGATGTCTCTGAAGTGATAATCACAGAAACTATAAGTGATGTGAAAAAATATTTTTCTTTATTGAGAGAGAAAAATATTTTAATATCTTTGATTTACATATTTTTTGAGCAATGAAATCAATTTAATGATGCTACGTAATCATTATAATTTTTTAAATATTAATCACGGGATGGGGTGTTCAACGAAACATTTATCAAATTATTGAATTAAAATGTACGATACTCTGTAATAAGTTTCAAATTTAATTTTTAAATTTAATGTGATTTTAAAACTTTATGTTATAAAATAGCATTGTTGTGAATTTGAATAGTTAAAATTTATATTATTCTCATCATGTTTCTCATTTTAAATTTTGCAAAAAAACTAAAGATTTTCAGCATTTTTCAAATAAATTTCTCCTTTCTCCTAATACATGCTGAAAAATTATAAAGCAAATCTAATATTATTAAATACAGAAAAAAACACTTGAAAATGAAAGTGGTTATTTTTTAATCTAAGGTACATAGTGCAGAAGTACATATGTAATAGGTATAATTACTAGTTATGAACTACATAAATACATCTTGAGTTGGTATTTGCGTAGTCAATACTTTTATGTGCCTCGTGTATTCATGGTATTTGTTTGAATTATTTGCAAGCTTAGCATAAATAATCTTATGGATTGTAATGATTCATGAAGGTATTTCTTTAGGTTATATTTTCATACGATTTATCAAACTTCATCAAGCTCAAATACAAAATAATGAATTTTCAATCTATCAACATAAAATTAAAATAGCATATGTAAAACATATTTACTTCAATATATTTTACAGTTTTTATCACTTACTTAACTTTTGATAATCTTTAAATATAGGAAATAATAAACTAGTAAAACCATTTCTTAAATTTCAATTTCACTGAAAATTATGAATCCCTATCATTGAATATTTGCAAATTTTTGTAAGAAATAGCAAGCAATTATTTCCCCTTTTTGTTTTAAAGACATGTTAAAATGTAAACTAAACTGTTTACATAAATTCTTGATATTTTTAATGATTAAACAATTATATTCCTTGGAATTTTAATTGTAAATAAATTTAAATTAATTTATTATGAATTTAATCGAATAAATCTAGATGTGATTAGCATTTTTAAAAAACGAAATAAGAAAATATATCAAACAATCGATATTACTTGATTTTAAATTAAATGTTCTTTTAAAAATATGTGATTTCTTATCGAAACATATCATATTCAGGAAAGCATTCTATGATTTCCGATACAAACTGTTTATTCTTATGAAGTAATATTTTAATCATGTTTTTCATAAAGAGAAAAATAATATGAAATGATGCTTGATTTCAACGATAGATGGCGCCTTTAATATTTCATTTACAAAACTAATGGATTTTAATTAGAACGTAAAGTTATATCAACCAAGCATGTCTAACTTATAACTTTTCATAAAGTACCAGTATTTCTTTTTCATTTCGCTTTTTATTTTTAAGTAATATAAGCAATATGAAATTACTTTATCAGATTTTACTTGACGATTCGTCTAAGTAGAATATAGTCCTGAATGGCAATTACTTAGTGTTTACTTTTCCCAATATGGATTAAAATCAGAAATCTATCTGTTTTATGCATTGCGCAGACATATTCCACAGATTCTATACTTTTAAGAGATATAGAATTGGAAAATTCGAAAACTAAATGCAAATAGAACGATAAATACTGAGAGTATATTTATAAAATTGCGACAAACAATTCAAAAGTGCTATGTTTGCGAATGTTCTATAAAATCCTCGTTTCTCTTATTCTCGAATAATATCTCTAAAATGGTTTAGTCTCAATTCCCATCAAATTTTAAAATAAAACTTTTAATTATTTCTTATCAGTTTTATACAAGACTTATTCCATTTCTACAGATACAAAATACAATGAGATAATTTCGTTAAAACACTACTTTAGAAAACTGAGAAGTTAAAATACTGACAAATAATAAATTTATAACTGGTTATATATATTGTATGAAAACTTGATATCCAAACTAATACGTTTCATAAACTATGAATTATGAAAACAAGCAGTTTTACGACTATACATTTAAGAAAATGATCTTTAATTTGTAATATGAAAAGTTTAAACTTTTTGTAAGCAATTAGACTAATTTGGATATTTTATGTAATAAAAAGAAATAAGTAAAACATTAAAACTACGAAATATAGCAATCATATTTGGTTAGGTAAGTTTCTGAAAATTTCCGCTTCGTTAAGAAAATATCTTGAACTGAATTAAAATTAGCATGATATTTTAATATCAAATATAATAATTTTTCCCCTACAGTTGGCACTTGGGTGACGTACTCTACACCACAACAAGTCCATAAACTGCTACTCATTTGCCTTTATCCAGCGGGCTCCTGTGAACTAAATCACGGAAGCGAGTATCATTGCCCGCGCCAAACCACCACAACTATATTTATAGGTTGGGCCACGTTCATACATCATCTCAGAAAAGAGGAAAGAGAAACATAGAGAGAAAGAAACAACCATGCCCGAACCGGGATTCAAACCCAAGATCTACAGCTCAGGAGTCAGGATCACTAACTTCTCAGTTATCGGTCGCCAGTATTATAATTTATATACCACTAAAATGAACTACATATATAATATACAAATATATGATATTGTTAGTTTTCGTATGTATACTCAACAGATTTTAATAATCATATTTTGATATTACAAAAAATAGGCAGTATTGAAAGAATTGATTTAAGTAAATATGTTGAACTGTGTTGGATATCTTGACTATATGATTTTTTTTTAAAATCTAATTCGCGAAAATAACTTATAGTATCAAAAATGGAAAACTTGAAGATAGTGTTTTGAAAATTTAGTAAGCTAGGAAACTTTGAGGATTTTTTTGGCTTTCTTTCAATTAAACAAAAGTAATTAAAATTCCAAATAAAACCTAGGTCAGCTCCTTTTCATTCAAAATGTTATTGTATAATTAACAATGTATATAAAGTTACAGCAGATCACTTGAGACAAATTATTTTATTAACTTAATGTTAAAAATATATTATACTTAAAACACAAATGTGACAAACAGTATACATTAACATACATAACACGTATTGATATTTTGTCCTGCTGCAAGTCTGGAGCACATTATTACATCATTTCTCCGAGAGCAGATTACCTATAGACATATATTCTTAATGCAGTATTAACTGCACATATTATTCACGTATGGAACGAATACATTAGGAAAAGGAGACAATTTCTTCTCAATACATTTTAAGTCCATAAACATACGATAACACAATTACAAATGCATGTATAAATTACACAAAAACCTTTCCACATATGAATTATACAAATTAGGCGATCACCGCACTGTAAACACATAAAAGTTTGTTCTTAAGTATATAGTTGACAGTGGAATTTTTTCATCTGCATGAAACACTGCAATGTTATACAAATATATACATTAAAATTACTACAGTGTATTGCACAGTATAATTCCGGAAAAGAAAACAGTAGAATTATACCGACAAAACATTTAAATGTGTCACACGTGTTAAATACTATAAAATTAAAAGATACATTTATATGAAAATATATTTTAGCTAGCAGCTTTTAAGGTGTATGAATTGTATTTTATGTATTAATTATTGAACCTTTGAAATATATAGAAAAATGTTTCTATACATTTTTTATTAGTTCATGCAGAAATAAGCCAATATTGTAATAGAAAAACATCTATATTGCTTGAAAGATAGGTAAATTACATATTGCTGTTCAGTTGAAAAACATTTTAGTAAAAAAATTATATATATAAATAAAAAATAATTCGATTTATTTATTGGTAATTAATATTTTGTGATTAATAAAATTTACTGTTTTATACTAAACTTATATATACATATAAATAATGAATCTTTACATAAAATGCTTCTATACATATACATTTGCACGAACACCAAAGTAACTACGTATTTCATAAATGAACAATTACACATTGCTTTATGAACCTATTTAACCTATCCAATGTTATTAACTGGAAAAAGCACTTTCATAGTAATGAATAGATGTGCATTGAGTAATTTTACGGATATAACATTTCAGTTACTAAGAATTACTTTTTAAAATAATTTTATAAGTTAAGAAATAAAATGTTATTTAAAATATTGATTTTTTGTTGACTGATATTTTTAAACGTGTAATTTTTTTTACTAATTTGAAACAGTTTGATATGGTTATACAAATAGTTTTCAACAATTTTCACGATTATATTACAACATGAAATGACAATTATTATCACAACATTTTTAAACACATATAATATAATAGAATAGCATGTTAACACGGATTTTATTGCGCCAAAAAATCGAGGCCGATGAGTTTTTAGCTACTCAAGTTAACAAATCCATATTTGGCAAGTGATTCAAAATTCATGTGAGAAAATTATTCCCTTCTCCATTAGTAGTACAATTATAGACAATAACTAAATAAAAACGTTCTAATTATAATACAATGTTTTGTATATGATGTATTTCAGATATTAATTATTTAAATAAAATAAAATGACAGTTAAAATATTTTAAATTATTTATATTAGTTGACGCAATTATATTTTTAAGTCTATGTTCACTGAGAGGTGAACAAAAACCAAAACCTATAATCAAAATTTATTGATTATTATTAATAAGCAAAATATTTTTCTTTTTTAGAAAAATATTTTCCTTGTAATATTTTGTAAATCTGTATCACAAAATTTAAACTCAATTTCAGACTACAATAAATTTGAATAATAATCATTTTCATTCGTTAAAATATTGCTTTTAACACATTATATTCTTTTTAAGTTCCCTTATTAAATTTAATTTCTGTCATTAGTTTGCGTTTAAAAATGCTTTTAAAATTTCTGTCATTAGTTTATTACCATGATTACAAATATCAACTATGTCGTAGTTGAAAAGTGGATAAAAATAATAAAAATAAATAATGTAGATATTTCATGTAAATTATTAAAACTATGATATCATGCATGTGCCAAAATATATTTATATAATATGTTTTATACTTACAATTAAAAAAATTTATTTTAATATGCAATTTATTGAAAATGTAAAGCCAAATATTTTGATAAATAAAAATGAATTGTCTTGATGAGAGAGAGATTTACAAGCAAATTAAGTATTTCCTATATTCTCTAATAGACTTGGAGATACAAGATAGCTTCCTTATTTCGAACTGTAATAACACAGAAAGTAGTAAAGGGTTGGCATGGTCTCGCTTCAGAGAGGAGATCATAAAGTTTTGTGACAATGTGGTTCAGTGGCCATTATGCGTTGGAGTAATGAACACCATGCATTTGTCGCAGAGGCTTTTATTTTCCCTAGAGCTTTATTTCAAAAAGAAACGATTTGGAGTGGTCAGTGCATTCTCCCGATTTGGTCCTTTGTAATTTCCTTTTTTGGAGTATTTAAAGTCGCGTGCCTATACTGACTACCTAGCAACTTTGAAAGATCTGAGAAGAAACATTCAAAAAGAAAAGGGAAACATACCTGTCAAAGTGCGGGAGAGAGTAATGATAACAGCAAATTCGATTTACCCAGTGTATCGCCAATGGCGGGCTTCACTTACATAATATGTTTAAAATTATCTAACTAAAGCTTTAAATATGTAACTTTTGTACGCGAAAATAAATAAAAATATATATCTTCACTACTTTTTGTGTTATTAGAATAAGAAATAAGGAAGTGTGAAATAATCTCCTCACAGCGCTCAGAGCGCCATCTGTAAAAAGAAGAAATAGTTGATGATTAATATCGAATGTGTAAACACGTATTTTGATTCTGTCGATAGGACTTAATCATTCCTAATGTCAATATGATTTGAATTCGATTAATTATTAGTTTTTATCAATAATCGTTGTGTATCATTTGAATTTTATTAAATTTTTTAAATAGAAACTAGACCACGATCACTCGATTCTTTAACAGGAAGTTATCTTTCAGCAGCTGGTATTTTAAATGTAAGTCATTTTTTCTACTTTTGTAAAAAAATCACATTTATACAAATAGTAAAAAATAAAAGAACAGGCAATAACAGTTTTTCTGTAGATAGTTTTAAAAGATAAGTAATTATGAGTTGAATTATTATCTAAAACATGTTTAGACTGAAATAATGCAATGTATATACTTTGGTACTTAGATTCATTTAATTCAGATAAAAATAAAAGTTCTGCAAGTAGTTTTTTTTTTTAAATCTTGACGAATTCATTCTATCCAATAAAAATATTATATAATTCATTCAACTAATTCAACATTTAAAAGGTACTCTAAGAATAATTACTATAGTTAATAAGTAAAATTTAAATTTTACGAATATTAATTTAGTACTGCTATTTTGTGAAGACAAACAGGTAACCCTCCTATAACACGGTTGTTAGGTTCTAGAAAATGCCGTGTTGTGTGAAATCGTGTTGTATGAGACCTAGAACTAGTACAGAAAGGGGGTTACGTACCAAGAACTTATTAAAAACAAATATTTTTTAATTCGACATAAACAACTTAATTTTCATTAAATGATAAATGTTATATCCAATACAAAGAAAAATATTTTAATCTAACGCAACCCTAATTTAATGAATTTATTCGTCGTCACTGCTCAGTACAATCAACCGAGAACGTTTTTTGGGTGGAGCGATATCGCCTTCACTTTCAGAACTTTTTCTCTATTTAAAGTTTTTGTATGTTTTTCCCTCTTAAAAAAATCTGTAATCGAACTTTGCTGACTAGTTCTTACTAGGTCATTGTAAATTTCGCGGTATGGAGTTAAGCAGTTTTGCAGCTCCCTTTTGTATTTTCAACTTCTTTCCGTGGAAGGGTTTGTTTTCAAGAAAAATGACTCGAGATTTCCCGCTAAGCATAGGCCTTCTTGTAATTCTTTTAATTTTAAATTCTTAACTGCACAATCTTGATCAGAGCTAGCGTCCTCAAAATCTATTTGATTTGCATTCAGGGATGCCATTTCCATCAAATCCGCTTCGTCAACTTCTTCTTCCACTAATAATTCTTGAATGTCTTCAGTAGCCATATCCACAAAACCTTTGCCTTCAACTAACTCAACATTTAAAAAGGTACTTAAAAAAATTACCATAAGTTAATAATTAAAATTTTTAAATTTTAAGAATATTAATTTAGTATTGCTGTTTTGTGAAGACATCTTTGAAAAAAATTACGTTTAGTGAAGAATCAGATATAGAAATACACATTTCATTTTTCATTATGCAACAATAACAAACATTACACCATAATGTCTTATTTGGTGAAAATTTTTCAGTAAAGTTAATGGAGAAAAAAATGTGGTATGTATAATCTTTAAATAAATTACAAGGCTATTTAATTCTATTTTCAAAAACCTATTTAATTCTTTCTGTGCTTTTGCAAGATATGTGAACAAACGAAAAATGTTTTCTCTTTGTAGAAACTACGAGACTAGAAAGTCATGGAAAACAAATTGCCTTTCGAGCTTTGTTAAGTGAAATTTATTCAACAAAAGACAATAAAAAAGATAATAGGCTATTGAAATAAACACTGAAAAACACTTCATAATTCAAATATCACTTGCTTGATATGTGAGATGCTGCCAAAAGTGCTAAAATGTAGAATGTAAATCCATTTCTATATAAGGTATAAAATATTAAAACTACTTCGTTAAATAAATTATTTTTCTGCCTGAAAAACTAAATATAATGTTTATTCAATGACATAAATGTCTTATGGAAATCATTTTATAAAAATTTTAAGAAGGGATATTTAAAAGTACAATTATATCAAGCTCAAAAAAGTATAAATTCTTATGAATTTTGAAGAATAAACATTTAGGATATTGTAGGCTGAATTGCAGTTTGCATTAAATCTTAAGCGTTCGGTGCATTTATTCAAGAATACAAACGGATGATTTAAATTCTAAATTTGCAGTGTTTTAATTAGAAAATGAACTTATAATGCTAACTGTGCATTAATAAAATTTGGCATAAAAGCAATAAAATTAAATCAATCATTAAATTATATCATTAAACGTTAAAACTATCATAAAGTAATTTAGTTGTCAGCTGCTGAATAAGTCGCGAATTTAAATGAGTAAATGCAAATTACTAATTTTTAATTAAAATGAATACAAAATAAGTTATTTTAAATTAAAGCAATATTTATTAATACAAAAAAATATTTTATGATTTTTTTTTAAAAATAGCATTTGCTTAAAAGTAAAAACACACTCTTATCTAATTATGACAATAGAATTTTTACTGTAATAAGTACTGAAAGGCACACAGTCGTTATTTTTTCTTCCTATATTATCACTGGAATAGAAATGAAGAAATAAACTCAACTTTGAAATAATTTATCGCCATTTACATGGCAAAGTAAACAAGAATTATTAAAAGAAAATATTATTCGCAAGAAAAGAAGTGTTGCAAGGAAGGAATCAGAAATTTAAATAATAGAGCATAAAATACTATATTGCATTTGCAAAGACATTATAAAGTTTCTAATATATATTTAGACGAAGAAGATCACTTGCATACAAACTTGAACACATACAGTATCATCAACATTGTGCGATCTATTTTTCATATAAATCACAACATTTGTGCTGAGAAATAAAAATTACGTTTGTGAAATGAAGTATAGTACTTAAACATGACACAAAATTTTAAATATTTTACTTCTTTAAAATTAAACATAATTAAATTAATTTATTTAAATGAAAACAACGTTGCATTTTAAAAAATGCTTGTTACATGCCCCTATATATTTATAACATTATAGAACGAATAACTTGTAATGTCACTTTTTAAATATTTACAAAAATAGCTTAAGTATATTAAAGAAAATTGTCTAATTCGGTAAAAAATGTAAATAATATTGTATGACTAGATTTGCTTGCTGAAAATTACGGCTGCAATCAAAACTGCAAATCCTCATTTTTCTCTCTTTTGAGACTAATAAAAATTAACACTTGATCTCACAAAATATTAATACATTCAACTGCATTACAATCATTGCATTTCTATGGTTTGCTTTCAAAAATATTTCAATAAATTTTACACATTTAAATTTTTTTGTACATAATTTATGTTTTTTTAACTTTCAAGACAGTTTTTATGAAATATTACCCAATTATATTTAAACACCAAAAATATAAAACACTGAATACATTTTGTTTGAAGCAGAATGTAGTAGAATATAGTATTTAATTACTGAATTAAACAATTAATGATTTTTTTCATAAAAACACCTTAATTACGTAGAATATTTCATCTTTCATTAATTGAGATTTCATTATCTTAAAATAAAATCATCAAATAACGTTTACAGAAAAAAGTATAAGCAATATATTACACAAGAAAAGAAAAAAAAGATTTACCAAAAATGTAGCTTTATTACTTTCAGGAGACACCAACTGATAGTTGATAAGGTAAAGAATAAAATATTTTTAACAATTTACCGTCCTGTAAAAATTTTATAAACGTATTTTAATGCTCCTACCCTTGATATGCAGATTGGTTTTTAGTTATTATTTTTTCACAATTTATATTTTAGAAAAATGAATATAATAGTATAAATTACCATTTCAAATTTTGTTTAAGGGCAAATCCGACAAAAACAATTTATGTTTAAGAAAAATTTTATTTATCTACTAAAAAATTGCAGACTTTTTTTTTTTGCTTTAGCTGCCTAATTATTTATACACAGAAATTCCTAGCAAATGGTAAATCTAATTGGATCTAAAAATAATTTGAGCAATATCACTTTTCACAACTACAAAGATGCCTGATTTTTTTACAAAATACATCATTTTTGGCAGCTTTAGCAGCGAATATAGTTTCTTATATCAACACATAGACATACTGCGACACATAAAAGTAAAATATGATCATGCGTTACACGAGACTCTCCTCTTTATCAGGAACCATTTTGTTCATGGAAATATTATTGGCTCTTTTGGAATCAGAGTCATGAGGCCTGTTACCCAGAAGTCCGCTAAAAAACTCTTTCAGCGAGTTTCTGGATCCTTTAGGCAAAATAATTTCGTCACATGACCGCCACTTTTTGGAAGGTATACGCAAAACGGGAGGCTTAAGAAAAGAAGGATTTTTTTCGCCTTTACTTATGAATAAGTCCACTTTTGGTTCTTTGGTTTCGCTCAACAGAGGTCGCATCGACTCGTCTATGCTTAACAATCCATTTCTGTTGTTTGACTCGCTAGAACCATTGGTCTTACAATCAGTGCAAGTTTGAACAAGATCACACGTGTCACAGTCTTCGGAACCGATGCTTTCGAGTTTAGGTTTCTTCAGACCTCTCGGAACGGGACCAAGTTCCACATCTGGAGTTACTGCCATGGTCTCCATCTTATGCAAGTCACCACAGCTACTTGCAGAGGCATTACCATACCAACTTCCGTTGCTAGGCGTATGGATCTTAAGTAGCTTTGCTGGATCACCCCTGCCAAACGAATGAATGCGCTTGGGCGACCTAGGACTGTCAGAAGAGGACAACCTTAAGAACACTGGAACTCCTGGTGATGTGGGTGGCTCTTCCACACTATTGACAAACGAACTGTTTCGGCGACTAGCCAAAGAAGCTCGTCTTGCCGGATCGGTAAGTTTGGGACTGAGTCTTTTGGTATTTTCTTCTCTTTGGATATTGAATAAAGGCTGAGTTGGCATTGACTCTCCGGTAGAGTTTGTCCACTTTTTAGGTCCTCTTGCATGACCATCTAGCCAGTATGTTCGAATTTCACCTTTACCCTACAAGTTAAGAATTTTATTAATCAAAAACAATACATATTCAGCTTTCTGCTCACTAAAATTATTCATTATTTAATTTTACGTAGAAACAAATTTTACAAAAAGTTATAATCCTATTCTGAAAGAATATATTAATTCATTCATTCACGTAAAGAGAATATTGTAGAAGGATTATTAGAGGATCTTTGATGAAAAATTTGAAGTTAACCATTACATTTGCTAAAGGCACATAATATATTGTAAAAGATTTAATTTTTTAAGATCAATAGTCACACTCATGATATACTGTAAGAAACTAATATTTTTAGATAAGAAATCACACTTATAATATACTGCAGAAAGCTAAAAATTTTTAGGATATGTAGTCATAATCATGATATACTATAAAAAGATAGTTTCTTTAAGTCAGGACTTTTAATATAAAATTTTTACTGAGAGGTTTGAATTACTTACTTTCATCTTCACAGGTCCGCGGTCAGTAGTGTAGTATCCTCCAAGTTTGTCGAGGTACTCTTTACATTGCGGGCTGATATGGATTTTAAGAGCTGTAATAAAAAATGCATATTTATTCATACCGACATAATATTTTAACTAAATAGCAAAAATAGAACTAGTTTATAAAAAAGTTTTTATATAATAAAAGTTTCATAATTATAAAAGTATATTGCAACTACTCTTATTAAAATACTTGTTAAAGTGAAACCAAATTCCTCTCCCAAAGTAGTGATTTTAGAAATATAATAGTTATTCATAAGTAACTGGTTATTTCATGTAAGTAACTGATGTAAGTAACTAGTTATTTCCGCAAGTAACTGGTTATTTTTAATAAATTCATTATAATTACAGATTTATAATTTAATATAAACATCTTCAGTGGACATAAAATATATTTTAAATATTTTAAAAAATATCCTTAACTTCAAACGATATTCTTTTTAAATATATTATTTAATAATAGTATTTATTGTTTTATAATTTATTATAAAATAATTTATCATTGAAATGTTACTTACAAGTTGGAATTCTAAATGTAGGCTTAAAGCAATTTCATAGAAATTCGTATTTTTATTACATATTTCAAATGATAATGCGATGAAATATAATATTTCAAAATATCAATATTGTGGCTGTGCAAATAAGATTCAATTAATTAAAACAATAAATATCATTTTCTGTTTAATAAAGATTAATTCAATGTTCTATATTGTTTTCATAATTATTTCAAACTTGCTTTGAACATTTATTGAAAAATTAAAAGGCTAAAAAATAATATATTGTTCTTCTATTTAAAACTTTTAATTTTGTATCATTTAAATTAATTTTATGTCATAATTAATATTTCTCAACGGACAGATATTTAAAACAATTAAAAGTGACACAAAATAATATTTATGAGTAGAAAATATATATGCGTGACTTCCAATACATATTATACAAGAGTACCAAATAAATTAACAATTTTTCTACAGCACATTAAAAGTTGTAAAATTTGTCACATAACATTTACGCTTAAAATCAAACAAAAAAAATTATAGCAAAAAAAATTACAATCATAACTTACCTTCGCCATTTGATTCCATTCTAGAAGCAGTGTTCACTGTATCACCAAACAAACAATATCTCGGCATCGTCAACCCTACAACCCCTGCGCAAACAGGCCCTAGAAAAGAAAGGTGCTTTTTCTGAAATCTGCTTGATGCATTTATGAGAAATATGGACGGTAAAAAATTGAAAACAATTTTGAAATACTTTTTTCAAATACAAAATACATTAACTTTTCAATAAAATTAATAAAAACCAGCAAATGTTTTAAGAATGAATTTATATTTCAATATCTGTTATTGTGGATCGTTTTGTTGAAGTCAGACTGGCGCCTAACGCTCAGTAATGCGTAATCAAAATTTATACAAGATTTGTATGAGTTTATGCATTGGAGTTATATCATATGTTAAATATATTATGATATCATAATAAATAATGAAACAATGAAAATGTTTTTTGATGAAGAACAACCTCGTCTTGTTTTGCAATCGCAAATATTTTCAGTTAGTTAAATAAATCAGATTTTAGGCAAGTATGGCCAATTCAAAATATTGGATTAATTTATATATCGCTTTATTTACTCATTTATTTTATATATAATTGTTGTAAAATTTAATGCTTATTATTATATAATAAATTTTTAAGAAAAACATTATGTGATATTCAATAGAATAAACTATAGATATATATACATATATATAGATATATATATGTATATATATCATATATATATATATATATATATATATATATATATATATTTAGCATTGCTTGAAAAAAATTACTTCTTACCTGTATGTATGCCGATTCTCAACTTGAGAGTTTGATGAGGCTTGTGTCTAATTTTAAAGGTGCGGATCGATTCTAATAATTCCAGAGCCATGAAAGCTATCTCGCCAGCGTGATTGTCACCGTTCCTTATAGGTAGACCACTAACAACCATGTAAGCATCGCCAATAGTTTCGACTTTGTATACGTCATAGTGGCTTATGATGTCGTCAAAAACAGTGTACAAATCATTCAAAAAAGTGACAACCTAAAAAGTCGAATTTTATCGAAGAAATATATTAAACCTTAGTAGGCTAAAAATTATTAAAAAAAGAGTGACAAATTATGCAACGATTCATAAAAATTAAGTATTATCCTTTTTGTTAACATTTAAAAAATCAAATTTAATAAAAAAATATCTAGAACAAAAAAACATCATATTACGGAAAAAACATAATCATCCTCCAAAACTATGCTAACCCAAATGCTTACACTTTTTCTAAATATAAAAAATAAGAATCTATGAATGTATTTTTAAAACATCACAATTTCTGATAACTATAATGACATTGTAAAAATAAATTAAAGACTTATTTATAATTACATTGCGAATTTATTTTGCTGCTCAACATGTTACGCTTTCAGAAAAGTCATTGCTTTTATTGTCTATTTTCTATTAATACCAAATTTGAACTATAAACGATAATATAATTTATAACAATGAAGTGATACACCTAATGTTCATATTTCTGCAATATAATTTCAGATTAATATTTTATGTTATTAAAATTTTTTTCAATAATAGTATTCCAAAGAAGTTAATGAACAAGTGGTGGCAGTCAATTTAGCTAATTTAAAGAAATGCACATATTTACATACATATATAAACATAATTAAAACAGAGAATTGAGTACTTTTCCCGGGCTATTTCTTCCTTAACTTGATTTAATCGCTTGATAAAAATTTTGGCTATTTTTTTAAAATTTAATCATAACTAATACAAGTCATTTTAAACCATTTAATTCATAAAATGTTATCGTTTCCATGAAATATATCCTATTCCTAAAATGAAAATCAACATTTAAAAAGAAATTAAATAGAGCTTTGATGTACTGATTTTCTATCAAAATTGAACAAGAGAAAATTTACTCATTTTGTAATTTATTATAATTATAGCAGTATAATTTTTTTATCACAAATTGCACACTTTATTTTACACACATTATAGTAATTACACAGTAATAAATAACTGTTGCACGTGATCAGAAGCAACAAAATGTGCTGGAACGTATTTATCTTAGTTCTGGTGACATTCAATTAGTTCGTTACGTGGAAAATCTTTCAGCCGACAGAGTAGAGCAACATTAGAAAGGATCTTCTTACAAGAATGTTGACAATGCTTGGACATAAATTTCCGCCCAAAAAAAGAGACAAATCTCTCTTTCACTCCAAATGATCTTTAGCATGATTATCATGATAATAGGGAAAGAATGTGTAAAGATATTTTTTCCTATGTGCCCCTAAACTCCCATCATATAATTATTAAAAATATAATTGCTAAAAATATAATTTCCTGTGTGCACTTAAGTTCCCATCATATAATTTTTAAAAATATTATTTCTAAAAACATAATTTTCTGTGTGCACTAAACTTTCATCATATAATTATTATAAATATAACTGCCAAGAATATTTCCTGTGTGCACCCAAACTCCAATCATATAATTATTAAAAATATAATTGCCAAAAATATAATTTTCTGTGTGCACCTAAGCTCCCATCAAAAGGTTATAAAAAATATAATTGCCAAAAATATTTCCTGTGTGCACCTAAGCTCCCATCATATGATTATTATAAATATAATTGCCAAAATTATTTCCTATGTGCACCTAAGCTCTTATCATATGATTAGTATAAATATAATTGCCAAGAATATTTCCTGTGTGCACCTAAACTCCTATCGTACAATTATTAAAAATATAATTGCCATTTAAATGCATTTAATATACATATTTTTTTACAAAAAATACAAATATTAATATCAATAATGAAATACCAGTTAGGTAAAGTATTAAGTGATAATTAAAATTTGAGATATGAAACGTTAATAACTTCGTGACATCAAAAACTACATAAAAATGAAGCATTGTAGATTTTTTTACGATACAAATGGGTTGAAAATTAAATTTTCGATCAATCATCTAAACTAACAAGTTAAAAGGGCATTGTGCATAGTAAATTTTAAAAATTTATTTCTGGTCTTTTAGAACTGTAAAAATATAGTCATGTAAATAAGTAAATACATATTTGCCAAATCATTCTACAAGAATTTTTTAATAAAATTAAATTTAATTTCTTTAATAATTAAATCTTGTCAGAGACTTCATTTAATGTTTCAAGCTTAAATTTGAAGGTTGTTTCAAACTTGAAGGGCCTTGTACTGATCCTTAAGTCTAAATTTGTAAATTCTTTCAGACACCCATTTTAAACTCGTTTAAGTAAACATGGAAGATTAACATAAGATTTGAAACTATTTTAAATCAAATATTTCACCCTAGTTATATAATATTACTAGGTACCATGCACAGTAAATACTGTAAATCATTATTGATTTAATCATACTATATACTAATAAAGATTTAATTTTTTTTCTTACAAATGTTAGTAGTAAGCTACTTTAAAAAGAGACTAATATTAGTAAGAAAGAAATTTCGTATCTTGTGTGTCATGTATACGCAATACATACTTAAGGAAAATTAAGTTAAACAACTGTTCATATAAATTAATAATCTGGGAAATTAAGTGAATAAATCAGTAGGAAAATATTGATACACCATATAAAATTAGATCATTTAAGTAACTAACAATTAGATAAATAAAACCCCTTTTGCAGTCTGAAAAAAATTAAATTCTCTTTAAAAATTAGTTAAATTTTTTAATTTCTTTAACCATTTTTATTTAAATATCGTAATACATTTTACCAGTGTTTACCACTTAATTAAGATTTAATTATTTTTTCAAGAAGAATATTATATTTATACTGCTTGTGTGTGTATTTTTATGCTGCAGAGAAAGAAAAGAAATTTATATTAATTCTCAGGATATAAGTAGATTATTATTGTGTGAAAAGAGGACACTAAAATTTAGTTTCAGAGTTGCTGAGCAAACTTGTAAAAATTTTGAACGGTTTATAATTTTATTAAGTTCATATAGTTTATATTTTAGTGTCCGTTTAACATAATAATTATCTACTTAAAATAATTATATAAATATTTGCGAAAAATTTTTTCTCCCTATAAAACTTATTATATTTTAAATTTTGACCAAAGAAATTTTAATTGATAGCTATCATTAAACACTTCATTTTCCAATAAAAACACAATATCAGTATAGTTTTGCTTTATTAAAATATAAGTTTTGCTTATAGCAAAATATTTTAAAACTACTTTATCCATTAAATTTTGACTTAATTCCTAAGATTTTATACATAATCTATAATCTTTCTATACACATTGAAAATTAATTGTATATTATAGATTCATTTACAACAATATCCTATTCAAACATGTGTGGTTATTTTGTGTTAAAATATATTTACTGATTGTTTCAATAAAAATGAAAATTATAAATTTATGATAGACACTTGCTTTAAGTGAATTCTGGAACACAAAATTTTATAACATATTTGAAGAGACATTTTACATTGGATACAGGAGTTTCTTTATCAGTACTTAAAGAAAAAATGATTTAAAAAAGTTTCGTAAAAAATCAGAATGAAATACATTTAATCTATTTTAAGCACTTTGATAGATAAGAAAGAATACTACACTGCTGGCCACCGTAAATGCAACACCCTGAAGAAAGCAAGGATAACACGAAATTTACAACATGCATTAGCGGAGGTGAGCTATGCAAATGATTATAATTTCCGCGTAGACGCACATCACAAGCGCTTGTGGTGCCACATCAAAGAGCTATTTAAGGTTTGAAGATTTCGACGATTTTAAGTTCTGTCAATTGTGTTTTTCTTGTGGTTTTTTTTTTTTTTTAAAACGATCTACTATGCCTCGTAGAAAACTGCGATTATTTTTTGATCAAGTATCCGATTTCAACAGAGGAAGAAGAGTGGTCTACCGAGATTGTAGATTATTTTTCAGGAAAATCGGTAGTTCGTGTTGGACGAAACCAAATAACTGTAAAGCGGATATGTGATCGTTGGATGCAGGAGGATACGGCAGACCGACGAATTCGAACGCATCACTTCAGTGTACCACTTCACGTGATGACAGGCAAATTATGCGCATGACCAGTGACGGATCACTCAGCCACATCACGAACCACAACACATCCAATTGTAACGCATCATCCAGTGTCTGCATGTACCATTCGACGTCATTTACGCAGAGCGGTGTGTCCGCAAGACATCCATTAATTCGTCTACCCTTGACGTAGAGCCACAGACGTCTCCGCCGATAAAGGTGCAACGAAAGAAGGATGTGGATGGCAAACTGGAATGAAATTGCCTTTATTGACGAGTGACGCTTCTGACTGCAATACCACGATGGTCGCATTGGAATCTAGAGACACCATGAAGAGAAGATTCAGAACAGCTGAGTTATGCAAATCTAACTGGTCCTGCACCGGGTATTATGTTATGGGGTGGTATTGGATATCTCTCTCGCACTCCTCTAGTATGGATTGTCATTACTTTAAACAAACAGCACTGCATCTCCAAGGTGTTGAATCCAGTTGTCCTTCCTTATCGTTAGGACTTACCCATAGCCATATTTCAACAGGATAATGCGCAACCACAAGTGACACATACTGATCAAGGGTTCTTGTCAATCGCCACATTCAATTGCTTCCCTGGCTGACTTGCTCTCTGGATCTGCGTGTGACAGCAGTGATCTCCAATAATCGCGGATACTCTGGCTATTGATTTCGGCAGGAACCACATTTTGTAGAATTCTATAAATTTAACTATTTGATACTTGGTCAACCTGTTATCTATTGTTTTTTTTGTGTTGCAATTTGGGTGACCAGCAGTGTAAAATTACAAAATACAGACTACTTTTTACTGTAAAATACTGAATTAATTGAGAAAGTAAAGTATTTTATATAGTTATTGAAAGCATAAATATTGAATGTATTCATATATACGTGAAAATTGGACTCTTATATATACATATGTTTGTGGAAAATAGTTTTATCCAAATAATATTTATAATACGTAATATTTTACTTATATGTTTCAATCACCTGATACATATAGAAATTTTTCAATTAAAATTCAATTAAGACAATTTAAACACAAGAGTTTAAAATACAAATTTGACTCTTTTAAAAGAAAATACAAAATTAAGAAAACATTTTTGCTAAATTTTTTTAGCTAATTTTCCTGAAATTTTTTTCTAAAAGTGACAAGAATATCTTTCCATGTAAACAAATTAGGAAACACTGAAAACAAAAATGTTTATATCATTATTTTTTGGTCTATTTATTTAACACGTCTTTTTATTTCTTATCAAATTATTTAAATAAAAAAAAAAGTACAATACAAGCGAATGACAAATGAGTGAAATTTACGAAAAAGAATTGTACGAAATTCAAATGAAAAGCAAATACACAATCCATGTGGAACTAGACTATTGAAAATAACCCCATGATAAGGAGAAAGAAAGAATGATAAATGAAGAGAAGTATTTTTGAATGAAATATATAAGAAATATTCCTTTGTGTGTAGCTCAAAAATACTACACACTCTTTGCATATTTGATGCACTTGACTCATTTATCAAGTTTAACAATCGGTTTTTCACATAGAAGCAAATAACTAACAAATCGTTACAAATAAGTGATTATTAGAGCTTTATTGTAGCCATTAATATTATTTTTCTTTCTAAGCATTGCTTAACACAATAACATCCAATTAGTTTACCTTATTTACTGCTGAAAAGGAATTCTCTCATAATAAATCTTATCATTACCTATTAAAGATGACACCCAGTAGCATTTCATTTTGTAGTACATACCTTATTTCAAATAGTTGGTAAGAATCAATTAATTCTGATATTTTGTAAGAAAAATTCCTTCTCTAAAGAAAGTTAAGTAAAGAAAGTATAGTGATAAATTAATAATTAAATCTTATGGAAATATTAATTTATCAATACTCTCTCTTAAAATTTCTATCAATGGTATTATTTCTTTCAACAGTACTAGTGTTTGCGTATCATACAGAGCAATCAATATATACATTAATAATACTTGAAGAATTTAAAAGTTTGACAAACAACGTTTCCTTACTTATGTACATCTAAATGGAAATCAGCATCTTGAGACAAATCAAACCATTTAAATAAATAGGCATTAAACAATAAAAGTTTAACTTTCTTTTTCAAATTAATATAGTTTCAACGATAAAAAAAATTATATAAAAAATTCAAACAAAAATACTTCTTTATCAAGGCCAAATTATTAATAAATTTAGATCATTGTACAAAAATGATGTAAAAAAATTTGTGCGAACGTATCGAATAATTTATAATTTTATTTAACTAAAAATATTTTGCAAACTCCTTTGTTGATACAATGCGTGAATATATATATATATATATATATATATATAAAACTATTTCCATTTTATTGGAATAAAATAAGTTTTTCCTGCTTTCTATATTTTTTCTCCAAAATGTTTTGATAGTTTAGAGCTTTATTTTTTATTTTGCATTTACTTCTACCCTTTCAACTTATATTGAAGAATTCTTCAAAGAAAGACCGTTTTAGTAAAGGAAAATTGGACAAAAGTTTAAAAAAAATATTTCTACATTATTGGTAGGACTTGGATTTAGACATACTGATAATTCCTGCGCTATATAATTTTATGATAATATGGAAAATTTATCTTTAAATTTTAGAAAAAATACTAGATGTTTAAAATAATAGCTGCTTAATTAATACATTACGTATTAAACACTCTGATCTATATTAAGATAACATATTTTTATATACGGTCTTTCATATAATAAGTATGCTATCATAGACAATATATCAAAAATATGTGGTGACTCATCACGACTTCTCTAAGAAATTGAGGTGACTCATCACATCTTTTCTGAGAAACTCTTGACTTTTTACGAAACACTTGAATTCGCGAAGTAAAACTGAAAATTGCGTAGTGAAGCTAAAAGCTTCTCTATCAAATTTCTGTGGCAATGGTATTAACTTCATGAAATGTACCCAAGTAATCAGCACACTTAATACATTCTCTCAGTGAGATCTGAACCGAACACAGAACACTTGCTCTCAAAATCTCATAGAGAGAGGAAGAGTTGTTTCAGTCCTCTTAAATTTCTTTGTTTCTATGTATATATATATATATATATATATATATATATATATATATATATATATATATATATATATATATATATATATATATATATATATATATATATATATATATATACATATATATATATATATATATATATA
This sequence comes from Latrodectus hesperus, assembly GCA_037975125.1. Taxonomy (NCBI): domain Eukaryota; kingdom Metazoa; phylum Arthropoda; class Arachnida; order Araneae; family Theridiidae; genus Latrodectus; species Latrodectus hesperus. The sequence continues at coordinate 8,342,130 of CM075857.1, read as the reverse complement.
TATATATATATATATATATATATATATATATATATATATATATATATATATATATATATATATATATATATATATATATATATATATATATATATATATATATATATAGTGTAGCTAATTTGTAACAATGTTGCAATAAATGTAGAAAAATTGCCTTCGAAAAAAGGTTAAACATCAACTAACTTACACCATAATATGTTTTATCGTAAATATATTTGAATGAAATATTTCCATTGTTACAAATTAGCTACACATAAGAAGACTAATATAGAGTCTTTAAACATTCGTTGTAATTCACCTCCTGGAAGATCTGATAATGGATAATGACTCGGTTTACATGTAATAAAGAAATGCAGTAGAAATCTCAAAACTATCAATGTGGATCTACTTACACAAGGAAAAAAAATTATGCATCACATCATGCAACGATTACTAAATTTAAGCATTTTCAAAGACAAAGAAGTCATAAGACTTGACTACATTTAGCTTGTAAATTATTTCACATTGCAGTAGGTAAATAGTTAAATGTTTTAAACCTATTTTAACATCCATTTAAATTTTTATCATAAGGGAATTTCTCATGCATACACTAAATGACCTGTTTATTAGAAATACCGCATTAAAATAGCAGCCCGCATTACAAGTAACATATAATTATAACAGCATGAATTTGCTACGGAAAGCATTTTATTAGTCTCTGAAATTAGTCTAAAATCTTACTTTGCGATACTTGCCCATGCGGATGCAACTATCGTTCCCAGTTTATGCTTATTTAATGATGGTGTGTCCATGCCTTAAAAACTTAGTTCATCACATACCAAAGTTGTTCGATTGTGTTGAAGTCCATGACTGTAATTGTCATGAGAGGAAGTTGAATTCATTATCATGCTCCTAAAATACTCCGCAACGTTACAAGCCTTGTGGCACGAAGCATTGCTCCTAAAAGTATTCTCAATGGAGGATTCTTCTAGCAATGAATTAACAATAATGGGCTAAATCTTATTGACGACAGTGTTAAGACAGTTAAAATCCTTAAGCCTTCTAGAAGTGTCAACAGGGCAAAAGTAAAGGAAAGCAAAACATTCCTTGAACTATTAAATTACTTCCGCTAAAGTAAAACATAGAAAATTTATAGAAATTCATCCTTTCATAATTTTGTCGCCAAATTCCGCATCGCCCATTTGTATGCTGCAATAGAAAGTGACATTTATTGAACCAAAACATCGTCTTCCAGTCTATAATGGTCCAGTGTTGGTGATCACAAGCAAATAGACTTTTTTAGTAATTTTAGATCTAATACAAAAATAACCAAACTGGCAATCTTCTTTAGTAGTCCATCCTTGCTAATATACAGCGTGTAAAGCGCTCAAAGATATTATTCTGCTTCCCAGTAAGTATTCCACTTTTAGCAGACCAACTAAGGTATTTCTCCTTGCACGAACAAGTATTTCAAACTTATATCCGCTTTTGGATCAACGAATCATTTGCGACTAAAAAGTTGTCTCCGTTTTGTAATTTAACTAGTCTTGATGAGGAATTAAAATGTTTAATCGCAAGAATCACTTTGACGAGTACAAACAGTCATCAGCGCTCGAAGTCTAACATATTCGGTTTTCCCATGGCGATAGTTTAATCGCAATCAATAGATAGCAGTGTTAAGTTCTTTATACGAGTGCCAACATCAATGAAACAACCTGATACGTAACAATTACAGACCAACACATTTGAAAAGTCAGAGTTAATGCCAAAAAACTAAGCACTCAGTTTAGTAAGATACCAAAAACATTTGGCAAAAAACAAACTAGAAAGTCCAAGCACACCTCCAAGAAGTATTCATTAAACAGAAATGCAATAACCACCTCGAGATACCCAAACGAAGCCCGTATCAAAACTGCAGGATTTAAAAAAAATGGAATCAAAGAATGCGTTTCAGAAAAATAAGATTTAAGTATTAAAATTGTATCAAAAATGAAAACTGTCCTATTACATGTCTTTCGAAACATACACTCAAAATATTGACTCTCATACATATCAGTTTTATATTAGTTTATATTAATTTTAAAAGATATTAGTTTTTAAAAGATATCCGAATATTAGTTTTAAAAGTTACTTAAACATTAGGTAACTTTTAAAACTAATATACGGAGACACTTTTCTAAAAAATTTAAATAAATGTTTGCCATAAAGCAAATAATACTATTATATGTAGGGTATAACCTATCCTTACATGAGTTGTTTCAATAGCCGTCCCATTTTGATTAGATACAGATTGAGCTATAATTGCTTTGTCACAAGATTAAAAGTTATAAAAATTCCCAAGCATGCATCTCGGAAAAATTATATAAGAGACCAAAAACTCATCCTTCCCTTCATCTCATATATAATATATATATATATATATATACATATATATATATATATATATATATATATATATATATATATATATATATATATATATATATATATATATATATATATATATATATATTTAATGAAGTTATAGAAAAATACCATATTGAATAGTATATATATATATTTGGTATTTACTTAATAATAAAATTTAATAAATTACATAAGCCATTTTCTTCATGAAAGGAATTTTTTAATGGAAAGTTATGATACTCAGATAAAATAAAACCATTCACAATTAATGGAATCCAACTGAACGTAATATTTATGCAATCATTTAGAAAAACATATTTAGCTATCAAATTGATAAGTCAATGAACATCAAATATAAAGAATTAAATAATTATATATTTATATTTGTCAACCTATATATTTACATTTCTCACCTTGCATCTAATTTAAATTTAGAACAACATTTGAAAGTTAATTCTAAACTACACAATCATGTACTATGGTGGCGGAAATCAAACTCCCGCGAGCTATTGATGAGAAAACTAGAAATATTGATAATATATCAGAGGAAATCGATGTCACTATGACATAATTTTAAATTAGAATTCGAATACGAAAATTATGAAATTCAATTGAAAAAAATAGTACATTAATCTTAATTACATAGAGAATGAGAGAAAATTATAAAAATGTTAGTGCAATAAGTGGAATTATCTCTAATCTTAAAGAAAATGAAGCCAGAAAAATAATGTTATGGGATCAGATGACTGTTTAGTTTATACCTTACAGTCTTATATTTCTCATTTAAATGTTGAAAATATTCTAATATTTCCAAAGGCTTAAATAACACATGTCAAATACCTTGCGCTGCCAAAGTTTTCAGACAACAATCTTTCTAGAAATGTATTTCCAAAAGCATCCAATCCAAAAGCGTTAAATATATTTAGGAATTGTTTGAAATGACATTACACGGAGTATAGAGACCATTTGCAGTTGATGCCAGATTGTTGCCATGACAACAACGAGCATGCAATTATCTCCCATTGCTCTCATCTGATGCATTAGCAGACACAAATAGTAGGTATATTGGATGCTATATACCTTTTCTTTACGCCACGAAATGCAAATATTTTGCTTCCGTAAAAAAATTTCAATATTTAAAAGAGTGTGTGTTGCCTACATTGAAGATCTTAATTTATAAAATGTCTTATGTAAATTTAAAATTGGAGAGATATCCCCAATATTTTGTCACATGAAAAGTAATTATTAAAAATGAAACAAACATTTTCAGATTGTTTACATAATTGCGGATATAATACATTTTTATAAGCAATATTTTTGAAAATATAAGTTTTAAACTGAACTTAATATCAAAAATTATATAAATAAATTTCTTCGATGTCACTTAGTAATTTCAATTAAATTTAAGCTATATCAAACATTATTCAATGAACACAAACTGTCAAATTTATTAGTGAAATGAATAAATACTTTACAGTGAAGGTTTTTTGAAATAAAATTTTAATAGCATATTTGTGCAAGAATTTAAGTATATATACTAGTTAATTATTCTTAAATTTCTCTAGTAAACATAGATTGTGGTATAAAATTTAATATCACATTACATTTTTTATATATTACATTCATAATCAAAACACAGCTTAAGTCTAATATTTATAATTTTTCGCAAATATTTTAATGATTTATTTAGCACAGTTTAAATAAATATTTTCTTCAAGCAGACACTTTCGAAATGAAATTAAAAGGATATTATGAAGGACTTTAAAGAAAATTTAGTACTTTCATATTTGTAGTCATTAAAATGAAACCTATAAACAAGGAATGATGCATGTGTTAAATTAATATAAGAAGGAAAGTGCACTAAAACTAAACTAAATCTGAAAAACTTTGACCTTGACAAGTAAGACAGGTTTAAAATTAGAAGACAGTGAGATGCGTTAAATGGCAACTCAATCGTCCGAAAAACAGACAGTGGTAAACATATTATAATTAACAGTAGTTCTAATGTTTATGCAAAATGTTTTGACTTAGATTTATATATTTAAACTAAATCAATTCATGTCTCTTCATTTAACAATAACATTTATCGTCTTCATTTATATTTAATATTAAAAATAATTCATTTTGTTTAATATTTAATATACGTTTTTATCCAAATATTTATAAATCAATTGATATTTGAATCAAATCTTTTATTTTGAAAGAAATTAAAATGAACTAAATAGAAAATCAGATTAAGATTAAAAGTAGTATAAAATTTGAATTATAATTATTCTCTCCTTTGATATTTTTGCTTAAAAATATATTTTATAACGATAACTGAGAAAAGATTTTTACTCAGTCACAGAGATTTAATTTGAAATACAACGTTAATATTTTCTAGCAATATTGAATATAAATTTGGAATATAACTTAGTATATCTTCTCAATTCACAAGAAATTCATTAATTACTAAATTTTTAATCAAAACTGTTATAATTTTCAGTTTTACCTCCATCGGTGTGCTTGTAGCTGACATTTCAGTGAAGCCCACTATATCGCTGAAGTATATGGTAACAGCGTCAAAGGATTCCGGAATGACAGCTTCCCCTCGCATTAACTGATTGGCTACAGACCTGTAAAGTTAAACACTAGTGGTTAGAATATTTTAAAATGTATTAATTTTTATTTTTTAAATCACAGCCACTAAAGAAGAACACAGAAATTTTAACAAAATTCCTTAATTAGGTTATTCCCGTACACTGAAAGCATAGATATGTAATATATTAGGTGACACGATGATGTTATTTATTCAGTATATTGGTTTGCTATAGCAGCAAGACAATTGCTTTGCTCTCATTAGTAGTTATCTATCACTATACAGAATAATTTACAGCCGTTGGTAACAATAATTTTAATTATCCAATGCAATTTTAGAGCTCTCACGTTTACTGGATACATGGATGTTACTTACTAATACAATTATTATGCATTTATTTACGTAATTTAGTTCGTTAGGAATTAATGATTATGTTTATTGCTCTCATTTGTAGTTGTGATAGTGAAATAAAGCAGGAAAGTGAAATTAAGTGAAAGTGAAATATGATAATGAAATAAAGCAGGAAATATGTAACAATATGCTATCTATGCGATTTTCAGTTTGATAGAAAGTAAAAGACATAATAACAATTTTTTTCTGATAGAGGAAAGTACCTAAAGTAAGTTTGAGTTAGACTACCTAAATCCTTGAAGATATAAAATAAGTTAATTGCGATTTATTACAAGTCTTTTAAAAGCCAGGTGAAGTGTTTGAAAATGACGTGAAAGCCTTTTAGGGAGATTCTCCGTTCTGGTTTAACTTCCATCTGACTTGACTTTAACCATCATTTAACAAAGTGTCATCTTCTTTTTAACTTTTTACTTCATTTTCATCTAACGTTTTTTGAGGAATCTCTATTTTGATCTGACATTAATGACTTAAAGTTCATCTGACATGCTAATAGTTCACGGTCACATTTCAAGAGCTAAGGATGATTTAAGTAAATTTCTGAAAATTTACTATTATAAATTTCTTATCTCAATCTCTTGGTTATTCTTTGGCTCAAAATCTACATATTTACCCATAAACATGAAATTTTCTGTTTTGTGGAAATACAGCTTTCTCTTTAAATACTACAGTTCAGCTTCATTTTAATATTAGCAGTTCATATATTGAGACCCATAGAAAATTGTTTAGTTCCGTCAAAAAAATTTTTGCAATTTTATTTATTTCTTATAATTTTATAAAATCTTGCTAGCTATTTCCTCAAAAGAATATTATAATATAGGTCAGTAAAAATAGTTAATCCCCATTTTGAAAGTTGTTATTCGAATCGAATGCCATATATTTGCGCTGAAATTTAATATTTTGCATACAGAACGAAAATGTATTCAATTTAATATATACTACCTAAAATTTATTTATTGGAATTTTTGTAACTCAGTATGTGGATTTATTTTCGTTTACTTCTTAAAACTCAACAGTTATTCAATGTTTAAAATTAACTCTTAAAAAAGATTCATGAAAATCCAATCAAATGGAATTCGAATCTTTTCTCTCAGTTAAATATTATATAAGTGATTCATTTAAAATCACAACAGAGCTAAAAAAATCTGATATTCATCAAGTGCAAAATAGTATTCGAATCCTTTAGCTCTGTTTAAATCTGTAATTTTAAAAATAAGTATATTTTAATTTTTAAGTAATACATTTTACGAGTCAGAGTGAAACGATTTGATGCAAAAGTGATACTAAGATTATAAGTAACTTCACATTGTAGAAAAAAATCATAAAAATTTTTTTATATACCTCTTATCCCTCTGATTTTTAGGATTTCAGTTAAAAATGCATTAATTGTTAAAACGTATTTCGTTAGTTAACAATGCAAAGAATTATAGAAAAACAACTTATAATCTCTTTCAGTCTCTCTCTCTCTCAAATAGTTATTTTTTATTTGAATGCTTCTTATCAGAGAGAGAGATGGATGTCTTAAATTAAGTCAAAGCGTTTCTACAAATCTCTTTCCTAGTTTTTGAAGAAAATAAAAACCACCTACTATTGGATGCTTGGATCTAACATTTAAAATAATCTTAAATATGGATTCCACAATCTACAAAATACCTGTGCTCAACAAAACATAATAATAACGAATGTTTCATTTGACTTTTGTGAAATAGGATTTTATACAATTGTTGAAGAACTCATCATGAAATTTGATTCTTGATACATGCAATATATCAGAGCTTTTCGCACAATATTTAACGGAAATTAAACCCTTTTTTCAACTATCTCCATTTTTCTCCAATTGTAGTTGCTTGATGCTTTACAAGTAAAGTGCGCAATATTATTCTATCTATTTAGCAGATATTTCGGAATATATTAAAATTTCCTTGAATTGAAAATCTATATAATTTTAGATAATCTGAAGAGCTTAACATCTGAGCAAAGGATAAATATTTAAAATTTTATTATGTATTCTAGAATATAAATAAACGTTTTTAAAAAATTCAATAATTTCACTGAGAAACTTTAAAGATTACCAAACTATAAAATTAAACATTATATACAGATTTACGATATTATAAAACACTTCCGTAATCATGCCATCACAATGTGAGAGTTAAAAATATGTAATTAACTTGTGATGATTGTTTAAAATAATAATACATAATATCATGGATATAAAGTTATTTCAGTCTCAAATTACTCCCTCTAAAATAACTAATTTTTCCTTTTAGTATGGTTTTACAAAAGTATTTATAACATTTAAGTAGTTTTTGACATATTCTGACCTTTTTTCTATTACTTAAAAATTTTTTTCAAAGTGTTTTATTACTGAAATTTAAAAGCTATATTTATAAGAGAAAATTCTTCTACAATAATTCTCAACATATAAACAGAGCTATAAACTCTATTACTTCAAATATCAATACTCTAACTCGAAATATAAATGTACATAAGCATATTTTTACAATTTTTATCTATGTTAAATTTTAAAACGACATTTATAAGGATAAGTTTTATGTATATAATGAAAATCTGAATTTCAAATTCATTATATGAATCATTTTATTTAATTTTACTATTTACTTTTCTGAAGAAGAAACAATTAAAAATAAGTAATAGACAAATTATATTTAAGACACGGTTTTGAAATATACAACCGTAAGGACCCAATCAAAATTTATATTTTAAAGAAAAACATAAAAAATTATGGATACAAAAAAATAATACTGAATTTTGAAATTGACTAATTAAAATTAATAATAATATGTAGTTTTTGATTAAGAATGAAACGCTTTACTTTAAATCTGAGTAATGCCTGAACACCTTAATACACATCTGGTGGTATGATCAATGAAACGGTAGATTAAAAATAGCATTGGTTGTCATAGTTACGAGCTTTTGCTAGTTCCTGTTGTGTGATGCGCCTCTCTGTTTAGATTCTTCAAATAAATTATTATTAACATTAAATTATTTACTGAAAATCACGCATATAAAATGCATTTTTAAAGATAACGCTTTAAGCAATTTTTGAAAGATTATGCGTTATTTTATTAAAGAAATATTCAATTTAGCATATGTTTATATACAAAAAATTTTTTTTAGAAAGACCCTATTATTGCCTAATACCATGGGATTAAAATTTGATTCATCCTCAAAAAAATTTTATTTCAATAATTACAAATAATATATTATAATGAATAAAATACTTTTTTTATTTCTATCAAATTTTTCTTTAGTATAATGAATCTTTAAATGTAATTTAAATCCAAATGATTCACTTTTTAATTATTTTGAATTACTGAAAATAAAAATGTTGTTTATATTCAAGAATAAAAAAAGTAAAAATTTTATGAAATCAAAAAACAATGTTTCTGTAATCTTTAACGATAAAATCAAGAAATAAAAGTAAGAAAATATATTACTTTTATTTATTAATTTTATTGTATAATATTATATTGATATGATTAATAGTATATTTTCGAATATATAAATGAATTTTTTGATGTTCCCAGTGAATTATTTGAAGTCTTTTTTAATTCAAAACTTTAAAGAAAGTTTTAAGATATATATATATATATATATATATATATATATATATATATATATATATATATATATATATATATATATATATATATATATATATATATATATATATATATATATATATATATATATATATATATATATATATATATATATATATATATATATATATATATACGAAACAATTTTCTCAAAAATTGGGTATTTGCACTTAATTAGCATAGTTCTGTGCAGAGTTATCTGAAAGAATTTAAGCTTGATAAGCATTTTTTTCAGAGATTGTTCATTTTTATTAAAATATATGAATTTCAAAAAATCATTTCAATTAAAATGAGGAAAGTTTTGATAAAACTATATATATTATTATATTTGCCAAATTAAATAATGTAAATTTAAAAGCTACGTTAAAAGTTGGGATTCAATATATCTTATATAAAAGAAATATTTTATATTTTCAACTCAAATGTGATGCATTTTCATTGTTGTCATATTCTATTTTTTCCAGTCTAAATTTTCTTCTATTTATTTGAAAATGTGTGATGACAAGAATTTTTCTCTCATATATATATATATATATATATATATATATATATATATATATATATATATATATATATATATATATATATATATATATATATATATATATATATATATATATATATATATATATATATATATCATATCCAATATATCAAAAAATAAATTCCTTCTGATTATTCCAAATATAAATCAATGTTAAACAAAAATGGAAGGCCTCATTTACCTAAGAAATATAAACATATTTTCTTTATAATGTCTTTGCGATATTATCCGCTGAAATATTTGGAATTCTAAATTAATAGAGTGTATGAATATATGTTTTTTTGTTAATCACTTTGCATATATATATATATATATATATATATATATATATATATATATATATATATATATATATATATATATATATATATATATATATATATATATATATATATATATATATATATATATATACATATATATATATATATATATATATATATATATATATATATATATATATATATATATATATATATTTACGACGTCCACAGAATGAAAGGTTTTTCGTTAGCAACCTTAGTTGAGCTTTAAATATATTATTTTCATATCTAAATTCCCTTTTTTAGCATAGATTTATTCCCAGCCATTTCATAGGGAAATATATTATATCAGAGGAAGCATTTAGAGCTATAATTCATTTTATAACTACATACAATTTATTAAAAAAATTTTACAGTAAAACTTTAAAAAATTTAATTTTGCATTAATTCCTTCATTGAATTTGCAATTAATTCCTTCACACATTTTCTCATCGATAAAACTTATCATGAAAAGCATACTCAAAATGAATTTTTTTCTATGGAACAATTATGATATTTGTTCCAAATTTCTGAATCAAAATTATAAAAATGAGATAGTGGAAATTAATCAGATACATGATATTAATATGCAGCAAATATTGGTACTTATATTTTCCTTACAGGAATTTATCTAATGCAATTCTGGGAACAGAATATTTTCTGACAGGCTTTAGTTTCCGGGAGTAAATTATGCGTTGCAATTCAATGGGGCTCTCCGAAGAATACTTTCCTTAAAGGGAAATATTATCGGCATAAAAGCGAGGACTTGTATTCAAGAAACTCATTGATCCAGACAAATTTATCCTCAAACTTTGAGTTGAGTTTTAAAGGAAGTTTCTTGAACAACATATTGATAAGATAAACATGCAAAATATGTAAACACTAAGCTGTTGTTACTTTCAGCTGCTGCCGTTCGAATTCTATTTGCACTGACTGGATTTCGATGTGTATATTAAAGATTCTATGTACTTAATGTCTGCTAATTTGGTAAGTAAAATATTAATGAAAGATTTCAAGCATTGTGAAAGTTAATCCAACGCAATTAACTAAAGAAGAAACAAGCAGATTAAAGGTAAATTTTTTATTCCTTTTAAATGCATACTTTATGAATAATTGACAGAAGTATTTTTAATATAAAGGATTGACGAATAAAAGATTGATGAATAGTGTACTAAAATCTGAAAATAATGTCTCATCTTATTTTCTAAATAGGCATTTATTTGTTCACGGAAAATAATACTCATAAAATAAAACTTAACTGTATACAATAAAATAATACTTAAAAATGATTCTTCGATTTAAATAATCTCATAAAAATATAGTGTAATATATCATATAAACGGTCCTTAACTTTCGATGGAAAACGTTGCTAGTGAACCAATATGAACTTATAAATTTGAGGCAAAAAATTTAGATATGAAAAATTTAAGATGCTTATTAAGTGTAATGATATTTAATTAGCTTGAATAAGGCTCTAAATAATCTATCAACAATTAGAATAAAATATAGAACACTAGCAAATCTTCCTTTATTACGAAGTTATTAATTATTAATACGAGCGTGCTTTTATCAATATTCCAATGCATTTCTAACAGTTGGCATATTAGGAAAACCGAAATTACGTTTCCTGTAGTAAATTAAAATCTACATTTCTGAAAATTGAACAAATTAAATGCATCGATAATTTTAAATAAGTAAATTTTAACTATAGAACGAATATAAACATGCATAAACATATATATATGTATAGATTTATATGTAAACCATTATATACACTCGCATTTTGTATTGCAAATAATATTCATATTGATAATCATCAGACATGTTAATTATTTACTTAGGGTTCCTCTTATTCACGCAACGAACTTAAGAGAATTATAATTTACCTGTAATTCCTCTATACACATTGAAAAATTAAGACTTCGTTTAGAGATTATTACCAAATAAGTGAATCTAAACAAGCAAGGGTAGCATGCTAATTTAATTTAATTTTCTAAATTTTTGAAAAGTTATCCATCTATTATTTTACACTCTTACTCAATTTACCATTGAATGTTTTCCTTACAGTTAATAATCTCTTTTTACATTTGACATCAGATTTCTCGTGATCAATAATTTAAGAAAATCAACAAAAAAATCTATTGACAACAATTAATTTCAAAAGTAGTTCGTAATATTGATTTGAAGATTACGAGAATTCTAATAGATGTAGAGAAACTTATATCAATAATTATCAGATATGGAAGTTCTGAACAAAAAAACTTAATAATTGTCACTATAAAGCACTTTGTTAATATAACTGCAAATGTAATTAAAATGCCATTTAACAAGTAGGCAAATTTTACATACTTGGCGACGGATACCCGTGGAAAAAATATTTGATTACATTTATATGCACACCACACTAATAACATAAATTATCAAGACATGGTGGAATTAAGTCAATATTTTTCAAACAATAGCTTTAATTAAACATCTAATTTAACGATTTGATAAAATAATAACGATAGGAGTAATAATGGTATTTAAAGAAAAGATGAAATATGTTTATTAGAATATAGCTAATTGTGAGCGATCGCTGTCACAATGAGATTTTATGAAAAAAATTCATACCTCCCTATATTACTCCTCTGAGTAAAAGCCATGCATTCTTAAAATACAATCATTGCATTAAATGTAATATATTGGGGAAGCAGCTTGCATAAAATACAAACTAATTCAAATTAAAAAATAAATAACATTCAAATATAAATACAAATGTATAATTGCAAATATTAACATTCAGTATGAAATGATATGCCAAAAATTCCAAATCTGGTATATACACTCAATTTTAATTACGTTTGTCTTTCTAAGGTTATTTTTAGTACTCAAAACCTAATTTAACCTTGACTTAAAAGCTTACTTAATCAGTGTGGGAGATCACTACACCAACAATTTTTTACCTGTATTTCTACATCCTCATCCTGTATCATCCTGGATTTTTTTTTCAAAAAATGTCATTTAACTATTTATATCTTTTTATCCTTCGGTCTGGCTACCTAAATATACATTTTTATCCTTAATATGGTTTACTTCTTTACATATAGATATAGTAGAGCTAATTAATTTATTTCTCAGATAAAAAGTTATTTTACGAATTTTATTAGTGAGCATTACACATGCTCTCACCCAGTAAATCATACCCAATTTTCCTATACCATGATGCCTATTAATAACCATTGTTGTCAGTATTTCAAAGTTAAATAAATTAAATTAGATTATATTAACAAGCTAATATAAAGGTTTCTGTTCTTGTTTAATGTACATGATATATATTTTAAAATCTAAAAGTAAGGCGTTTAGAAGACTAACAATGCTTATCGTTTAAACTTTTATACAGTATAAACAATTATAGCAGCATTATTCTAGAAATTTTTATATACGATGTAAAAAATAAGCTGTCACATAGTTTGAACAATAAATAAATACCATACAAATAAATGTTTTAAAAATTGCCTTTATTTATTGCTTAGAACGTTTATTTCAGTTAAATATATTATTAAAATATACTCAGCAATAGTATAGTATTGAGAAATTATTCTTAAAACTTTTATAAGAATCAATCATATAAAAGTTTAAGAATAATTATTGAGTGTACCTTCTAATTAATGTGCATAGCAAATGCTGTTTAAAGTATGGAGTGTTTAAGTAAATTTCAGTAAATACTTTGAAAGTAACAGATACTAATAAATTTTACACACATTTATGTATCATAACATGCATCAAGGATTTTGAACTAATTTATTCAAATAAAATGATGGAGTAAAACAATGTATGCGTTAGAAAATTTATTTCAAATAGTTCAAGCATTTCAAGTTCATCAAAATGACGGAACGAAGTAACTAAAATATTTTAGATGATCTTACAAAAATAATTAAAAAAAATAATAACTGTGAAAAGGTTTTATGTATAACTGTGAATATATTGTTTATATATTCACAGTTATACATAAAACCTTTTGTATAACTGTGAAAAGGTTTTATGTAACGATGCAGTTAAATATAACAAAGCTAAATTCAATGTATTTATATTCAATGATTTTGAAACTAGATACAGATTTCATTTACAATAAGTTGATTATTATTAGGATTTGTTTTTGTTTTATTCATATTTATCATATATATATATATATATATATATATATATATATATATATATATATATATATATATATATATATATATATATAGCATATTTTATTTTTAAATAACCATAGAAGAAAAAAGCTTTGGGATTGTATAATAATTATTATTATCTTAATAAATTCTTATAAGAATTTATTACATTAGTCAAGAAACTCCTACTCCTGTATAAATGGTATTTATATAGAATAAAAAATTATTATTAATAGATTAATCTTTCAATTTTGCAAATTTGCCACACGATTTTTACAAATATACTTTTATATTTCAACAAAACGATCTACAACTTGAAATAAATAAATATCTAATTCAAGAAAACTTAAACTTTTTATTTAGTTGAGAATCCTTGAATAACGCTGAATATTGACTTGAACTTTATGATTCAAACCGAGGTATTCTTAACATAATTTTTAAATTGCAGATTATTTTTAATAAATATTGAAATTAAACTCAGATTCCTAAATCTTCCTGAAAATACAGCATTCTCCAAATGTAAATTGCTATTTATTCATATGTTAAGCAGATTTCGATAGCAGTATACTTCAAAATAATCTTACCCTGAAATGAAAAGCTATAACTGAGTATATTCATATATTCTTTATTTAAATGAGAGGATTTTAATGAGAAGAATTCAAATGGACCGAATATAAATATGTAGTTATTCTTCAATCAAAACTAAATATTTTACAAAATCAGTTTTTGTTATTAATTTTAGATTTATAAATATTGATTTCTTATTTTATCCATATACATATGTTTTTTATCATATTTTTATATTTAAAAGATTCATTATGAGCGGATATTGAATGTTTTAAAAAATTATGAAATAAGCATCAAGTTTGACAGGTATATTAATTTTTATCCAAGCAATATTTTAAAAAAGACTTATTCTTCAGAAACAAATCGAAAAAATTTTTCTCATAAATACTACGCATCCGTTGCCAGTGCATGCTCATTTTACCATTTAATTAAGAAACCATTAATATCTTAAATGATAAAGTTTATAAATAAATAAAGAAAGAAGCAGCCCGTAATTAAATGACAGTCATTCTTAAATCAATTTATTTCTGTCTAAAAGCAATTATTATTTCTAACTTCGTTGAATAATTGAAAATGACATTAATTAAAATTTCATATTGTTATAAAATGACTGATCGTGGCGTAAGACAGGACAATAGGATTTATTGTCAGTGAAATATTAATTGGAGCACACATCCTATTCGAAAAGAAAAATGTAATTAAATGAATTCTGTCTTACTTTGGAAGCATTCGATGCAGCAGCGCTTCCGTCTTTTTCTTTTCCTCTACCAGTGCAACAGTCCTTTCTTCCACCAATTCTTCCAAATTATAAGCATACTTTTCCATCATAGCCATCATATGGTCCATTATGTTGGACTTCCTAATAAAAAAAACAGAAATTTAATTAAGAATTTTTTTCATATTAAAAAACAATTATTATGTACATTTTTTTAAAATATAGCGCCTATATTTTTGTATTGAATAATACATTCTATATTATATTACATCATATTACACTTTTTTGCATATAATGTAATATCATATAGTGATAATTTATAAATATATGGTTCGGTGTGTAGTGGTTTTATTAAGACTTTACTCAAGAGCCTCTGCAGAAAAGCCATACTTTGTGCCAATGTGGTCAACACCCCCTGAAGAAGCTGTGGTACTTCGTTTCATTTTCCTTTTATTCTATGTTTCTTTTAAATTTTGAACTATCTATTGAATATATGTTCTATCTGCTTACTATATTTTTTGTATTAATTCACTGCTAATGATACTTCTATATGATATATATATATATATATTATATATATATATATATATATATATATATATATATATATATATATATATATATATATATATATATATATATATATATATATATATATATATATATATATACATATATATATATATATATATATATATATATATATATATATATATATATATATATATATATATATATATATATATATATATATATATATATATATATATATATATATATATATATATATATATATATATATATATATATATATATATATATATATATATATATATATATATATATATATATATATATATATATATATATATATATATATATATATATATATATGTATATATATATATACTTGCCAGAAAAGTCTGCGTACAAACGCACAGTAAGTACTCTACATAGAATAAATGTAAATATAGTGTCAAAATTAATTCTATTTTAATATAAAGATTTTCTTTACCAATTCCTTAGATATCAGTAACAATTTCAGAATGATAACACACATTGTTTCAAAGTAATAATAATAATAATCTAAACTACCCAAAAAGTTATCAGAAAAAGTTTGCGTGCAAATACAAATTACAAACATGTTTGCAAATTAATATTAAATTTTTTAGCCTCCGTGAGCTTGTATGAAATGAAATACTGTCTGTTTCATTTTTTACAACTTATTCATTTTATCTCTGGTGGCAATAAAACAAATACAATATTAAAAAACATTGTTTTTGTTGATATGACGCAGTGCAAACAAGTAGACTTAAAATGGATTCTAGAGGAAAAGAGATTGTTCCAGATGAAAAGAAAATTTTCTTAAGACAAAGGAATGAAAGGTAAAACTCATGGAACAGTTGGAAAGATAGTTAGAAGAACTCGTTCCTCGATCCAAAGAGTAATCAATATAATTAAAAGTCATCGAAATATCTTTTATCTTAAGTCACGGAGTAACAGTGATTTAAGATAATCGAAATCGAGATCAAAAGTCATCGAAATTAAGGAGTAACAGGTAATAAGTGGATTAAATTTAATGAAATTAGACATTTAATATATTTTATAGGAATAATGAATTTGCAGCTAAAAGAAATCTACAGACATCAAACTGTTTTTCTATTGCCTTTTTGTTCAATCTGATTAGTTTAAATTTTGATTTCCATAAATATGTGTCGTATTAACTTTCATGTCCTGTATTAAGGTCTTGTCATTTCAATATTTTCAACATTAAATTTTATAATTTTTCTTTGATGCCAACATTCTCCAGATTACTATTTATTATTGTTAATTTTTCAGTAAATTATAAAATATTAATAATCTTTTCAAGTTGCTTTCTATTATTCATTAAAATATAATTTAGGGTATTTTTCCTATACATTATTATTATTTTCAACGATTCTTTAGAAACTCTAGCTATTTCCATTCCAAGTGTAATATCTCATAGTCAGTACTTGAGATTTGAAGAGCCTCTGATGGGGGAGGGTGAATAGGGAGACGGCCAGGAAGATGGTTTTTTTTTTTTTTTTTTTTGTTTTGTTAATATTGATACTTAACTCATTGTACGCTACGCAGGCGCGAGAGATGTTAGCGAACCCCGATATGACTCTTCTGTAAATTTTGTTTCTTTATTAATTAAATGTGTTTGTTTCAAAATTTGGAGTCATTAGTTTATTTCATAACACAAGGATTAACCATTTTTAAATTGTAAATTTCATTATAAAGATAGCAAAATCTAATTTAGTACATTTCTTTAAAAATACTTAAATGTTAGTTATTTACGAAATGTTTTCTAAGGATTTTGCTACACTGTATATGAATGCCATAACACACTTTAAATTCTTATAAGTATAGAAACCATCCATTATACTCTGTTAGAAAACTCCAATCTCTCACTAGCACGAGTCTTAAAAAAATCCGATTTTAAATCACTCATAGAATATGAAAAATTTGTAATTATGCATTCAGCGTTATTTAAGAAACTCTTCTAAGCCTTTGAGCTGTCATGCACAGTTGCTTGGAAGAATGATCCGAGTAGCGCAGCCCACTAATTAAGTGCGTTTCGTAAAGCGAACAAGAAGAGCTACAAAGAAATCCGGATGAAGAAGGAAAGGTAAATAATTTGAAACAGGAGAGTGTGGTGCTTACATGCCGTCTCTCATCTTCCTGAGTCTTTCTTTCAGGTGGTGGAAATCGGGACGACATTCGGGACGCTCGTCCCAGGCGTCTCGCATTGCATTCACGACGTAATCTTGACACTGCACATCCTGCAGGGGTGGTCGGAAAGGGACTTCATCGTTTTTTGGTTCATGCTTCACTTTTAGAATTATTTCTGCGAAAACAAATAATCTTTGTATAGTAATTAAAATATAATATTGAATGATAGAAACATAAAGCGCTTAAAGTTTATAAAATTAGAAAAAAATTATCTTTATCAAAAAAAGTATTTTTTTTTATAATTATATTACATAAAAACAACAATTCTTATTTTTTATAACAAATTATGGTAAAATTTTAATATACTGAGTTCGACAAAAATTAAACATTTTTTTTTATATTCCTTCCTATGGAACATTTTTATTTACTATTAAATATATAACAGAAAAATCTATACTGCACAATAATTATGTCTTATTGATAAAATAATTACATTATGTAATTAATAATAATTAGTAAAACATGAAATTGTTGTAAGTTTTTTGTGACCTAATGGCAGTAGTGAGTTTTGGTCATTTGTGACCTGATAAAACATCAATCCTCTGAGTGTTAAGATAATGTTAAGAGTATGAGTTTATTTTCTTTCTTATTTCATTATGCATGTTACTATTAAATTCGTACTTTTATTAGAAATTTAAATTATCAAAAGCATTTTATTTCCTGCACGCATTTAAATCAATTAAAAGCCTCAAATGCGTTGAGGAAATAATGAGTAATCAAGATACCAAAGATAATCAAATATCTCTCAATATACAATTCATTGAAGTTTTCGGAATTTTATGAAGCAAATGTATCACCAGAAATATAAATATAGTTTTTAAAGCATTAGAAAAACTTCTGTTTTTGTACTTATAAAAAAGCTTTCCCTTAAATGTTCAAGAAAATAAAAGTTCAGTTTGAAAAATAATGCTTATTTATTTCATGAAAGTCACATGGAATGCTTCACAAAATTAGTAACATGTAAGGGATTTTAGATTATTACGTAAAAAAGACAAAAAGAACCATGTCCTTCTTCCATAATATTATTGACTTAAAACACTATTGGAATATATCTATATAACTCCGTAATGAAATTGTGCAAATATATTTTTGTAATAAGTCAGAACAAAACTGAATACAAACACTAGAAAATTTGAACAACTTTTGCTTTAAATAAAAGAGTTGAACACTTTAACGCACAAATTTAGTTAAGCAGAAAATTTTCTAGAATATATAGAAGAAGAAAAGTTAGGTAATATGAAGACGAGAGCTTTTTACTGTCTAATTATGACATATTCCAATTAAACACATGCGCAGTTGTATACATCAACAATAAATTAACTTTTAAAAATAATCCATTGGATAAAAGTGGAACTTTGACATGAAATATTGTATACAATAAGGCAACCATATTTTCAGATTGTAACAGAACTATTTTATCAAACTTATGTGGCAACACGAATTCAGTTGCCATCGACTGAGAAGAATTGAGAACTTAAAGCTTCAGTGGTCATGGAATAAGGGAGAAAAGTCTATATTCCCGATTTAATTTTGTATTCTATCTTCTGTATGGTTTTATATCGGTTTCAATGTTGTACACTGTTGAGGATACTTTATTTAACAATTTTTAGAGATATTCGGATTTCTTTTTATTTCAAAAACGGTTACAAGCTTACATAATAAATCGATAATCACTGAACTCAAATTTAGCATTCATATTTCAAAATTTTACGCTATTAGTGGTTCAAATTCCTCGGAGGATCATTAAGGTTTTTTGATAAAAGCAAGATCTTTGATTTAACAAAAAAATTCAGGATAACTATATATCATATTATCTAACGATGCAGATGATTACATAAATAAAATAAATAGTTACGTTCTAGTTACGCGAGTCAAAAATTTTAATACCTGAAATATTTTAATAAGGATTTTAATAATTTATTTCTACCATTTGATGACAATCATTGAACAATATTCCTACTCTGGATTTTTTTGCCTATTTCATGTATTTCTAGTTATTTTCAATGTAAAATTAACTTCAAATTATAAATACAGTAATCAATAAGCAAATATTTAAAAAAATTATTGTGTGTTTATTAGATTAATTTCTGCATATTACAATGTTCTTTTAGTAAACTCTGTGGAAATTATATTTATGTAATATCCTCTAATTTACATTATATCCTGATTTTTTTAAGTTAAGAAAAAGATTTTGGAAGCTAGTATATAGGAAAAAAATCTTTTTAATAAGTTTGTATAATTTTATTTTCATTTTCTAATTAACGCTAAGTAGCTTATGTAATAAAAAATATCAAAATTTTTTAAAAAAATATATAAATACTTATTAGAAAACGATTAAGCGATAATTATAAACAACAATATTTAATAAGATTATTGTGTTAAAAGGGTTAATAGACTTCAATAAAAGTTCAACTCTGATGACAAACTATTAATATATATATATATATATATATATATATATATATATATATAATTTTGTGTATGTTAAAGAAACTAACATACAAATTTATAAAGACGTTGTATTGAACATTTAACTTTTATTGAATACTTTTTAGTGCGTCATATTGAATTAAAATTTCAGATGATGCGATGTTATATTTAGAACAACATTCTTCTACAAATGATGTGGTAAAATATCAATCTTATATGCATCCTATTATTTTTTTAATTAATTATTGCAGTCATGCTTGTGAATTTTTACAGACATTGCATTAAAAAAATGTGGTGTAATTATAAAATAGCACCTATAGATTTCCTCCGAAATTTGTACATTGTTCATTTAGGTTAAAAATACCATCGCGCAACTATTTAGTTATATATTTACTTTCTTTTGAAATGTTATTTAGAAAACATCGAAAAGTTTTTGTGAAAAAAAGAAAACTAAAACGATGTCTGAATAGAAAAACGATCGTGAGCTTAAGAAATATTTAAACGTAATACAGTTTCACAGCAAAAATGCTATTTTCTAGTCGACGTTTGTTACTGACAATATAAAAGGAAAACAGTGCAGTCTCTGTAAATAAATACAATTTAAACTTTAATCTTTATTAAACGGTTAAGATAGAAATAAGCAAATCTCTAACACAGAATTAGAATTAAAGGAATCGCATTTAACTGTAATTTTTGGCTTATGTAATATTTGCAAGGAAACAGTAACATATTATTGCATCCATAATTGCAGAAAATGTGCATCGTAATCGGTATATTTACTTATATGGTTCAAACAATGTTTTTTCTTTCTCTCTGCGTATTGAATAATATATAATTTAATATACACACCCTGACATTGAAACTGCCATACCAAGAAAGAGTGGCTAGAAAATTATGCAAATTTCAACGCACCTTACCGAGTTATGTAAATGATGTGAAATGCGCAACTCTCCAACACACGTAGGATAAGATATAAGATGAGGAACGGGCAGAGTGGGCAATATTCTCGCAATTATTCTCACTTAAAAAATAATGATTGAAAGTGTGTTCCTGAAGCAAAGTACACCTGTAGTTGCAAAAAATGCGAAGCCATCGTTGACGGAGTTAGTTCCAGCAGACAGACGAGTTTACGAGACACGAGGATTAAGGACAGGTTGTTCCTTATAGAAAATCGCAGCTGACAGACACCTGGGTGCATCCACAGTGCAATGGCTGTGGCAAATGTGGTTAGAAGAAGAAACTGTTAAATGCTTACAGGATGTTGGTGCCACCAGAGTGATGTCAGCATGCCTGGATCGACAAGTACGACGGGAGACAATAGTGGTCCCACTAAGCACGTCTAATGAAATTCTGCAGCATGCGCAGGACACTCTGGATGTTCTCATGTCGAGCAGAACCATTTGCTGTCGATTGGTTGCTAGTGGCCAGCGTTCATGGCATCTGTTAAGAAGATTGCCATTAACCTTACAGCATAGACGCTGACGTCTCAGGTCTCCCTAATTGTCTTTTCATATGAGTCAAGGTTCTGTTTATTCAGTGATAGTAACCGCGTACGAATGTGGCGTCGACGTAAAAAAAAAGTTATCTTGTAGAAATTGTGGAACACCCACCGCGCGTCCACCGAGCGGCATTATGGTTTGGGTCACCATTGAGTACGATTCCAGGTCATCTCTAGTTCGTATTCTCGGAACTATGATGGCCCAACTTTACGTGGATGATGTGCTGCGGCCGATGACACTCACGGGGTACCCAATGCTCTTTATCAGCAAGATATCATCCGACTGCATATTGCTCGCATCAGCCAACATGCACTGCAAGCTGTACAACTGCTTCCCTGGTACCTTACTCGCCAGACCTCTTCCCAATCTAATACATTTGGGATATGATTGGACGTCATTAGCAAATCCTGATACTGTCACCTTCAGAAGACAGATTTTGGCAAATGGCTGAGAGGGAATGGAGAGTCACTGCTCAGGCATCTGTACTCTCATTGACTCTGTGCCTAGACGTGTTGCTTCGTGTGTCGTCGTCCACGGTGGTTCTATAACCCACTGACCCAACCCTGTTCTCGCACTGTATTATGAATATCATTTCGAAATACAGATCGCTTATTGTTGGTTGCTGCTTCTCTCTTTTGCCGAGTTTTGTCTTTTTCTGGCAATTCCTGCTTGCTGCTGCATTTTCAATGTCGGGCAGTGAAATAAGTTTTTAGATCAGCTTGTCAAAGACATGATTAATCAATGAATTAAAAAGTTATCTATGCGCTAAATATATTCAGCTATTATTCAAAACCAGTAAGAATATCTAATGTTTAAAATAATGTGGAAATTAATCCAAACATTTTGAACATCATTGAATAATTGATTTTTGCAATTCAAATAAGTAGAAAATCATTCAATTAATTGAAGAATCCAAATTTAAGTAACATGATTATAATCAACGTTACTTTTTGTTAATTTTTTGAATTTCCCCTTCAGATTAAAACTTTAATTAATATGTAAATTATTTTACAAAATTATCAATTTATTCTTCAATCCAATAATAATAAATTCAAAATATTATTTTAAGCAATTCTAATTAAGTTAATATTTTTAGTTTAAAATGAGGTTACAAAATGAATTCCCACATATTTCCTTTAACTTTAAAAAAAATAAAATTTATTAAATTATGTTAATTATTTAAAATTTAATCTAACTACAAAATGACTTAAAATATACAGTTTATCAAAACTAATGGAGAAATAGCTCTTAATAAGGAAATATAAGCTGGAATGAAATCTTTCCAGCTTTTAGAGGAGAAAAAGAAAGTTTGCAATAAATTTTGCATTTTCCATTTATTTAAAAATACACCATTATCAAATAATAATATAAGATTATATTAATCTTGGATGTATGCCTATTTACTATGATGTAAACACTTATAAACTTTTGGATAAAAAATATAAAAAAATAAAGAATAAATATTACGTAGTAAAAAGAAAACATTGTCTTAAGAAAACGTAAACGTGAAAGACAGTAATTAAGAAGAAACTAAATAACATTTAAAACAAAAAATATCATTTCATCTTTTAGTAAAATATTCTTTCATTTTTTTAAAAATAATAAGTCAAATAAAATTTCAGCAAGATAAAATTTTTCGACTTTTATTTTATTTATTACTATGCACACATAAGCCCTTTCGTTTTTCTATAAAAATTTTAGAACAATAAAGAAACTAATTAAAGTTAAACACTTATACATTTTAATTAGTATTGAAAAGCGTTTGCAAAAAAATAAATGTTTTCACTTTTTCCTAAATTATTTTTTCAGTTTCCTTTATTTTTATTTATTATTTAACTATATCTACGAAGAAGGCTACGAATGGCAATTCTGCATTTACAGCAAACAAGGGATGGTTAAATTGGTGGTAATGGAGACATGGAGTTCAACAGCTAACACAAGAGAAAATTTATCGGCAGATATTGTGGCAGCAGAAGAATATTTACTCGAGGTTGAATGGCTGATTGCAACAGAAAATTACTTCTCGCATCAAGTAGTATAACTGGAGTCAACTTTCCTACCAAAAGTTTAGCTCGTAAAGAATAATTGTCTGCCCCAGGACCTAAAATGGATAAGAAATGACTGAATATCATAGCTTATAGCAACATTGAAGTTACTAATGAATCATCAATAATGGTGATATGAGGACTGAAAAGAAACGTGCCCAAATAAACATGAATACGGTAGACTTACCAGTTTATTATAAAACTCAATAAGAAAAACTTGAATGAATGCTGATATATTTCAAGAATAGTTTAGAAAGCAACTTGTTTCTTCTGTTACAAAATTCAATAAAATAAATAGCTTTATTTACAAAATTACAAAGCCCCATCTCATCCTTCGGATACAATCTTAGTAGAAGATGACACCAAAGCTATTTTTTGCAATCCAATGTGACTCCACTTTTGCAGTCTATGAACCAAGGAATATTACAAAATATCAAACTTTACAATCATGAAATATTCTTATGAGTTTTGATTGGAGGAGACGATGTATTCTTTATAAGATATAAATTTTAAATAAAGATTATGTATATCAGAATTTTTAATCTTGGCATAAGCCAGGTATTAATCTTAATATTTAAATGAGATTGTTTATGAATATTTCAATTATTAATTTAGAATTATATTAATTAAAGAAATTTTTTAAAAATTTAACCCATCCTTGCCGATTTAAACTAATCATAAGAAGGATGATTTGTCCTGTATTTTTCATTTTGCTTTTACATCAGTTTTATTGTCAATGTGTTAATTTGAGTCCATAGAAAACGGCTTCTCAAACAGATGTTTTGGTCTTTATGTAAGAAATCGTTTTATTAACAAGATGAATTTAATTACTATTCTAAAAAATTCAATAATGAACTTCACCTTGTTTTCTGTCGCTTGAAGAATGCAGTTTGAAGACAGGCAGCAAATTCGTCGACAAGTCGAATTTCCGACATCGTCTCGATATGATGTCATAATTAATTATGTAAGACGTATCTGATTAGATGAAACATTATCTAATGTTATGGATATTTTAAACCAATAATAATTGTAATAAAGTGGAGTAATTTTGATTTCAACTTGAACAAAAGAAATAATTACTTTATGGTTAAAAATAACGATTAAAGGTATCATTTATTGGAATGCCAAGACGTGGCATAAATGTCCCACTCTTTAATTCAAATATCATGGAAAAAGCTTTGGGCTAATCTTATGTTTAAAAATACAGCAACTGATATTGCATAAATCCAAAATTAATGGTTCATTACAAATCATTAAATTTATTTCGGGGTGCGAACAAAGTGAAGAAAATTGTCTTCAAGATAGGATTGGAATTGATGAAAATAGCAACTAAGAGCTTCTTAGTGACAATGACATGGTTTTAATGGTGAGCAAAAACGAAACAAAAATTAAAGTTAAGAAGAAGATACCTTAACAGCGTTCGTTTCACATATTGATGCATTTCAAGCGTTTGAAATTGAAATCCGCTCAATTGAGCAGAACCTGAATGAATCGTCTGTTTATATAATATGCAGCATTGCGTCATGAAGCCTATTCAGTTCTTAGATTAGAAAAAAAAACTACCGAATTAAGTTATATATAATAAGGTATAAAGTTATATATTATACATTGTATTTAAGCGTTTGCTAAAAATATAGCTTCCACTAAAACACTATCTTAATATCTGAACCGTAGTTATTGATTTTTTTTTTCAATTAGAATTAATGATCTTCCCGTCACAAGCTGTTTGGATAACTCGAAATTTTGGATTTCTTATGTTCTACATAAATTATTTTACAATCATTAAATACGTCTTATATATTTTAGAATAATGACTCAAATCCCTATCAAAGTTTATAAAATAAATAATTGCTACAAAGCAATAAATCAAATATACTTGATAATAAAATACCAAGAAGTAATTTCTCATCTAGGTGGGATGACTGTCCAAGGAGAAAGAAAGGGAATAGAAATATTTTGTAAAGAATAGAAATTCATTAAAATTTCAGAACAATTGAATGATTTATTTCAGAGTTATACGTATTTATTTCAGAGTTTATTTCAGAGTTATGTGAACTCAATAAAGTGTTGACTGACCTCTAACCTGGGTGCAATTTGACGCTGCGTGGCATAGACTGATTCAGTTCTCGAATTATCTTCAACAGTATTTCAGGACAAATTTTATTCCACTGTCGAACTATGTCATCAGTATTCTCTGATAGATGCAGTTGACTTTCCATCATATTCCAGACACTATTATGGCATATCTGGAATATTATGCGAAATTATGGGAGCGAAATTTGGCAATCTGGCCAACCAAAGAACTGTTTGATAGCTCATAGCAACACGTTCCTTAGGTTCTAACATTATCTTGCTGAAAAATAAGGCTAGAGTACTGCAGAAGGAACGATATTAAAACGTCGACGTTCCGCTGGGCAATAACTGTGCTTCTAATGACAACCAAATGGATCCGGCAATCAAGAGAAGTGGCATTCCAAATCATAACTCCTGGTTCAGGACCTGTATGACATGCAAAAGTGGAAAAAGGATCGACATGCTGCTCCAGATACCTCTTCGATCAGGACAGAGTTGAAAGCTGGATTCACCATTAAAGACAATACGTCTCCAAGCAACATCATTCTTACTTGATCGAGCTAAGCGCTACTGTAATATAGTTTGAAAGTGTGCACATTTGAATAGCGAGTCACTTAACTATTGACACGATTGTGACTTTCATTTTATCTGCCACATGTGAATGATTATGGTGGACACTCGTGTGCGCGTTGCACGTCTGATGGTTCATAGTGATGAATCAAGTACTGTAACAACTGATTTGACAATCATTCTGACCTCCTGATCTGCTGTGGGCCTAGGTTCATTCTTACCATCATGTAGCTGAAATTTGCCATTGTCCACCCATTCTTGCTAGAATCTTCTAATCATCGCATCACTTGGATTCACATGACGCGCGATTCTCCAATTCGACCAACCTGCCTCCTTTAGTCCAATGAAACTCTTTCAAACTCTGCAGCTGCTCGTAATGAGCTAGAATATTAGGATAAGGTGTTTTTTCAGTCATTGAAAGGTATTTTAAATCACTATGTAATAGAAAATTTTAATAACAGTTCAACAACAGCTCCCTATATACATCTACTTGCTTGATGCGCAGTTCCGATGAGGTGGTGATCGCACATTTCATCCATTGAAAACCAAATTTTAATCATTAGCATATTTAGTCCAAACATATATGCATACCAAATTTCAAAGCAATTGGGTGATTCCATATTGGGCGATTTTTTTATTAGAGAGTGTAATTTTCAAACAGTGTTTTTGTAAATTCATAAAGTATAAATTAGTCTTCTCAATGTATGTGTTCAATTAGGCTTTCTCTTATTCAATCTGTCCGTTTTCCTTATTTTTTAAACGATAAAAATTTTAAAATTTTCAATTTATTTAAAAAAGTAAAAAAAAATTAACTTTTACTATTTCTGATATATTTAATTACATTTTGTAAGATTTTCATGGATAATATTTAATATTTTTTTCATTTCACGCACTATATATTTTGTTCAAATTTTAAAATAAACTGCGAAAGTAAAAGTATAGAGCCTTACGTTTTATACATTAAATAAAAAAGGAAAACAATTATTAAAATGTTAATGATTTGTAAAATAATTTACAAAAAATATTTTCGCTATTTTTAACAAATCGATCTCAATAGATAAATCAATGAATAGAAAAAATATCTCGAAAAAGTAAAAATATTAAAAAAAACATAATATATCATTATTAAAGGAAAATAAAATATGTCTCCGTTACTAATTATATAGAGTATAGCCAGGGAACTTAATTGCCTTATTAAAATGTTATTAGAATAAGATATTAAAATGCAAACATAATAAACTTAGTTCAGATTTTTTTCGCAAATGCAAAACTAATAAGTAAACTGGTGGAAGGGAGAATTGCTTCCTTTCAAAGAAACATTTGAAGTGGTGATTTAATGCTGACGAATTGTGTAGTGAATAATACTGCGACAGCTTTGAAAATTATTTTATTTTCTAACTATTAAAGGGAAAATATGCTAAAGAAGCAACTTCATTAGAATCACATTAAGAGTATTGAAGTTGAATAACTTGAGCTCAGTGAAACTAATGATTTCTTTAAGGAAAGAATTATTTTACAAAATGTAGAAAAGAATACTTTTTTTAACAAATGACACTAAAAGGAAAACTTTTGTAAGTTTGTTTGTATAGCTTTGTGAAAAAATTTGCATACATATAAATTTTGATTATTTTTTTTCCTGTCTTTCATATATTTCTTTAGAAAATACTGAGAACAGAATTCGCTTATTTGAATATTATTTGGTTTCTTTCTATGTGTGGGCACACATAAATAGAAACATTATAATAAACGAAAAAATAGTTTTTTAAATAATTTCTTACCTAGATGACTGAGAAAAATATTCAAGAGATGCTTTTAAATTTTAATTAAATATTAGGTACATGAAATATGTGTAATTTGAAAAACATTTGTCAATGAAATGAAAAGAATTCAAATGATATTTCTTTGAGATTGTGTTAAATAAAGGCTTTAATAATAAGATTAATTATAAGTTAAATTATAATTAATCTTAAAGAAGAAGAATAAGTTAAATTATTTTTGAAACATAGTTTAATGTTATGGCATGAAAATTAAAAGACGGAGGATATAAAATGCATGTTAGTTTTTAATAGGATACAATTAAATGAAACTAATAAACGTGCACACTCTTTGTTAATTCAAAGCGATTAACTCAAACTTTTCAGTGATATGTGAGTTAAAGGTAATTATTTACCCAAATATAAGGCACATGTCTTGAATAATGGAAGAATGCAACATTTTGCTGAAATATTATGTGTGGAGTTTAGCGATTGACTAAAACAAAATTTAAAGCAAGAAACAATGAAGAATTATTCATATTATTATTTCGTATTGCCAAAATTTAGAAGAAAAAATCACTAGAAATATGTATATACATTATGCAATAAACTTAAATTTCATGGGTACTATTTTTAAATATTTGGTGACATTTAAGTTTAGAAATAGTTATTTCACTTATTCCAGAAATTACGTTTGCTCTAGTTTAATTATACCCCAATAAATGATTACTGGAAACTTTTGTTTTTAAGAAATAGTAGGTTATATGTTACGGTACTGTACCTCTAGGAGTTAGGTCTGTGCTCCCAAAGGGGCCTTGTCGGGCTATTATTTCATGAAGAATAATTCCGAAGGCATAGACATCTCCTTTCTGTGTACCAAAAGGATTCACTGTAGGATATCTCAATAATTCTGGAGCTTTCCAAAGTAAATCTAATCATCAAGAAGAAAAGAAAATCATTAATTTTGGAAAATACAGATTTGATTTGTTCATGAACAAGCAAAATTTGTTTATTTTATACACATACACATAAATATGTACATATATATATATATATATATATATATATATATATATATATATATATATATATATATATATATATATATATATATATATATATATATATATATATATATATATATATATATATATATGTATATATATATATATATATATATATGATATATATATATATATATATATATATATATATATATATGTATATATATATATATATATATATATATATATATATATATATATATATATATATATATATATATATATATATATATATATATATATATATATATATATATATATATATATATATAAGTTATATTTGTTTTTGCAAAAGTTATAAAGCACTTATTAGCAGAGCATAAAGTTATATATTATTAAGAAAAAATGTTTTTTCCTAAAATATATGTTAATCATTATTGATTTAAATTTTGGGTTGACCAACAATTTTAGGGAAATAGAACAGTTAAAAGGATGTAAATTATGAAATTTTAGAAATTTGGATTTAAATATATTGTAAAAAATAGCAGAGATAAATAGGACATAGTAAATTAGGTAAAGACTTACTCCTATAATATTGGTGTTCAGCAACAGATCCAGTTTCTGCAGTAGCTCGTAGTTCGTGTAGACCAAAATCAGTCACTTGCAAAACCCAACGACTACTGACAACACAATTCGAAGATTTTAAATTTCCATGGAACTTTAAATCACTTTCGTGCAAAAAGATCATACCCTATGCAAATAAAAATAAATTAATAAACTCATATAAAGTATATTCATGTATGTTTTTAGACAGTATATATTATAGAATCTCATAAAACTTTCCCCATATCGAAGATATTAGAAATTTATATGTTCGAATATTTAATTCCGAATCATTTTGCTAATACTCTTTTCTGAATCAGAAATAATGAATGTAATTGATAAGAATTTCCAACTAAAACATAGTTTATTCAATTAATTTGACGTCGCATTAATCATTTAATCCCTGTGGGATCTGATAGCATTGACTGTCCATTATTTTATTTCATAGGAATATTTGTTTTTTTACATTTTACATATATCCTACTAGTATGAATTTTTATAAAATTAAGTTCAAGAGAACATTACTCAATATAAAATTTTTAACTAAATTTAAAATATAAGCTCATATATTTTGCAAACATAGTATTAAGTTGATATAAATATATGAAGTATAAAATATATGTTAGTATTTTAACAAATATTTAACTATACTGAATATTTTACCAGTAATTTCAATTTTTCCTTTCTAATAATTGTCATTAAGACATGAAACTTCTACTAAAACAATGTTTTACAGTACTAAAAAATGCTGATCTAATATTTTTTCTAAATATAACTATATATATACGTATTCATGACTTTCAAATTAAATTAATTCAGTTTGTAAATAGAGTTTTCAAAATTTTAAAACATTTACCTATGATAGGTACTATCATTACGTGCCCAGAATTATAGTGACAATTTACATAAAACTCAAAAAAGGCAAAGGAACCTCAAAGTTTTTATAATGGAATCTAAGTTTGGATTATTGCTTAGTCATTTGAAATCCTTGAATTTTCCTTCCTAAATGAACTCGTGATCATATAGAAATCCGTATAAAAAAGATTTCCCTAATGCATTATAGAGTGTTTAAAAATCTCGTGCTTTCGAGAAAGAGATGGCTCTTACTGTCCCTTATTCACTTGATCCAGAAGTTACGATAAAGTTGGCCATGAATGTGGTGGGTAAGTGGTTATATCGAATAGATTCGAGAAAATGTCAAACTGACAACAACAACAACGAGAAGAGGAGGCCCTGGTCTGTACCTATCGGTTATCAGGTTCCACCCCTCTTCAAATTAGAGAGACAAACACTTCGCACAAAGTGCCAGGCGCCCACTGCGATCCAGAACTCGACTACGTAGTTGAGGACTAAAAATGAAAACAATGTTGGACTTTCAAGCCTATATCTGTGACACATGTCAAAGAAAGAGGCTCATTTGAACAAATTACATTTCAACACATAAGAGAGGAAAAATTTAAAATTAAAGATGAAAACATAAGTTATGTGTAAATTAAAGCAGAAGAGATTAAATAAGTATAAAAGGTGGTTGAGATTACTATTAACCACAGCATCTATTTCAGTTTAAATTTGGGTTAACAAATTTGCATTAAAGTGAAATACTTAAAAAAAAACATTTGGCTACATATTACAGGAATAAGATACAATAATTCCATGAAAAAGAAAGTCGGCAAAGAAAAAAAGATAGGGTAGGCGACGAAATAGTTATATATATTAGAGATAGAGTGAATCATTCATAAAAGTTTAACAAGTACAGAATTGACATAACAAGTCTCATTAATTTGAGAAATCCAGCTTAGAAAAGATATAATAATTCTTACTTATAAGAGTAAAACATGAAAAACAAAATTCTAGGCTAAATACAGTAAGATGTGTAACAGACAATATGGAAAATTAAAGCAAAATTTTACAAAATTAAGGAAGTGTGCTGCAATTGTTCTTGCTTTATTCATCATCTGAGAGGTTAAGTTCAGAGTCATTTTGTGTTTGTACTGGCGTGGCGCATAAGTCCAGTCCTTTTGTAACCAGCATGGACATAATATTCATCACTCTTTTAACTCTAAATTTATCACCAATAATAAACTTGATGAAAGCGATGTCTGATTGTGAGGAATGGTGAATTAGGTGGAGGCCCACAGTATAGCTGCAGTGTTCCACATAATGCAAAGCATTACCTTCACTGCCGTTCGCGCATCTGCAAAGTGGGGTTGAGGCTTTACCGAATCGGTGAAAGTACACTGGGAAGGGTCTATGATTTGTTATAAGAAAGATGATCATTGGATTGGAGATGAGCCTGTCAGTTGTAACATAGGATATAATACTGTGTGTGAGGCGCCCAGTTAAAGAGTCGTCCCAGCTGGTTTGCCATTGATGTTTGAGTCTTTGCTTAAGGAACTGCAGAAGGTGGGTTCGTGGAAGTGGTGTGTCAAACTGACAGCATGAAAACTGTGCAATACTTAGTTGAACTAGTTGACAGATGTACTGAATTGATTAGAGACCTCACAACAGAAAATTACTCTTCGTGGCCATGGTAATTTATGATGTTCAAGCTAATTGGAAATTTTTCATTCTCACATTTTGTCAAAATTTCTGTTTCTAAAACCCAAAAAATTGGATATGTTTCTAGCATGCTAAACTGTATTTGTTTAGCTCAATTTTCCGCATGTCATAGCTATCGAACCAAATGTGGTTCTTTAATTCTTTGAATTTGGTTGTTCTACAAAATACCATGTGCTGGCGTACAACACAAATAAAAGCAAGAAAATCTTGAAAATAAACAATAAGATCGTCAAATCTGACATGATGAAAACAACTACATATATATCCTTTAATGTTATTTTTTATAAATTTTTTTGTATTAGTTTCAGTACTTTGACTAGATAACAGATTAATTTGTGCTGCTGTAGTGATGATAATATTTTAAATTTTAGATAATAAAATGTTTTGCATTGATATACTATTTAAGGGCAGTTTTAAAATAATTGGAAACCGATTAAGGTAAAAATGAATTCTTTGCACATAGATCTTTTACAGTATAACAAAGTATATATGATGGTTATAAATAAAAATTTTTAAAATGTTTCTCGTCCTTATAATTAAAAGGTAAAGCATTTCTCTTTAAATTCCAAAAATGTTATTTATTTTTCGATGTTATTTCACATCTTTGAATCAGCCTAATCAAACACTATAGGGGAAAATAAGTTTTACGATATTAGAAAAAGTTATGTTATTAGAAAATTAAATATCTTTTTGTTAATGCTTTTAAATAAGAAGCTGAATCATTTTTCAGTCTTGTTGAAATATGGCCAAAACTAATGTTAACTACATTTACGATTTCAAAGCATAATGAATAATGAGAAAAGTTATTTTCAGTGAGTTACACGAATTCAGAAACAACACAGAGATGTTAGCCTTTATTGAAAATCTTTGACAGGAGAAAAACAAATGTGTTTAGTTCATAATAAAAAGTTTTTTTTTCCTAAGGCATGGAGAAGGAATATAATATGTCGATTTTTAACACATGGAACAACATTTTCCTTCATATAATCAGCTGAAAAAATTGTTTTTGCTGTTCACTTCTCATTCAAGTTTACATATTGATGGGAGCAATACTTTCCAAACATCAACCTTATGAAGTATGAATTCAGAAGAGGTCTTATTGATGAGAATTTGGAACCTTGTTTAAAATTATAAATAAGCATATGAATATCTGAATAACACAAAGACCCCAAAAAGATGCAAGGAAATTTTTCACATTAATTTTTTTTCATCATTGACAAGATTTAAATTTTTGAATAACTCAAAATTTTATTTTATCAGTAAAACGCAGAGTTATTAAGCGTAAAACCAAATTTTATGCAACATACTAATATAGTTTAAGCCAACATACTTATCTGTATAATTTAATTTATAAAAATATGGGTCTTAATTCAGTCATTGGACATTTGATAATTGACGCTATTATTTAATGATTTCGGCAACTACTGGCCTAGCTGATTATAAATTGTATCTTTATTGGTATTTGCTGTGGCGAACTTTCAGCCATAACATCATTTGACAATTTTCACTAGTGAAACACTAGTCTTAAGATCTCATTTATGGATGAACAAATGACAAACATTACAGCCAATTATAGGACATTCTTAATAATAGTACGCAAATTATTCAGAATCATATCGGAATACCAACGATATGTATCCGTGTTATGTACAACGTGTCCAGTTATAGGACATGTTACTAATTTAAATATAGTTTTGAACATTCAGCAGACTTTTCTACATCAATATTGTCCGAAATGAACAATATATCCTATTTTACCATCCTCTCCACGTTGTTCCACAATAAGAAATATTTCAAGGCTATTTTCAATATTCACAACGATAATGGGTGAGCTGTGGTGAACGCACACGTGATAAATATTTAAGCTGTAAAGGAGCCTTCTATCGTAAACGCAATGCCAAAATGATAAAATATCACTTCATCGAATCATAAATTTTGTCTGATACCCTGAAAGTAGTAGAATGCTAAATTTTGTTGAATAACTTTTGGCAGACATGATGGATAACATACATTTCCACCCAGACACATTTTCCATGCAGTTTTTCCACTATCTCACAACTGTTCCGTTCGCTTACAAAATGAAATTTGAAAACATGTATATTCCAAACATTCGCATGTTTCAGAAGTCTTCTAGTACGTTAAGATGGCATTATTGACTCAGTATTTCTATGAGATTTGAGACATGTAAGTAAGTTCACTTTAAATTTTACAAGATTTTTAATTTGATACCCAATATACTTTATTATTAATTTTGAAATTATTAAGTTCTAAATCTGCAAATTAGTATTCATATTTCGTTATTCTTTTTAACAGATTATAATTACAATATAAAACTACTTTTATCAAATTTAATACCATCCAATGTGCAAATTTCAATATTCGATCAAATTTGTTTTTTTTATTTCATATTTCTCTGTTTAGAATATATTTATTTTATTTGACCTAATTCTTTCAGACTGCAATACATAATGCATTGACATAGAAAAATTTTAGAAAACATCTCAGAACTTTATTTGATATACTATTTCGATATACACTCTAATAAACTTTCAATATGAAACTACTTTAGTAATAAAAACATTCTTACAATTTCTTCCCATTTTCCTCGAATTTTGTCTACTATTGTTATCGAACTGAGCTCACTTGCTCTTTTTAAGAAATAAAAGTTAAAGCCTGACAAAAAGGACCCAAAAGGACACTTTCTATATAAGTACTGGAACTCTCAACCTCTATTGTTAAAAGTTACAGCAAACATTCTTTACTTGAAAGCTCAACAATGGTTAAATATGTTTACGCATCTGAGCTTTCAGAGCAAAAAACATTTTTAAACTTACTGA
Source organism: Latrodectus hesperus (assembly GCA_037975125.1). Lineage (NCBI taxonomy): Eukaryota > Metazoa > Arthropoda > Arachnida > Araneae > Theridiidae > Latrodectus > Latrodectus hesperus. Next base: position 8,306,717 of record CM075857.1, on the reverse strand, counting down.
ACAAAATAAATAATATAAATTTTATACAGTCCGCTAAACATTAGAAATGTATTTGAAAAACTTAAATTCATTTTTTTTTCTGAACACATTTTCATCATAAAAAGTGTAAGACTTAAGATTCTATAATTTTTTATTGTTATCCTTTATTTATTATCTCATTTAAAGGATTTGAAGTTTAATTTCATTACTCATTTTTTTCTCCAATAAAAAATACATGGCTTTTAAATAATAATTACTTTTAAAATGGGTTTACGAATGATACCTCTACGGCAAGATAGCAAATTTAGATTTTCATAAAGGCAATATTTGTAGAATAAATTCATAATGAGTGAAAACGACTGAATGATATAATATTTATGCCATGAACAGTTTGATATAGATTGAAATGCTTGATTTTAGTAATCATATAAATTAAAGCTACAGAAAATGTATTATTTTAAGTTAAAAAAATGAGGTAATAAATTATAACATTACGTGTATATTATTAAGTCATGAATGTAAGTAAGTAATTACTCCATTTCAAGATCGAACTAATTACTTCATTTAAATATATTTAAAATGAAGTAATTAATATAATTTCCCGATTTTGTGAATTTTATTTAATAATAACATGAATAAGGAATTTTTTTTCTTTGCTATATACTTTTAATCCATTAGCCTTTAATAATTGACATGGTAAATAAGTTGATCAATTGATTAATTTAGTAACTTCATTTTATTATTTGGCTTAGGTGTATGATTTTGTATTAATATTAGATGCTTTAAAAATTTATCTTATTATTAAACTAGGATGCATAAGTTTTTTTATTTTATTGAAATTCAACAAATTAATTTAAAGGCAAAATTATATTTAATTATTGAAGATAAAAATATGATACTCATATTGTGAGTTTGCATATAAAGCAAAAGTTGGAAAAATATTCATTTAAAATAAATTTTATCGAATTTGATAAGAAATACTTAAAAACTTTAACTCGTCTTGTTTGAAGGCAGATAGATAACTTTTGTTTTATTTATTTCGGTAAAACAACTTTTTGTGTATTCTTACAAAAATAATTTCATTTTTGACATAAAAATTTTTATATGCAATTCTTATAGAATTAATGTATATTAAATAGAACAAATTTAACTAAAGTATTAATACAAATTAATTATTTAACTGAAATATTGGTAAAGATTGAAAATATAATTTTTAATGTAATTTGTTTAAAATTAATTTATAGGAAGAGAAAAAGGATGTTTTTTCCTTTTTATGAAGATAAAATATTTATATGGCTAAACAAAGATGAAAGATTTCGAATTAAGCATATCGTGTAATATATATTCACATTTTATGTACATTTTTGAATGCAATATCATGCAGTGTATGAAAATAATTTAATCTAATTTCAAATAAACCTTACTAACTCAATTACAATTACAATTTTTGTTTCATAAGGTTTCCCTAAAATAATTTTAATGTATAAATTAGAATACGTTTTCAATGATGTATTTTAAAATTTAAATTCAGGCGCACAATACTCCAATTCAAAACCAAATTGCAATTAGCGTATTTTTTTTAAAGTATAGAAACTAACATTTCCTTTTCAGAAATTTGTAAACATGTTCTTTTAGCCTCTCTACTAGGAAAAAGAAAATATGAAAGATGGAAATTCTAGTACAGAGGAATCTAGCCTTTCTACTAGGATTTCTACCTTTCAGTACTACAAATGTAACTGACACCTTATATAGTGGGGGACCCAATGCATGTGCCATTAAAATGTATAGAATTATTTTGATAGTACAATATTAATATCCAAAATGTAACATCAAGAAAACAAGATATATTAAAGTCAGATTTAAGTGAAACATTGTTACAAAGATAAAGATAGGTTCTATTTAGAATAAATTAAGGGCAAAAGGTCGAGGAAATCAGTAACAACTGTTGTCAAAATTTTAAATCAAACTCATCATTCTTGACACCATAACACCGAATGCAGAGGTAAAATCATAATGTGTAACACAACAGTTAAGCATTTGCTTTCTGCGACCTCTCCAAACTCTACACAAACAATCATAATATTAGAGGCAGAAACTTCAATCTGTTCAATATGTTATGTCTGAAACCACAAAAGTATGTCATTCAGATGTCAATCTCCACAATTCTCCATCACAAATAATACAATTGTGATTAAAGGCAAAAAAGGCAAAGCAATAAATACCTAGTGGACATTTATTTGTGCATACAATATTGTGTTTTTATATGGGAAGCGATTGTCATATTATAAATTTTATTTGTGATAAGTTTGTAAATAACACTATGTATGCCATCTTTTTCAATTGCATTTTTGTGCTGTCTTCCTTGCATAGTGAGATGAAAAAACTTATGTCGATACACCCAATCAGTGTCTCTCCGGAACATATTAAAGCTACTAACATAAAAGAATCTACCTGTATTACAATTTACGTTCTTTTAAGCGCCATCTTTCCTCACTTCATACATAATATTTAATAAGCACTGCAGTCACATATGATGGGCAAGTCTGCAAAAATCATGGTCATATGCATATTTCAATATACTATACTCACGATACAAATTTTTTACTGTTTGGGTGCAAAATTTCATATTAGATGGCCATACGTATTACTAATAATGAGTATTTCTAATGCGCATTTACTAGAACATTTTACATAAGCATTCAAAGAAAATTTAAGCAGGTTGAAATGAACTCTCCAACAAAAACCAAAATAAGCAACATCCATAATTTCTTAATTTATTTAATATTTTTACAACCATACAAAAATTTAACTGAGACCAATGTGATCTGCTTGTTTAGGGCATCGTTCCCATTACTAAAGGTAATGAGTTCGAATACCGGCTTTACCAAAGATCCATCGTGTTCATTTAAGGCGTCTGAGTCACATTAAATAGGTCGTAGACATAATGACCTCCAATTGAAATAATACCTCAGTAATTAACAGGCCCAGCATTAGGGTTCTTCTGCTCGATTCCTGCTTCTAAATTATCAACACTCCCATCCTGCTGCTTTCACTAACTAGTATAGAGCCCAACTTTGAGCTAGGTATAGGAAAATATGGTTGTACAACAACAACAAATAATTAACGATACGTATATTAGTAATAAGTAATCAAATACCGTAAATACATATATTAAAGGCATGAAATAGGCCATTCTTACTGTCCCTATTTCATGTGTTATGGATGAACTTGCTAAATTAAATAATGGGTTGTTAAGTAAATAGAAATTATTAAGCATCATTTTTCTATACAGGCGAACCGGAGATTAATATTCAGTCAGTTAAAAGTTTTGAATGACTCATGTCATGTTTGCTTTTTCAAGTACTTTTTCACAGATAGAGAGAAAGCCGTATTCTCATATCACATGGGTATAAGTGACATAATTCACGTAATAGGTATAACTCACATAATTTCTGAGGTCCTTTTGCAATGATTGTGAATGTGGAGAACATTCATGTTTTTCTTATTGCAGTTGTTTCAAGAAGATTCAACTTTTTCCCATTACTGTTGAAATATAATTAGATTTCTTTTAGTTTATGATTTGTTACAATTCTTTTCCTAATTTCAATCAAAAAATATTTAGCTTAAAATATTTAGTTCTCTAAGAATTAATTAATTCATAAAACTATAAATATTCTAATCTTATGAAGTAATAATAGAAGTATTGATTGGTAAAATTAGATTTATGAATTAATACACGGTTTTCGTCTTACCTTCATGAATTTTGAAAAAAAAAATTAAATGCAAAGAACAAAAATTATTTTCATATTTCTGTTTCTTACTACTTAGTATATTGTATTAAAATGAATGATTTATTTCACTAACTTCATACAAAAAGACAAGTTTTTAGAACACAGAATACTATCCATTTCAAAAACCGATTTCTATAAAATTTTAGCGTGATTCTGTAAAACTTTTAACTCAGGATTGTGATGTACTTGGTCTATTAACTTTTACTATGTTACATGTGTGTATTAATTACAAGAAAATATAAATTATAAAAATTATTTCGCTCACTTTTATCAGATCAAACACCAGAGAGGCCACAAACATATTGTCTAATTTCATGTCATCATTTTCAAGAATATCCTGTAAAAAGAAGTAATACTGAGAAACAATACAAGAAAATTATAAATAAGTATAATCTTTGCATACATAATTATAATAAAAGTTGCCGATGAAAAAATAGAAATAGTTTAAAGGAAAACACATCTTATATTTCAATGAATGTACAGCCATTTCAAATAATTACTTTTAAAAGTTTAAAGTAATAAATCCATTAATTTTTTTAAGTTTTGTTAAGCACATTTAAATATTACTCAAAAAAAATCTGGAAATAATGAAAAAAAAATGTTGCAAGATTTTCCAGAAAAATTATCTTTAAACAAAATATAATATTCCTTTACTTAACATCCTTTACTCGAATTTAAAATTTTAAAGAAAGATAAATATGATTACTATGGATTACAGAGAGTAAAATAAGTGGAAGACAAAAAAAATCAAATATGAATTATTAGGATTTTAATGTAAGCTATGTATTTTATTTTACATGAAAATACTTGAAAATACATAAAGCATTAAATAAGCAGATTCTAGTCAAATAATCTTTTTATGCTTAAAAGATTTGAAAAAGATTTTTCTTTCTTTTTAAATTTCAAAATAATGGAATTATAATAAAGCAATGTATAAAAACTTCTGTACTTTTAAAAATATATTTTTGTTATTTAAAATATGAACTGTTTTATTATTTTGTTTTGTTAATATTCTTTTTCATAAAATAAAATTTAAACTCGTTTGCTGAAAATATTTTAACAAAACTATAGTAAAAATACATATTGTGTACAAAATACGAAAAATAAAGAAATAGAGAAGAAAAAGTATAATTTTTACTAGCTTGAAAAATTTATTTAACGTCTTATGTGTATCTTAATTTTAAAACACTTCATTATAAGCAATTATTTCTAAATACATAGCTCATAGTACTTTTTTTAACTTTCTAACAGATAGATTCTATTTTTAAACTCAATTAAATGACAATAAAAATGAAAAAATAATTTTAATATTATTTCAGTGAACCTCTGGAATTAAAATTAAAATAATTAGTTACATTGATAAAATTTAAAAATTAATTGCCAAAGTTATATTTAAAGCAACATTAAATTACACAATTTGAAATTTAGAATAGTTAACAAATAATTAATATTCTTCTGCCTCTTATTATAAAATTTAACATATTTCTATTTTCTGAAACAGTATTTCAGTGACTTCTAGTACTTACTGATTTTATATAGCTATATGAATAACAATAAGAAACGCGTGGTTGCAAAAATTATTTATTCATTTTTATTGAGTCAAGCAAATGAAGAAAATCAATACTACCCTAATCTAAACGATTTAAGAGATCAAAATTCATTACATAGTGAATATTATAAACTATTTTTCTGTAGATAACATTTGTGTGTACAAGAGAAATAATAGTGCGTAAAACTATTAGGTTGGGGAACAAGTTCGTAGCGTTTTACCAAAGGGTTTTATTTAAACAAAAAAAACAATAATTATATCAATAAGTTGATCAATTATATATTCGCCGTAGCTGTTTACAACCTCTCTGCCTCTCTACCCACTTCTGGACCAATTTGTTGATGCCGTTCTGCCAAAAATCGCCTGGTTTTGTGTCAAAGAGGTTGTTGAGCCAGTTTTCAAGGACCTCTTGGTGCTCTGGAAAATACATTGCCCCGCTACAGCGCATGAATGACGCTATTCGACCGAAAAGACCTGCTCGACATGTTCAAACCATACCCCTTCGCGACAACGCCAGACCCCATATTGCAGAAGTCGTACAAGCCGCACTCTCCAAGGAGAGCTCGTCCTTCAACATCCGCCGTAATCATCGGACCTTGCACCGACCGATTACCATGTTTTCCGCTCCTTGTCAAACAATATGAGGGACGTTACCTTCGATAACACAGAGGTCCTTAAAAACTGGCTCAACAAAATCTTTGATACCAGACCAGGCGATTTTTGGCGGAACGGTATCAACAAATTGGTCCAGAAATGGGAAGTGGTTTTGTAAACAGAAACGGCGAATATATCATTGATTAACTTATTGATATAATTATTGATTTTTTGTTTAAATAAAAATTATTGTTAAAAACGCTACGAACTTATTCCCCAACCTAATACTTTTCAATTTGCTCCTCATTCTCCTCAATTTATTTCAGGATAAAAGATAAAAAATATATTTAAGAAATATTTGTTATTTATCTGATGCTGATATCAATTTTATGTTACTTTAAAGAAGTATGGAAATATAATTAATAAAGCTTAGGACATCATTATGAATGCTAAAATTAGTATGCCTTAATTTTATTTGCACGCTATTCATGAATAACATTTTTTTTCCTTCTGGTCAGAAAAATAAACATTTTGCTGCAATTTTACTTAGTTCACTTAATTAAAAATCTCAAATGATTATATAACGAAGCTGTTAATCAATGTGATGTAATATAACTTTTGGTTATATTTTAAAATGTAAACTTACTTAATGAAAGAAGATATCCATTCTTTGAGTGAGTAGCAATTTTATATTTATTAACATCTTGACTTTTGAATGATAATGCTATTTTTATGTTAAATTTTGTTTAAAGAACTTAATGGAATTATTCTAAATGTTGTTTAAAAAACGTATTGAGAGAGAAGGATTACTGTTATGCACATATTTTTATTGAATATATTGTTATGAAATCACATTAAATTTAAATACCTTTGAATACGCATGAAATTATATAGTAAATACAAATTTTAAATAAATGTATATGTAATAAATCTATATAAACACATGTTTTATATATTAAATGTAATTTACAATATACTAGCAAATGTACAGTATACAGATGGCATAATTTATATTCTATAATACGACTAATTATGCATACAATATAATTTGTTTTGTGGTTGAAAAAATTAAAAAAAGAGCTAATAAATTTTTGTTGTAATAATTAACATTCATTATACAATGCTGTTACACATTTTAATACATATTTATAGAAAAATGTTACGTAAAAGGAAAACGTACATTATTATTATATCTACATATCATGAAATCTATGAGTATATTTAAAGAATGTTCTTGAAATAAGCAAAAAAAGGTCTCATTTTTTAGCCATAAAACTATAGTGCTCAACATTTTTTTGATAGTTATTTATATTAGATACAAATTAACTTTTAACACACAAATTTCAAAAGTATCAAAAGTATTTTAAAATTACTGGATAGTTAACAAACTTAAAATATGGTACACATTACTGGCTTGAACTGCAATAATTTTATCTAAATATTTAACATTGACTATTGCAGCAAATGGGAAACAAGCTATCTGCGCGTACGACAGTATTACGCTATACAACTTTAAGATAAGAGAGCTAATGTCTTACCAAAAGGTGACGCTATTTTTTTGGCTATTTATATATAAAACAGTTTACTTTTACCGTTGGCTTTGTTAGCTCTTCGGATCTTTTCCCAGGTGACTAATGACTACCGTTTACTATCTATGAAAAGTTCTCCTAAAAACAAATTACGCGGAGAAGTAAAAATGTCTCCCGTCAGGCTAAGGCTCTTACGTTGTTCACAGTGATAAAAAAGTAGATTTATGAGCTATATATTATTATTTATTATTTTGAGGACTTTCCTTTATTGTACATTAATCTGCATAGCATTTTTCAGAAAAAATACCTATGCGAATTTAAAATAACACCATAACAAGAAATTTTCCTAATTTACCTCTAAAATGTTTTACAATTGATCATATTTTCAAAATACTGTGCAAATATCATTAATTCGTATGACTTGTTGCGTATTTTTAGGCTAACATCATTTTCTAAGTATTTATATCAATTTTTACAGTAAATTATAATTAATATTGATATAAAGTAAACAAAACACTCTCCAAAGTTAAAATGTACTAGAGAGAAATAAGTTTTATGAAAACATTCAAGCACAAGAAATGAGAAGAAAACGGATATTTTTCAAACAATATAAACCGAGAAAAAACCTTTTCTTTCAATAAATATGATAAGTATTCAATTTCTAACAAGAGAATAACAAAAAATGACTATAAACTTCAAAATATAAATTGACTATTTAACTTTCCGAAAAAAGAGCAAATATGAAATTTTATTTTAAATTTTTTTCTTTGTTTATTATTATTGCTTAATATCTTTACTTTTATATATTCTTTTTTATTTTCTTCTCACTGAAATGCTAAGTCAGATTTGCAATTATAAAACTTATTTCTCTTATTTAATCTCTATAGTTAGTATTTCGATATAATATAAGTAAATATATAATATAAATGTGTTTTAGTGCAAAATCGATATTAAAATCATTATATATCGATTATTTGTGAAACGCTGATAGCATTTCAAATGACTCATTTGAAACTAAAGTGTTGATTTTTGTTTATTATTAGATTAGAATTTAATATTCAGTATACATTGTTTACTATATTCATTAGTATATATGATAATATTATTAACACTGGTCAAAAATGGATTCATAACTACAACATGTAAAAATATATGTTTCATGTTATTAATATAATACTTCAAATATAAAAATTTAAGTTCTCTAAGAGTAAAATGTACAGTGATTCTGAGATTCGCTAGCGTTTTTTCAACAAGCATGTAATCCTGAAACAGATATCTTTGTTTTGAATAAATAATCCATAGTATATATTATAAAATATAGATAAATATTTATTTGATCAAAAATATTTTAGGACGTATTATGTTATTAATAATTTAAGACAACATTAATAAACAAAATAAAAATAGCTATTTGATGAATATTGTGGTTCAACATATTTGTAGTTCAAGGATATTTAACTACGTGCTCAAAAATGTTTAATAATGAAATATTAAAAAAATTAAGAGAATTATCTTTATTTCCTGTAAATGTATTGTTAAATAAAAGAATATAAGTGTGTGCTTATATGTATAGTAATTTTATAAACTTTACTCTCAATTATTCTTTAAATGAAGAAAAAATGAATGGTTTGGCATATTGTTTTTAGCATTATACGAAAATACAATATAAGCATTTTATAAGAATAATTTTAAAAATTAATGCATTTACTCTTCTAATATTTTTGACAAAAATTTATAGTTGCATTCTTAAAAAATTTAAATTTATTAAGTAACATAATTGTATAACTAAAAATGAAAAGAAATTAAAATGGTAATAAAGATAATAATCAATGATTTATTTTTTTGCTTTCAAAATAATTTTGATTTTTAAAAACACAAATTTATAATAAAAGGGTTTTGTTGCAATTTAAACCTATAAAACTTGTATGATTTAATTTACAAGCAGAAATGCATATTAACACGAAATACTTATTTAAAACTGTAAAAACATATAAGATTTTAAGTACTATATACAGAATAAACTATTAGAAAAGTTATACATATGTTTATATTATTAAAAATTTTATTAAATCTAAACATAATTGTTAATAATGCGAATACAGAAGTTAAATATTTATATTTGGATATTGTATTTTTAGGAAAATGAAAACTGGAAGGTACAGGTGTAACTGAAAGCTGTTTGAATAAAAATAGATTACTTCTCTCTCTTAGATTTGAGTTATATATATATATATATATATATATATATATATATATATATATATATATATATATATATATATATATATATATATATATATATATATATATATATATATATATATATATATATATATATATATATATATATATATATATATATATATATATATATATATATATATATATATATATATATTAAATCTTTATTTACGTTTCGTTTTGTTTTCGTTTTACTTATGTTTCGTTTTACAAAAAAGAAAGTGAACATCTCGAACAACAAGGTAAATAACTGTTTAAAATCACACTGAATATTGAATTTATTCGAAATCAAAAAAAAAATTTCCAAAAATGATGGAAATTGCAAGTACAAGGAATTTATTGCGATAATTTTTAGTTTTGAAATGTGCATATAGCTTTTTTTAAAAATAAGGAAATTAAAAAATTTTAATTTTAAAGAATAATAAATTATTTAATATTTTGTGTACTATTTATGAATTTGATTATTAAAATAATCCTTGCATTAATTTCCTCCAGAAATGAAATCAGCTGACATTTCTGTTTTTCTTCATGCATCTTAAAATATAATTATAAGCAAAAAACCCATTTCGATTTTCAGTCAACGAGAAATTAATCTGAAAATAATCTTGCCATATTCTTGTGAAGTTTTAAGTTATAGGGTCAGAATAAATCATGTGAAATGGATATTTAATGAACTTCTGATCAAATGACCTTAGGATATTTTGCTCCTTAAGCGAAGGAATTAACTTACTTGGTAAAACAAATTACTTTCGGACCCAGACTGAAACTTTTTCTCCCTGATTTAGCCCTTCTGTAAGCTCGTGGTTAACAGTACATTTGCTACAAGTCACATTTTAACGGACATAGAAAAAATATTTCTCCGCTAGCCAATTCTGGTAAGAAAAAACTGTCTCAAGGTAACATGTTCTTCACTTGAATTTGTAAGGAATTCTCGGAATTTTCCTCAGTCAAACATGTTTATTTTAATTTTTATTAGGTGAAAAATGTCTAAACGTAAGCTATATTTTATCAGTATGCAACGGCTATATGAGCATGAGAAGATTTTGTTCTTTGGTTGAAAATAACAAACTCTTGAAATTTATTTTCTTATTTTAATCACTTCACATATTATTTTCATTAATAAACAGATCACTTTCGGTTATCAAGAATTTCTATATGTCGATATTAAGAAGCAATCATTTATATATACATAAAGACAAGTTCTTTGTCATAATGTAAAAATAAAATTATTTTTGAACTTCAGATCGCTAAAACTAAAAATAATTATAACCCTAGTCTTAGATAAAAGTATAAAACAATTGAAAAACATGTCATAAAAGATAATTAAAATTAAATAAAGTTATTTTGCTATAAGTTATTTTCTCATGAAAGAAATTCAATCACAAAAGCTTCATATAAAAATATTAAATTAGAAATTTCAATATTCTTAATAATAGAAAATTATAGTTCTTCTCAAACAAGTATGTCGGTACAATAGACATAGGAAAATATATTAGTAAAAAAAACTTTTTCTCGTTTTAAAATTTAAAATAATTCACATATTTTGATTAGACCGTTATAAAAAGAATTATGAAAAAATATTTCCTTATTATTTGTATCTAATAAATCATGTATTATGTGAATGAATTTATTTTGAGAATATGCATATGAGTGAGATTTTTTCTACTTGCTCTCAATAACAAAATCAATTTGCATAACTCAACAACTTGAGTGAAAACACATGCAACAAAACGTTTGCATAAAATTACAACATACAATTATATATTTAACGAAATATTGAAACCCAGTGCACATTAATAAATTAAGGCAATAAGCAAATATAATGAGATGAAATGAGAAATGACTTCCATATCAATTCTCTCAACAAAAAGAGTTATCTGACTATTCTCAATATGCAATAGACGCAACTTTGAATGAATTCGTTGGGATTCGAAAATAGTTTTTAAAATCTACATTGCACAATAGAGAAAAAAATACATCAGATTTTAAAATGTATTTTCACCAAACATTTCTCGATTTATGAATACAGTATTATTAGAAAAAAATCACTTAATAGGCACTATATAAGAAACACATGCAAAATGAAATTCAAGCTTGAATTTCTTACTTTATTTTATTGATAAAAAATTCCAGCAAAATAAGGATATTCTTTTTTTGCTTCAAAACTACATTTTGATAAAATAATCTTTTTCTAATTTTCGAAGTGAAAAAGCAATCTACTGCTGTTTTTATCAAAAATTCTTAAATTCAATCATTCATTTACTTTTTTTGCAATATTACGTCACTTACGTTTTTCATTTCCATCCATTATACTCTCAATCGTTTAATAAAACGATACATCTTACGTACAAATTACATTTCATTCTACATTTTAAACAATTCTGAAATGAGTTTTCGAGTAGCAATGGATTTCTTGATCAAAATTCGTGATTCAGCAACATATCTTCAGTTAATTCATCTTCTAAATGTTCATAGCTTTCTTCAATTACGGTGGTTTCTTTAATACTATCCTAAATAATATTTTACAATATTCTTCGAAATACAGATGGAAATAAGTGCATTGTGCCTGAAACGTAAATTTCATAAGGTTGCTTCTAACCACGATCACTCCTTGGACTTCAATGTTTCTACTGGATGCAATTGATTGCACTCTGATGTATGATCTATAAGATGGGGATTAGATTAGAAAGGAGAAAATTTCCACAAGTGAATTGCTTAAAAAAAATCCAAGGTTTAAACATGAGTAAGTGCAGTTAGTTATCTACCAATCTAAGAATTTCAGATACATAAATGGAAACCTCAATCTAAATTTCTCAACCAATTTCTTTCATGAAATAAGAAATAAAAAAGTTAAAAAGAAAATTTGATGATTAAAATTAAACTCAATCAAGAAACTCATAAAAATGAGTTTAAATTTTTTTTAAGAATTTTAGTTTGTAAATGGGAATTAAAGTTATCACTGCAGCAACAAATATATATTCTGGACTAGCCTTTGGTTCGTAAAATAATGAGTGCTTATAACTTAACTTTTGTAAAAATGTATCATTAGAACTGCTTAATTAATGGAATATAACTATAGTCTTTTTACAAAACAAGTTACATGAGGTCAGAATCTATTATTTAGGCTAATTTAAAGAAACGTTAGCTTGCATTTCCCTAGATCGTATAGATCCAGCGTATTTAATTAATGGAAACGTAATTAATTTAAAGTTTTTTCCATTTATCATTAAATTAAAGACTCTTGATTTGTCGTTTGATTATTGAAAAAAATGACGTTCATTATTGAGTTTTCATATTCCAATGGGTTTCGAGCTGAATTTTACTAGTTACTATGCTCTTGGCTGACAAAGGTCCGTCGTGGATTTTTGCCTGAATAGAGGGTCCGCCAGCTAAAAAGGTTGGGAAGATCTGCTTTAAATGAAATCAGTATCGCTTTTGAACGAAATCAAAACTAAAACAAAGGGTCTAATTTGGCTATAACTTTTTTCCAGTATAGAGCTTTGAAATTTAATAGGCAAGCGACATAATTCAAGAAATATGAAAAACGATATTTGGTCCATTGGATTTGACTGGCCTGCACATGTTTCGAGGGTCGGAAGGAATTCCTTTTAGTTCGTTATTCGAATATATGTTAGTTGTCCGAACTCAAGTCTTTCGTGAATATGTTCGCAGTCCGAACAATTTGTTAACCTATCATCAGCTGCATAATTTCAGTTTTGAATTTATTTAATCAATTTGCCTATTAATATCTTATATATATATTCTATATATATATATATATATATATATATATATATATATATATATATATATATATATATATATATATATATATATATATATATATATATATATATATATATATATAAGAGAGAGAGAGAGAGAGAGAGAGAGAGAGAGAGAGAGAGCAGAAATAATAAAAACTATTAAAACGTCTCTCTTATTTATTATCGAAGAAATATTTCTACCAATAAAATTTTTATTTTTCACATATAGTTATTTTTGTTTTAATGTATTGAGCATAACTTACTGGAAAAAAATTGCAAGCTGAGTTTTCATTTTTAAACAATCAAAAACTGTTAAGATATATTTTTAAATACCATTCAAATTACTTTTTGAAATATATAATGTATTTTTCAAGCATTTAGCATTATCTTTCAGACTTGTAGATTTGTGATATGATCAACTAAATATATTTAAGAAATTCTAGTCCTTAAATCGTCTTATAGTGTAAAAATAAAGTGTGTGAGAAATAAAATCTATATTTATATCATCACTGAAATATTTAAAAATAATTTACGAAACAATATGTTGCTATTAGAATATGGTCATTTTTGAATATTTTGATTAAGAACATGTTTGTGTGTAACTTTTACCCATATTACAGTCACAACAATTATCGGTAATTTTTTATAAGCAAGTTAAAATTAAAAATAAATATGTTTATATAGAGCTTCCCTAAACTTAATTTATTTTGGTAGTTTTTATTTGAAAAGTAAATCAAACGGAATAACGGAGTTTTTTAAAATCAGATTTGCAGTAATATGTAAATTTGATTTTTATATTTATATATTTAGCAAATATCAAATTATCAAATCTAAATTTTTTTATTAATAAATATTTATTTAACTAAGTCGTAATATTTAAACTACCTAATTACATTTTAATTTTAAAGAAATATTAAATAATTAAGTCATGAAATGATAGCGATAAGTAATGCTTATTATTTTTTTTAATTCTTAAACTAATAATATAAGTCTGACTTATTTAAACCAATAACCGAAATGAAACTAACAAGCGAAATTTTTATTTCACAATAATTTAACAATTTAAAACACGTAGTATTTAATAGCCAAGTTTTAATGTGCGCATACTCATACTGAGAGGTATTTTCTTCAACATTATAAATATTTTCTTGAAAATTCCTTTTTGTAAAAAAACATCATTATTCAATGCCATTCGCATGGAAGGCTTAAATTCCTCTATGGATTTTATTTTGAAAAAATCTTTACATATTTATACATTAATTGTTATAATAAAGTTGATCCATTTAAGTTACTATCAGTTTATTTGAAAATTGATCGTAAATTGATTTAATATCACATATATATTTTCACCTGTATACATCAAAAAGTATTTTTCAGAAGCAAATATTTTAAAAGTAAAAACAAATAATTATAAAATGTAATTGATATGAATATTGTCTCTTAAAATATTATTTGGACAATAATGTATCACATATTATTTTAAATGAAAATGTGTGCTATAAAATCTATAAGGAAACTATATATGTAAGAGTTTATTCAAATATTGCTATTTATACAAGAAACATTAAAATTACAAATTTACATATTTGTGCTTTGTGATTTACAATAAGATGTTTTAAAAATATTTAACAATAGCATGTTAAATATTTATTGTATACTGTTTTTTATTGTATGCAATCCATAGATATTTAATACATATAATTTCTTTGAATCTAAATGTTCAGTTAAAAATAAGTAATTAGAAGGATGTTTATATTAAAATCTCATTATAATTTAGTTTTCATTCGAAGAATTTTACAAATATGAAACTCTCTCAATTTTCTATACAACTATAGTCTTATGATAATTTTGATCAAAAAATTGGCATATTTCTAAAATTAAAATAGCAAGCATTCTACACATCTTGATTACTGTTATAGAAATCATTATTTTTTAATTAATAACAAAGGGATATTTAAATTACAAAAAATATTTAGGTATATCTATAAAATATAAAAAGCTAAACTTAAAAGTATTTATAATACGTATTCCAGAACATTTTCTGATTTTAAAAGTGAATTAAAAATTTTAGAAAAATATAATTTTCTGCAAGGAAAGTATTACATGATAATAAGACTATTAAATTAAAATTTCTGCCGGTTAAATTTCTCTAGAATGTTAATTTATAAAATAATCTATTTAGAAATATAAAATGAAAAATTAGGCAGATAACTCGTTGTAAGAAATTTGGTAAAAAATTTTCCTTTTCTGTTTTATTAATAAAAACATATAGCACAATTATTTTATATAGTTTACATTTAGTAAAAAAATTCGAAATAAACTTCATTATAAAGTATATTAATTTAGCTGAAATTTGGTAAAATGCAAAAATCTGCTTAAGTAAATAAAACAGTAAAAAAGGAAAATATTTAAGAGAATTTAAATTAAATTTTATCCTCTAACAAAAACTAAATAAAATAGAGCCTAGTTGAATTAGAACAAATTAGTCGTTTAAGTTTAAAAATATCATTTCTTTCATTTAAGAAAAAATAAACTGAGGAAAAAAAATTTAGGTTGTTGTTGTTGTGCCAGCTAGACTGGCAATGTTAGATTCGATGCTCCACTTTTCAAACTAAACTTTAATTTGGTGAGGAGTCCGACTTCCACAGTACACACGTGCTATAGGTACCCTTTTATTATAGGGCAGGCAACCCCATTCACAACACATTCATACAAGGAAAGGACAAAGGAGAGAGAGAAAGTATATCCATGCCCAAACCGGGATTCGAACGTTGGAATTCTCTATCTGCAGTCAGGCTCGTTTACCACTAGACAGGTAGGCGGTAAAAACTTAAGTGGAAGGATGAATTAGAAAGATTAAAATAAAATGAATATTTGTTAGTAATTTTTATTTTAAGTGTAAAATATATTCTAACGATATAATTACTAGTAGAAGCCATATTTATTGCAAAGCAAATTTGAGTGTGTGACGCGAGCGGGTATATAAAATATGATTTTCATTTCCATCGCATTAACAATAAAACAAAAATTTTATTGTTTTAAGCGTTGGTATTTTGATAACTTTTATATTAAAAGAATTTTATTTGCATCAAAGAAAAAATTAACACAAATCAATTCTAACGAAATACCAAAATAGAGTGTTTACTGCAGCCTTATAAACACTAGCACATTTATTAAATTTGCAGTAGTATTTTTTTTATTTAGAAACCTTTATTTAGAAGCCGTATATAGTAAAATAGTTCAGTGAATAAAGAATTTTGTATATGACAAGATAAATCAAAACAATCCTGTGAAAAGAAAACTTGTACTCAAACATGCAATAACAAAAACGAATTCGTGTAAGAATAGAATTTAACTTACTTGAAGACTTCCTTTTGAACAGTATTCAGTAACTATTTGAATGCAATTTTCATCCACGCAAGCGCCTATGAATTGATTGATATTGTCATGATGCATTTCTCTCATCTAAAAAGAAATTCAATTGAGAAAATAAAATTTATAACAATAATAACAATAAAATACAATATGTGCTAACAACCAATAATGATCGCAACATTCACGTGACCACAATTGTGGAGTAGGTGAATCGATCTGAAGAATTTAAATTTGTTACATTGTTTAGTTGCTTATTATACATACATGTACACACACACACACATATGTATATATTATACATACATACATACATACATACATACATACATACATACATATATATATATATATATATATATATATATATATATATATATATATATATATATATATATATATATATATATATATATATATATATATATATATATATATATATATATATATATATATATATATATATATATATATATATATATATATATATATATATATATATATATATAATAAGTTTAAATTTAATACGTTACATCAACTTATTCTATAAAATCTAGAATCATTTAAAATATATTCTATAAGTAAGCTTAAATAAAACTCTTTCAGAAATTCTAATTCTGTACATAGATTTAGTATTAACAGATTTTATTAAAAAATGACATATAAGTATATAATATACATATATCTAATCAACACTAAAAGGTAATTTTTATTCTTAATTCTTTATCATTATGTGTGTTTAGTATATTTCTGTGAAATTACTCTAAAAATATTTTAAGTGTAGGAATAAAAAAAATATTAATGAAACAAAGAAGAAGTTATTAAAGAAAACAAAGAAAAAATTCTCTAGAGAATAATACGTAAACCTTTTTAAAATAAGCTTTCAGGCTAATTATCACCATGGAGTAAATTCATCACACACTTTTTGTAAGTATTATATTTAAATAGATAAAGATTTTTAAGAAACCTGAATTGCTTTCATTATTTATCATAAGAAACTGCTATTTATTCTGGATTAGAACTTGAATGGGTAAGTTACAAAAATAAGTTATTAAAAGAAAAGGAAAAGATAATCAATACCTAAAGAATCATATTTGATTCTTTATATCTTTAACGATATAAAATGTCATGTTAATCATTTGAATGAAATTTTTTAAATTCAGAAAAATGCCTTTGTTTTGTAACATATGCATAAGAAACATTAATTATATTAAGAATATATGTGGATTATAAACATTAAACACTTTAAATTTAATGAATTTAAATAGCAGTAATGGACACTGCATAGTGAAGAAATCTAAAATTTATCCTTCTTAAAGTTATTATTTACCGGTTATAACCTTCCTTTTCTAAATTTTTTGATGGTTTTAAACCACACTCCTTTGTTGCAAGTAAGTAATGTAGAAAGTACTCAAGTAACCATATCAGTCAAAGTACACACAATAATCAGATACAGAATCTTTGTCTTTCGTGTTCAACATTGGCTAAGATTGTACCCATGAGTTTTTCCAAGAAATACAGTCTTATCCTTAAGGTATTTTAAAATTGTGACTCATATTTGTTTCTAAAAACAATGTCCAAAGCATGAAAAAGAACATCTTTGAAAATAATAAATCTAAAATATTGTATTATTTTAATAAATGCTTTTCATCTGAGAATATTATTAATTAAAAGTGAATCCAATGATTTCCTTGAAGTAATAATCTTAGTTCTAACATAAATGAATTTTTTGTGCTTACATGAGGTACGTATCGAATACGTTTTGTTATTTAATATATTTGCTCGTTTAATTATATGAAAAAATGCTTAGAGACCTTTTTATAACAATAATCTTTTTCCTATGATATATTTATTTTATTTTCTTAATAAATAATTTAACTACTTAAAACAATAAACATTTTAAGTTATTATTTTATATAATTAAGTAATTAAATTTTCAAAAATTAGTTTTATTTAAAAAATAGCCAGATTTGAATAAGCTTTGTTTTTTTGTGAAGGTAAGCCAAAGGTTTTCTGCATGTAACAGAGAGTTATCTTGTGAAACATTTAAATGGAATGAAGGAATTTATATCAAATGTTGATGTTTTAAATGTAATTAAGATATGGAAATATAAATATCTGGAATAATAACAAACAAAACTGATAATTATAAAAGATCCAAAAATATATAAAGTACCGATCTTGATTTGTTCAAATATGTTATTGCAACTTTCCAGAAAAGCTTCAACCTAAAACTGTGTGATATAATGTAAAATTAGATTGGAAATAAAAGAGAAAAATGTCCGTTGAATACATATTATCCATTGAGAAGGTCAAGTTTGGCAAACTTTTAATAAATCATATAATTGAAATTTAAGAATAAATTTAAATTATACCAACAAATTTGGGCTTAAAGATTAATCATAATGTAACGCAAATAAGAATTATTAAAATATATAGTTATAATCATTCTATTAAGAATATAGAAAAGTTATGTAATTTTGCAGATTTTTTAGGATTATGAGCAGAAAATTCATTTAATCGTAAGCAAAGTACATTTCTTTTTAAGTGGTTTTAGCTTTAAGAAAAGCAGAAAAAATACTAGAAATACAATTATTAATAAATATAGTGGGATTACAAAGTCTATTTTATATTGTTACGTACAAATTTCAATATTTCAAACAAAATTCATAAAATGCTGAAAGCTTTAATTCCAAAAGGGTTAAAAATAAATATCAAGAGTTAAACAAAGAGATCATTAATAAAATATAATTATGCATCATTAAATATTATTAGTGTGGAAATTTAATTCATAGATAAGTCAGATGTTAAAAAATGTAACTCATTCTCATTTCCTTTGGTTACACCTTTACAAAAAATTTAAACTGCACTTCGATTATTACGGGTACAATATAAGTTATTAAAATTATATTATTGCCATTACTGCAGAAAAAGTTTTAATATTCTAACTTAATAAAATGGATATTTTTACAAAGGCTATATTGATTACTCGCAAGTAAAAACTATTGCCTCTGCTAAACGAGGAAAATTATATTTAAAAAAAAATTATAGAACAACTATAACTCCTAATGTTTTACTGGTGTATTAAGAAAACTAACTGAAATCTAAAGTTGATATTTTATGTGTATGTTTGCGTATGTGTGCCCTTTATTGTATATTTACAGCTGAAATTCTGAGATCGAAACTCCTTCGAAACTTTTTCCTGAGTATTCAAAAAGATGGAAATATCACTCCTTATTCACTCGATTGAAAATTGAGAATTTACATAGCACCATCCCACATGGCTTTGACATAAATGAAAAAAACGTAATTCTTGCAAACTGATTTGATTGCGACGTTGAAAGTCATTTTCCTTTCACGTTGTCTTCATTTTATGTTTTCATTTTTATAGAAAACTATTTACGCCAAAGATACTCAAATTATTATCATGGGTGAGGTACCATGCCAGGGACAACAGTTACAGTATGAACAGAGCAACTTCTTCATCTATAAGCATGTAAAGCATATAAACCATAAATATGTGACAGGGCATGATGCCCATTTCAGTCTCGCAGCTGAAATGACATGAGTATGTGTGGAATGACCCATCTTAGGGATATGAACTAATCAAATCTAAGGAAGCTACAATAACATCTAGGGTATACATGGTTTCCATGATACGCTTAAAAAGCATGAATTCATCCCTTGTTGTTGTAGCCTTTCGTGGTTAAATAGTTAAGGCTATACACGACTCAGAAAGTATGGTAACTGATACCACACATCGAGTCAACCTGGATAAAACTTATTGAAGAACTAATTCTCTTGAAAATTTATTATATTCCTATATTTCCTGAATCTCAACTCTAATCTTCAACAGCATTTTTAAAATGATAACTCTTGCGGAAATCTATCAACTCTAGCAAATCTTAGTAAAACTATTGCAAAATTAACTATAGATAGAAAATAATTATAAATGGGGGGTAGCCTAGTGCAGTGGTTCTTAACCTTTTTAAGCCGCGACCCAAATTTGAGAAATATGTTCATGTCGCGACCCAAAAAAAGGCAAAAATCTTCAATCCTACGATGATTTTTTTAAACTTACAAATTTTTTATTTATTTTTTTAATAATAAAGATAAACAAAAGTACTTTTCGATCCAAGGAAAATTTAATTAATAATCAAGTGTTTTTAATAGTTTTTATTGACCAAATTAAAATATATTTATAACTTTTTGAAAATAATTGACATTTTAACTTATTCCTAAAAAAAAAAAAAGAAATATCAATATATATGTTAAGTCTTTTAAATTTTAAATGCAAGTCACATACAGTTTTAATGAGAACCTTGTACTTGAATACATTTTGAAAGATCTTCAAACCTCGGTTGAATGCTTGTCAAGGAGCACCTTATACTTATTTCAGGATTTAACTTGTTCCGGTAATTGTTTTTGATTACACACAGAGCCGAAAAACCAGCTTCACACATATATGTTGTTGAAAAGGGCAATAATACTTATAGGGCTTCTTTAACAATTATTGGCTTTTCAGTTTTTAATTGTAACCAGAAAGCACATAAAGATTCAGTGTTTTTGTAACTCTTCTAGGAGGTGTTGGTATTACTTATTATTTGGGGTGTATTACTAACTTTTTTGGTTCGACTCAGCGCGACCCAAGAAATATGCTTCGCGACCCAATTTCGGGTCGCGACCCATAGGTTAAGAACCGCTGGCCTAGTGGTTAGAAAATCGGATTACCTTCCAGATGGGCTGGGTTCGATTTCCAAAGTCGCCAAGGACTCTCCGAGTTCATGTGATATAAGTGTGCGTTAAATCTGCGGAATTGAAAGTCTTGTGGTCAGTCATGGAGCAGTTTCCATGGGTGTAATGGCCTGGAGAAAATTTTCTTCCCCACCAGATTAAAGCAAAAATTGAGGGAGTGGATCCTCAGGTGGTGCCATCTATCGAATTAGTCTTGGAGCAAAGACATACATTTACCTTCGTGGTGATCTCATTGAAATGAAAGACGTACCCTTCTGACTTGATTTTACATAGCTGTAGGCTAAAGAGCTTGGCTTGTTCAAGAGTCACAAGTAACAACAACAAAATTTTACATTACAATCATGCTTAATAAATTTTAAAAATATCATTTTTTCGATGACCAAAGACGTTTTTGTCGGTTTAATGTTTAATATTTAAGGAATGAAGAAGGCAACATCAGTCTTTAATAGTTGCAATTTTATTAATAAGCAAGATATGTAGGGGAGTTGTGCATATAGATCTTTTAACATTAGAATGCTATGACTATATCATAGTTTTTAATTCACGCACTTTGCTGTCTGGATTACATATTCATTTTTAAATAAAATCATTAATATTGTATCAGATTAATAGTTAAATTCTAAAAATTTAAAGGCACTTATTACTATCGCAATTAATAAAAATAATGTTTTTAATGTTTTCATTATTTTTAATACAATTTGGAAAAACAATGTAAATGTCAAAAAATTTATTATTAATATGCTGTCTAATTGCATTTTCAGTAATTTCAAATAACAAATTTTATGCGACACTTTTGGTATCTTATAATTGAATATAATATACGAAGGAATCATTCCGTTTATAACCAAACAATGTTGAACTTTTTTTAAATCTACTATCGATATCGCCCAAGTAGGAATTTTTATAGATTACGACAGGTAGTTATATAAAAATTATGAATTGTAATAAAATTATATTGATTACGTGTCGAAAGTTACTTAGAAATCTCATAAATCATTGTGCCAGCTATTGACAGGTATAAATACAAGAAACATTAATTCACCATCTAGCTCTCATTTTCAAGATACAAGAAAGAACTGAACCCGGAAACTTCCACTTAATTAAGAGTATTTGAGAAATTTCCGCTTAAGCTTATTACTTCTCAGCTACAGGTGAGATAAATTCATTTCCTTTAACTATAGAGGTATGTAATCCTCTAAAAAAATTATTCTTAGTAAAACAAAGGACGATTCCAACAAAATGCTTACTTTTAAGCACATATTTAAAATTTATAATTACATTTATTCATAACATTTACTTAATTTTAAACAGTTTTATGTATTTACTAACTTGCCACTAATTGTAGATTCTAAATATTTTAAAAAATACAACCATAATAAAATTTTATCTTACCAATTTCATTTCTTTCTTTGTTTTTCTGGAGATATCAACTATTTTTTTGCTGAACCTTAACGGTTTGAAAGCTATGATTTGCCCTTTGTAAACTGCTGTTTTTGTGAATATCTGCTCTATAAGTTTGGACTCGGTTGACATGTGACTAGCTAAGCTGGCCTGTAAATAAAAGAGATTTTATGAGGATTGTAAAAACGTAAAGGCTAAAAAAATATATATTATATAACATTACAAATAATCGTTATTGAATTTATACATTTGTTAAAAATTATATTATTTTTTTGTGTATTCAAAATAAAAATTATTCATTTGTAAAACAAAGTAAAATTATTAATCTAACAATTTTCTTTCGTCCATATTTTATGCTATATTCATAGGATAAATTGCACTATTTGAGATTAGCTTGATTGCCTTTATTTGCAAAATATTGTATTTTTGTTGTTTACAAAGCATAATAAGTGTGGAATTTGATATAATAGTACCTCTCTAACTCATAAAAATTTTCTAGACGTAAGCTGAATTCATAAAATTGTTATCAAATGTATCAATTTAAGGATATAACTTATTTAATATATCAAAATACTTTTATCATTAATATGTAGACATTTTTTTAGTTTAAATTTCATTCTTTATTGCTTTAGTAATATAAAATAAATTGAAATTTCCTCATAAGCACTTACCCGGCTGCTATAATGCACAAGACCAGTTCCATCTTGTCCTCCATACCTCAAAATGTCTGATTGATTCAATTTCCAAAGTAAACCATCAATTTCTTGTTCATACCTCCAGCTCCTTAAAATAGAAATACCAAACGTTAACCCACGAAGCTCTGTATTGCCCTTTAGTTTCTAAAACCTTTTTTTTCTGTATTCCTAAAGAAAGAAATGGAAGCAAGAAGAAGAGGGAAAATCTATAGGGATTTTAAGTTATTACGTTGGACCCTCAGTTGAAGCATAAGGGAATATTTCTCTTTCTTTTATTTTTATGCTTTTCTCTTCTTCCTCTTCATGAGAACTTTCCCTCTTGCTTCGATTTCTCTTATTTAATAAGGTTACACAAGACCGTTTTTTAAACAGAAATTCCAGTTCTAATATGGTTGAAAGAAGTTAATAAAGAAGAAGAAGAACATGTGCAGTGTTTTATTTACTATGATAAAAATCAAAGTTATTAACACAAAAACAAAGTACAATTTACATTTTGGAGAGAAATTTTTAAATAATATTAATTATTCTGAATAAGAAATGCAAAATATTGATTTATCTAATTTTCAAGAAAAAAATTAGAATTGTTAACTTAAATTACAAAATTGAAACACATGTGATCAATATTTTTTATTTCATAATTTGAGTTTACAATTTTAATTCCATATAAAAATTAGTTTTTACTTTGTTTCGATAAGATAAAATTTATAAAACTCTTATAGACAAATGTTTTGTTATCCCATAATTTTCTAAAAATTTGTTTGTTATAATGGAAGTAAAATGTAAAATATAATCCATTTTACATTAATTTTTTCACTCAAATAAGTGAAATATGCTTTAGTAAAACATCAAAATTTCATAAAATTTTTAAATATTATTTGAAATTCAAAAGTTATTTAACGCTCTTGATATGATTCACATTATTAAATGAATGCATATACTTGTATTTTAATATTTATCATATGAACTTTTATATACGAGTTTTCAAGATAACTTCTTTAAATTTGCTTAATGAATTTTCTCTTTTACAAAAAGTTGTATTTTCCTTTTCTTCTTTAGCTGGGACATTTTATTTTAATTTCTTTGCACATTTTTCCAGCCAAAGGAAACGAATTCTAATTTTATTTCATAAAAATTATATCAAAGCAATATTTTAAAATGGATAATTAATTATGAAGTGCAAATTAATCTCATAGAAATTTAAAAACAGAAAAAACTAGAAACGGTTAACATATGAGGGATAAAATTCATAGTTTTTCCTCGAGATTTGAAAACAAACAAAATTTGTACATAAAAAGTAAGTAATGTCTACAATTGTATTCGTTTTAAATGATTTTACGTAAACACTAGAAACATCAGATCAATACTCAGAATTAATTATGGTCGTTATTTGATTTAATCTTCGTAATTCAGTACAAAAATAGAAAGTTAAAATTAAAATATTGAGGCAATCCAATTGGTATCAATATATTGATCTTAATCAAACTTAATCTAGTTATTAAATTAGATAATATCATAACATTGAAGACTATTGGCTTATACGTTGAGTTTTGCGCTCCCAAGTCATATGTTTGATACTCGGGATGGGCAAAGTAGACTCAGCATTTCATCCCTTTAGTGGGTCAATATATTGAGTACTAAACACAGGGGGTTTCAGGTTAGGCTGACAACCAAACCGGATTATATGTTTCGAAACCCATGGCCCTCGGTCAGAAAAACAGTATGGACCCCGTAGGCTTTGGCCCCACATGGGCTATCGTACCACAGGTTTAGTTTTTAATATCACTATATTAACTAAGTATATCAATATGTTTTTTTTTTTCAATTTTGCAAATTGAAAATGTCTAGTTTTAAATTTAATTTTTTAGTTCATTGCATTTTAAAATTCTGTTAGTATAAACTGTTTCTCATAAACAAGGATAAATATATATTTCTAACGGTGCAAAAATTCATTAAATATGAAAAACTATTCCTTTTAATAAACTAAATAAAAAAATTCTCTTTTTTAAAAAAAATATGTGAATTTCAGGTAATATAAAACCAAAATATGGAACAATTTCTTATAAAAGTGTACAGTAATTTAAATTCTGAAAAGTTTCTAACATTAAAGTCATATATTTTGACCGTACTTAAAATGTCAAAGTATTAAAACAAAGTAACAAACAATTACATACGTAGTACAATATCTATGTAGGTTTTAGTTTAAGAATCAAATGAAATTATTTAAAAGAGTTTTTTTATAATGTTAGTATATATATATATTTTATTTGATTCAAATATAAATAATTTTACAAAACTTAAAAGTTTAATGTTAACTTAAATTGAAAAACTATTTTATAGTTAGAAAAATATTAATTTTTTTCTCTTTACAATGTATGTTATTTTAATTATTAAACATTTTAAATGGTATTCTATTGAAAATATCATCGATAAAGATTTATGTGCAATATATTTGATATATTATTCTCTTACAAATGTTTTAATTAAGCGTTTAAATGTATTTCTATTATTAAAACCCTCATTAAATAAATGTAGGTTGTTTTAGGTTTATTTTATACCACATCTTAAAATATTAATGCTTAAAATTAAATACAAAAAAATGTTTACTCCCCCTTTTTCAAAAATACATAACAATTTCAAGTTTTGTAAAAAATAAATTTTGAATAATTTCTTGTAGAAGTACACAGTTGAAGCACTTTGCTAAGAAATAATATTATATCCTTTATTCATAATTTTAAAGAAATAATATTTTAAAATTTGAAATTAATGTAATAGACAATAAACCACAATAAACATATTTTAAAAGGATGAAACAAATAATCAACATATTAACATTATAATTCTATGATTTATTACAAAATTTAATAGTGAAAATATTTCAAATTCTTGTACCCTTGGAAATCAAAGGTAATTACTTCATTTTATCCAAATCACATAATTCTCTTATGAAAAATTGTTTTAAATTGTCTTCAATAAAATTGAAAATTGTAGCAAATTAAATCATATTATTCTTAATGAATGTCTTATATCTCTTAATTTATACGAAATATGTAACTTCTATATATGAATTTCAATTGTCTTAAAT
This sequence comes from Latrodectus hesperus, assembly GCA_037975125.1. Lineage (NCBI taxonomy): Eukaryota > Metazoa > Arthropoda > Arachnida > Araneae > Theridiidae > Latrodectus > Latrodectus hesperus. The sequence continues at coordinate 8,279,962 of CM075857.1, read as the reverse complement.
GAAAGAAATATTATCTGGAGGACTATATATTCCCTGTCTAATAAGATATTATTTAAAATCATTTTATCTAGAAATATGTTAATTAGAATAAAAGTGATTTAATTATATTAAGATAAATTAATAACACTTCATATTAACAGTTGTTAATAAAATATTCACATTTTTTTTTATTTATTCGATTTTTTTACCTTAAAACTATGAATAGAAATATCTGCTTCGTTAGCTCATTAATTTTCACTGTGTTTTCGAAGTCACCACTTTATTATTAAAAAACATTTAATGTAATTTACAGTTATTAGTTAATCTGAATATACTAATAGTTTAACTAGTTTTAAATGTATTGTTAATTTTAATGTCTTTGTTATAGAACAATATAAAATATGATTAAGTAAATAGGCGTTAAAACAATAAAATTATAGCTTTACACGAGTGAAATAAAAGTAATGAAAATAATATTTTTATTATATGTAAATATGAGCTTGAGAAACTAAGACTAATGTAGGGGAATGTTGTAATAAAACAAAATTGAAAGTATTGCCTGGAGCAACAAAATTTATCTGAAGATTAAACTGTCTATAATAAACAATTCATTGAATAAATTTAAACAGTTAAAAGATATGAAAGGTATAAAAAAGTATTAATCGAAAATTTTGTTTGGATTTCAAGTTAAATTATCTTAATAATACACAAAAAGGTTCTTATATTATTAGGATATATTTATTGGAATACAAATTTTATACTTTCAAAGAAGAATGACTATAACTGTTAAACAAACACTTTGTTATTCTCCACTTTGAGTAATATATTTTAACAGTAAATTGGTTTTAAAAGCTTTTTTCTCTTTTATAAATGCTGAACATTTAAAATATTTTTTTAATTTCATACTATATTATCCAGTTTTCTTATTATTTAAGTCGCTTTTATTTTCGCAGCTATTTTTCGTTATTTTGTTTAAATAGCACACATTATAATAGTGAAAAACAATTTGAAGCTTATATTATTCAATTCGAGTCAGAGTTGCAACAATAGACAAATTCAAATTTTTAATTTTTAGAAAGTTACCTGAAATATATTTATTCCCCCTATTGGTGGTATCATATTCCATGATATTTAAAAACGCACATGGAAATAAGTAAATCTAATAGAATTTTTTGCTCATTTTTAGAAAAATGCAAAATTGAGAGTAAACGAAAAACATTTACTTTGATGCTTTATTTTTGAAAATATTGGTACATAAAACGATAACGCTTTTTTATTTGATGAAAAACAATTGAAACAGTTATGACATGCAAAATTGGCTAGTATAAGATTCTATTAATAGTATATTAACGTTATCTAAAGTTTTATTAAAGTTCATATTGTTCTCAATCAGTACACTTAAATTTAAAATAAATCTATCAATTTTTCGCTTAATAATGCTAGATTATTTTCATCATTTTTATTTATTTTTAATAAATAAATATCTGAATATAAAAATATTGCAAAGAAATTCGTATTATCAAAATACGATATTTTAGATTTGAGCATTTCCTTAGCAATTTCGCTTAGTATATTTTGCTCAGATACTTCGTTCTTTCATCAGAATTGCTGTTTTTGTAGTCTAAACTGCCAAGACACGACGAAAGCGAATCTTCAAAGAAAAGTTAATTTCCGTTCGTCCAATATCTCATTATTTTGTTTTTCTCTTTACCCGCATAAATAAATTTTTATTAAGTGAATCCACGAATTCTTTAAATTTTTTTCTTCATTATATATTAGCATATTTTTTTCTCATTATAAAGACATTTTTCATGAAGTTTATAAGTAATTTAAATTCTTAAATGCTAATTTTAAAGTTCAAACTAATTTCTTTAAATAGTCTTGAACAGTTTAAATAACACAATATTTCAAAATAAATTACATTAGTTTAATTTATTCAACTTCATTTAAGAAAACTTTTATTTTCTTCTGACAATATTCACTAAAGAATAGTTGATTACATTAATGTATTTACTTTTTCTCTTCATTAAAATAATTCAGATTCTGTTCATAATAAGACACAAAAAACATATTTATTTAACATTCTTAATAAATTTCTATATGTACTATAATTGATCTTTTCATTATTTTATTATGGATTTCAATATTTCAATCAGCAAGCAAAATTGATATTTTTTTGATCAAATAATCGGTGATCGAATTTTTAAAGATAATATTTACAAAAATGAAATCAACTGCAGATTTATCATTTACTATCAATTATTTAAATTTTAGAATTTAAAACATTAATCTGTATTTTGCTTCTTCGTAAACTATAGTTTTTGTTAAATAATTGTAATGTCTCATGTCCTTGATGACAATTATAACTTATATGTTTATAAGTTAATTTCGGAAAATAAGTAATATTTTGGAATAAGTAAAAACCTGAAATTTAAAATCGTGAAACTCGTTGCTTATATATTTCAAAATATATTCAGAATAGCAATATTGACGTTAACGATGTATACAAACTACTTGGCTTATAGGAATATACGATAACAGATCTATAGTGATCTGCATAGTTTTAAAATAAATGATTCGTGAAATCTCTATGTTTTTTATTTATTTTGTAAGTCACTGATCAAGAAATTGTCACCAACTTCTCAAACAGCCATTATAAACCATGGGCAAATTGATGGTCAAATTCACGAACTATTGAAGAGAATGTCAAATCATTTCTTATCTATTCAAAAACAATTTTCCAGAATATAGAGTATTCCCGAGTAATTTCTAAGGTCAGTTCTTTAATAAGTAATTAAATTTATCACTAACCTTTTAATTATATATATATGAAGCTTAAGTCAACTATTTTTATATGTATGATGATCAAACATCTTCAAGAAGAGAGCATTATTTTGAGTTTTCTTGTTTTTGCAATTTCATTAATTTGTAACTCACAAGAAACAAAAACACAGAGAAATTTACTATATTTCAGCTTGGCAGAATACATAAAAGATAAAGAAAAAGTAAAAAGACTATTTGTAATAGAAGAAAAAGGACTTAATGGCTAAAAATGCTAAGAGTTTTTATCGTTAACATTTAATTCTGTAATCAATGGATAGCCCATCAATTCAAACATTCCTGGTATTGTCTATCAAATCATTCAAAATCCCTACTGGGTCGTTATCGAATCTAAAAAGAAATTGCTTTTTAGCCAACTAAATTATTGCCTACAGAGTTCTGCGCATCATTATCTTTTAAATAATTTCGATTTATTAATGATTCATTTCGATTTTTGAATTTACTGGTAATAATGGAGAAATATTTTTATGATAGAAGATGCTACTCATAACTTTATTCAAGGTGATAATTTTAAAATACTTAAAAAACTAAATAGTTTCCTATTATTTTTCATAAAGTAAATTTCTGATACATACATAATGTTAAAGATTTATTTCATCTCAAATAAATAGTAAATTTTAAGTGTTTTATGTGTCTAAGTTTCGCAACTCTTTAACATTTTTAAATTTATACTTGTGTTTCTAATATAATACAAAACAGTTCATCTTATAAAAGAAATTATTACTAACATTAACCATTCAAATAAACATTGTAACAGATTAATCGGAATGCGAAAAACTCTTAACAATTTTATGAATCAACAAAAATGAATGAAATAAACCAATATACTAAGAAAAGTAAGTAGATAATTTTAATGGAAGAAAATTGTATAAATGTCCAGAATTATTTTAGTATCAATAATAAAAATAGACTGAGTAATATAATATGCTTCAATGTTAAAGATTATTTTTATCTATCTTTTACAGATTTTGGTAATCTATCCTTCTGAATTAGTAATTTCATGATAACCGGAAAGAAACCAACTTAATGTTGTTACATAAAAGGTAAACCCCATGTTTACGCTTTTAATTACTTAATAATAGTTTGAAATGAACCAATTCGATTTTTACTATTATTTCATTGAATTATTATATAATAAATTATATTCTTCAGTACTATGCAATTGTTTACTCATCAAGATCAATCTTCATTTCCTAGACACTACATTGATGCTTTCCTTCTATAAGACATTTCGAAAGAAAAAAAAAGATTCGGACACTTTTAGTATATTACAGCTTTTTTTAATAAGCAAATAGGAAAACCCTTTGGTGAAGTTCAACGTGTATTTCAGGAACGTAACAATACATTGAAAACCTTTCAAATATAGCGTCTTCAAAAGAGGTTGAACTTTGGAAAACGTTTTCCAGATTTCAGACGAAGTTCTTCTCTTCAGTTTAAGCTTGTTATCAAAGGAAAGCAGAAAGGAAAGCAAAGCTTCAGAAAAAAAACCATGAATCTCCTTTTTCAAAAAGGTAAGAAACTTGATGAAATCAGATGCCTTAGGGAAAAAGAACATTGTATATTATATTTTTAAATTTATCTGAAATGTTTGCATACATAATGTGTGTCTAATTGAAAATATGTCTAATATAAAAGTATAGGTTCTTATTTCTTCTGATCAAACATTTTAAAATAGCCATTTTAAAGTAACTGTTTTTGTTTAGTACCATATTTTATAACAATTTGTCAACAATAAAAAGAGAAAGGTATTCAAATTGTAAAAATAACAACATATTTTTCTGTTCACATTACCAATGTTCTTTTACCTATAATTCTATCATATCATATTTTAAATTAGAATTTAAGTAGAATAAAAATAACGGTAAACATTAATTAAATAATAATTAAAATTAATTTTTATTCTTTAATTACAATTTTACATTTTACAACTCTATTTGATATCTACATAATTCATTTGCATAGGTTATAATCTTATACTTTAATTTTGAATATAAATTCTTTCCCGGTTACCATGAAATTATTACAATAATAGATATCTAAAATTTAAGACAATCTTCTGTAAATTATTTAAATGTGTAAAACATCAACATATACAAATGTATAATTTTTTTATGTTTTGATTTTTGTATTCAGTGAACAAATTAACATACTTTTCATTTTAATAGTAGACTAAAGCAATAAAAAAGTAATAACATCTTAATGACTAACATTTGAGCCTATTATGTTCTTAATCCTAAGATTTGGTTACTTACATTTTATTTATTGTATGTCACAATGCGTAATTTGGCACTAATTTGGTACTAATTTTCATTTCACATTTTTATTTTACAATTTATGTTTCAAAAACATTTGAAGTCTAATAGAATTTTAAAACAGATTATGCATATAACTAAATTTGACTTAAATCTCAGACAAATGAAACTAAACAAATATTTAAAATAAATTTTTCTTTGTAGATTTTGCACTGTTTCCTTCCACAAAAGGCACACTTTTGTAAATTGATTTTAGAAAATGCACACTAGTGCAGACATTGTGCAGTTCTTGCATTAATGCACAAGAGCAACATTTTTTTAAGAAATAATTTTAACTCACATAACCTTTTTCACAAGTTTCTCGTAAATGTAAAAATTACACATTCACATGCAAATATTAAAAAAAATCCCTTATAATTTAATACCAAAAAATAAAATCCTTTCTGCTAATAAAATATATATGCGATATTAATATACGGATTTTGGATGAAATAGAGCAGCAATAATTTTTTACATCTTTCAAAAAAATCAGTTAAACCAAAAGAGTGTCACATCACAGCAACTGAATAAGAAAAATTGTTTTGAACAGAAAAAGAATTTTCTTTCTTTACGCAGTGTTGTCCAACATAGATGGAAAAAAATAATTTTCCTTTTTTCCCTCATCCTATTTACTCCTGTTAGCAGACTTAATTAAAACATCGCTTTCAACTGCGTGCATTTTTTGAGATTCATTTCGTTTACTGCATTCCCATTTCCATGAATGATTTTTTAAGGGAATTGTGTAGGTCATTTGAATTTTTTTACTGTAATTAATGTGATCTTTCATTGATTTTAGTGGAACCAATTGTCGCATATGTACATTAAAAAATAGGAATTTTTGCAAGCATTTATTCATAATTACTTTAATTTGATGTGCAGCATTGATCAGATTATCTAAGAAATGTTGAAATAATATAAATAACATTATTTGTGTATTTAAATATTACATCGGCTATTACATGTATTATTATGCAGTTTCATTTTTAGAAACTTCAAAGTAGTGTTTATTGCACACATTTTACATTATTAATTAATAGCAATGGTTTCTTTAATATACCTCCAACCATAAATATTTACTTAAATTATTTTTCCATTAATAATTATATACGTAAAATGTTTCCCATGAAATGTTTAAGTCAGCAAGAAATTGTCAATGAAAATTATGATTGTTATAAATGTTTGATAATTGCCAACGCAATTCAACTTAGTTTGTTGATTGAAGAGGCATTTTTCTTAAAATAAATTTCTTATAAGAAATTCTTTTAATACATTATAAATATAAAACGTAAATTTCAAGTACTAAATAATTTTGCTTATGAACCAGCAATATTCAGTCTAAAATAGGGAAATAAATTTATTAAAAATAAAAGTGATTTATCAAATTTTGCTTTTTCACTGATTTTCTTTGATGGTTTATTGAATTTTAGAAGTGCACATAATTAAACTGTCTGTTATTCTAAATATTCAAATAAACTTAAAATTTAATAAATTTTAAGTTTCAAATCTATTACAAAATATTTATCTTAGATAAAATTAATGCATCTAAGAATTAAATCTTGTAAATAAATCCAACATTCAAAATTTCTTGTTACCATTTTGCATATTGTGTTATCTGCATTCATGAAATGGAATGGACCATCAGCCTCTCAATTGCACTAAATTCACTAGAAACTTTTTTCCACCTACTAACGATGGCAATAAAGTATTCCTCTTCTTAACAAATCCTTTTACGTTTAATACTTTTGACTACAATTATATAAAATATATGCGTTCCACAAAAAATGGGATTATAATATACATTAGCACTTTCTACTTAATTTTTGTTTGGCTCCATATCATCTACATAAACACAATTCTTCATAATACTGTTTTATTATAGGTTTTCAGTTTCATTTAAAAAATATTGAGCGTATGATATTAGGAATGCAAAACAAACCGTTGATTATACAGCTGTAATTGTAAACATGTAAGATGAAAGATGTTGATAATTCGGGTAATATCAATACGGATTCAAACATTTTTAATCGCAAAACTATATGCAAAAATTTTAAGATGGATCTGTATCTATGTGAGTGAGTGCAAATATTTAAAAAATCATATTTCTTATTTCCCACATTTGTCTAGTTTATTCCGCAAACATATGCTAGCAACTAAAAACAGAAATGATAAATTTTAAGAATTATCTACAATGATAGTAGATAATTCTTAAAAGTTATCATTTAGTGTTATACAATGTATTATACATCATACAAAATAGTATAACACAAATCTATTTTGTTAAGGAACTTTAAATATAAGAGTATCAAAACTAAAATAAATATAACAAAAGTGGATAAATCTGTAAATAGAATATAATATTAAAATGAAAAAATTTCATATAAATGTTGTTGTTGTCGTGTGACAAGTGCAAAGGGAAAAAAAGAAAAAGGTAAAAAAAGACAAGTCATATGGGACCAAAGGTATGGAGCACGGCCCTGGCCACATCTTCAGCTTTTTCGGTATAGAGTGTGTCATGGCAGCAGTTGGGAACGATGCTGAAGAGAGTCGAGGCAACAGAGATGCAGTTGAAGAGATGCCTCGGATCCAGCGGAACTCCTGTGCAGTGCCTGCATTCTGCGTAGGTTCTCGATCCGTCGGATCATGATTTTCATACCCCTCATGTGCCCAGTCCGAATTCTGCTGGTGGTAGAGGTGATACCACGGTCAGGATTAAGCTCCAGTAGGCAACATTTTTTCCTTAGTCCCCCGCAGAGCTGATGCCTTGCAACGGCGTTTGCATCGAAGCAAGTGGTAGTCGTGGGAGGGGGAATTTCATAGAAATCGGACACATAATTGCAAAAGTTAATATGTCTTCTAAAACATTTTATTTAGTAGTAGGAATAAAATAAAACTAAAAACCGCTATTTTCCACAAAATTTTAAATTTTAAATATTGACCTATAAAAAACTAATTAATTTGAATATTTTATGATTAAACTAATTTTACAAAAGTTTTACTCAAAAAATCAAAATTTGAATGGAAAACATCGTTTATTGCAATTAAATCCTATCTCAATTTTATTAAGTAAAAAATTGCTTTAAACCCGTTGAAGCCCCCTGGGTCATAGAATCACCCCTTGTTTTTAAAATCAACAAGCCAGAAAAAAAACTATTTACTGAAACCGAGCATCCTTTCAATATCCTGTTGTATGGCAATCACCTTGAAATGGACATTTATATTTTCCCCTCTTTCTTCATTTGAAGTAATCATTTCTTGGAATTCGTATGCTATTGGGGATGACTATAGGGCCCCAAGCTACCAATATTGCTTTAAAATGTCTTCGATAAGCAGCTCAGTTCGTTATTTATGTTTGCCTTTTTATTTTCAAACAATGGTGTACAAACATAAATCAACAGAGTATGGAAAAGATACGTAACGTTTGAGTCTTTAATTATATGAAGTTAAATTTTCTATAGAAGATATAGATCCAACCAATAAGGATAAGAAGAAATATACAATTCCCATAATAGTGATAAGGAATTTGAACAGCACGATGAAAACAACGAAGAATCTCAAATTTTTTCTTAGCTAAAATCAAAAGTTAAAAATAAATAAAATATAAATCAAAAAGTAAGAGAAACATCTTAAAATTGTATAATTGAGGAAAGCGATAAGAAACAACCAAAAAATATTCCATTTGATGCTACAAAAGGAGTTGTAGACACTATAAATAAAATGTCTGTAAATAGCTCATAAATCCAACAGGTGATCAATTGTTGTTTTTATTCCACATTGAACGTTGAAAAAATAAATACCAGAGTTGCTCTAATGCCAACAAACAATCCTCCAAAGCAAAATGCAAATAGAAGATAGTTATCTCTTATGGAGACAGATATGAAGACAGGAAGTATACAAATGCTTTCAATGAACTCTGCCAAACTTAATTGAACAATATAAGTGAACCAGAAGATATTCAATGTTCAAAAAAAGCCCAAAACCATACAAAGTTTGAAGTGCTACGTCACCAAAATCAATAATAAAACTACAATTTCTGGCACAAAATGGGCTAGTTTATTTTGCAAAAAAAATTTTCTTGTGTTTGTTAAAATTGTTTATAGATTCAGAATCTTTATAACAAGCACATAATTCTATTTTTACAATGTGTAAATATTTTATCAACTTAAATGTTGCAAACATTTTCTTAAGAATATAATTATAATTTCTCATTAAATAACCTAGTAACTGTTTATAATGAAATATCTTTTTTTTAATTTATTGCTCATTTCTTAATCAAACTAATTAGGATGATCCAGTTACCCCACGTGAACACGTCTAATGTCAATGTCAAAAGCTTGCCTTCTTCTAGGTTAATAGGACTCTATACAGAGTAACCAAAATGTATTACAGTGCATACTGAACGAAATTTTAATCATTACAAAGAAATTTTTAAAATGTGAACACATTTGTTTATTAAAAAAATTTGTTCATTTCACTTTGTCAGTGAATTTTTTTTTCAGAAAACTTACGGATACTGGAAACCAATTGTCATATTGAAATTTTTTTTCATATATTTTATCAATCAAGCAAATGAATTTTAAATTTGAAGAAAACACCAATAATATTAAAAAGAATCGTAAATTGTTAAAAAAAAATCAATAAAACAAAGGTCATTGGAAACACTATACAAAGATTTCCAAGAAAAAAATTTAAAATTTAAAAAAAAACCAAAATATTAAAGAGAAAAAGAGGTATAATACCAACACTGTAAAAACTGATATTAAAATTGATATGATAAATTACTCATGATAAATTATATTATTTTCAGAATAATATTTATTATATTACTTCTAATAGTACAAAATAATATTTCACGAATTTCCTGCATTATGATCTCCCCATGCTATAGAAAAAAGTTTGTACTTTAGCCTTAACAAATTCATTCGTCATTCACAAGGCAAGTCTATTTCTCAATTTATTAGGCATTCAAAGAAATTCATGAATTTCTAGATTTCATTTCCTAGATTTCTCATTCGTCAATTTTTTCCTATTCAGCAGCGATTTTCGATTAAAGCAGTTTAAAGTTTCTTAAAATATCTAAGGAATCTTTTTAAGAGAATTTTGTCTATCAGTTCAAAAGTAGAATTTCTTTCAAAGAATTTCAGTGAACTTTTTCTTAGTCGTTGAACACAGGCTAACCAATGAGACACTCTTAGCCCAATAAAATACATAAGAGTATATTGACATTCCTCCAGTAGAGAAGAATTATATTAAAGAAAATTTAATTGAAATATATATATATGTATGTATATATATATATATATATATATATATATATATATATATATATATATATATATATATATGTATGTATGTATGTATGTATGTATGTATGTATATATGTATGTATGTATAACATAATATCATAATAGCAATAATTTTTATTCCTTTTTATTCAGCATTTGAAATAATTTCATTAAAATAATTTCAAAAAAATATTTTACACTAAGAAAAAGGTTTGTTAGTCAGTAAATTGAAAAATATTGATTAATAAATGTCTATGCAGTAAAATAATTTACAACACAAAAAAGAATGTTATAAATAAAACACATAATACAATTTTAGATACAAATTTATATTGTGAATTTCTTTACATAAAATATTAAAGGAATTTTACTCTTTAACTTCCTTAATATGCATATTACATTTTTTTCCATTTCTTAAATATGATAATAATTTAATTTATTATACCTATTAGATCTACAAAAATCTGCAAGTGTATAACAGTAATTTTATAATAATAATTGTAAATTGTAATAATAATACCTAATTGTTAATTAGTAAATATGAGTAATATTGTCAGACTCTCTCATAAATTCTCATTGTTTTAATTGGTCTACATTAAAAGAAAAAAATTATTTTAAAAATGCTGTATTATTCCGTTCTTTTATATTTTATCATTAATATTTTTAAATCAAGTATTTGTTAATATCAGTGAATTATTTTATATTTATCTCTTACTACATTACCTTGAAGTATTCTGTTATAAAATTATCTAATCAATCAAAAATTTCAAAATCATAGGGCATTTAATTCATAAATTTCACATCCAATATAATGAAAATAACTTACTTGTACACCATATATGAGATAAGTACGGATGTTGTGAATAATATTGCCAATGATATAGCTATATATTCTTTCAACATATCTAAAATTAAAATCATTGATAAGTAGGATTATTCTGCATCTATGAATACATCATATAACATTGTGTAAAGCCTCTTACCTGGTGTAGCTGCGCACAGTTTTCCATCAAACCCACAAGGAGGTTCATCAACTGGTGGAATGTTAGGTACTACCCACAAGATATCCTTCTCTAGTTTGAATCTCTTGTAAGAAAACGATAAGACATTATACATATGACAAATTAAAGAAGTATTTTAATTATTTTTATAAAATAATAATCATTTAAAAAGTACTCAAAATATAGTTTTAATTAGCAATATTTGATTATCCTTGATTAAAATGTTGGTTATATCTAGAAATTGTAGGATAAAATATGTTAGGAAAAAACTATTTCTATTAATGCAATTTTCTATTCGCTTCGACTTAAAAATGTTTTCACTGTACGATATGTAGTCAAAGATTTAGAACATCAATATAATTATCGATAATAATTGCATTTAATGCATTTTTGCATTATTTTAGTGGTTTTAAAATATGTATTTAAAATATGATGACATTGTAGTCAAACAATAGTACGCTAAACTTCGAATTAAAGTTCCCAGTTTTGCTTTTTACCATTGTTAAGCAATAACACAAATGAAAGTTATATTCCTGTTTCCCCCATTAATATATGTTGATAAATGCTAATTAGTTAATCAAATACCCACTCCTGTTACACAATTTATAAGTAAAGGTTTTGATTTATGAAATAGGCGTTTTGAGGAATGAAGAGATTTATAACCATTTTAGCTATTAAATATTTTTCAATGTGGTATATATTAGATCTACTGGAAAGTTCTGCCCGTTTTTATAATAAAACAAAGGAATACATTTTTCGTACCTTGAATAAACTTTATTAATAATATAATTCCCATTATTATTTATGAGTTTTGGCCAGCTTAATGACAATTCTTATATCCCATTTTTAAAAAATGTCTTATATCTATAATCCAAAAATTGAACCTGTGCTCATCTCATATCTTTATCGTACATAAATTTTTTCTCTGCAAAGTTTTTGCAAGGACCGAGACAAGTGATATTTGAAGAGCGATACGTCCGGGGAATATGATGTGTGGGATAGAATTTCCCAGCCTATTTCTGCAAATTTTTGACGAACTATTTTCTAGGCCTATTTCTTAGACTGTACTTTCTTGCTGATCTATTTTCTTGGACTGCTTCCTTTAAATTATCCTTTTGCTGACAATACTTTTCTGAATTGAGCTTTTCATTCAATTTTCAATGCTCATAATTTATTGATCCTCAAATGTTTCACCACATGCACAAAATTCTCTTATTCAGAGCCAAAATTGCTTTAGTGTTTGAAAGATTAGGGGTTTTCCGCAAAATATAGCTTTTTTTACGATGTTTTCGTAGGTAATCCACTTTTCATCCCTAGTTATTATCCGGTACAAATAAGGCTCTATTTTATTCCGAACAAGCAGAGAAAAGCATATGATGGATGATCCAATCATCAAACTTCTTCTGATTTAATTCATGTTGGATCCAGTTTGAATATTTTCGCACCAGTTCTATCTTCCGAATATGGTCCGAAATAGTTTTCTGAGCTGAATTAAGCTTTCTGAGATCTTCGATGTTGTCAGAAAAAGATCTTGTTCTAACATCGTTTGAACAACATCGTCATCAATCAATAGACACATCCTTTCAGTAGACCTAATATATCTAGTTTTATGAGAAAAATTCATTAAAAAGAAACATTAATTAGACAAAAAATCATAAAGCTTATCAAAAAATGTTTTTAAAATAGTGAAATCAGTTTTGATCATCACGGAAATAAATTCTGATATTATTGTGCAAATTATTAATAAATATGCAGTTCTTTAAATTCGATATAGTTTAATAACTAAACCTAAGAGCATTACACTTAAACCAATAAAAGTAAAAAAGGAAGCTCTTCTAAAAAAATAATAAAAGTATTAACAAAAATTTAAACACTTTTCTTTTTCATTTCTAAAAGTAAAGTCTAATCTATTTATTGAGCATAATATATGCCCCATATTTTTCTTAAAACAATATCATTGCATCATGACATCATAAGCGACATTTATTTGAATAATTAAATATCTTTATTCCATTTAGCAATTTTTAATTGTAATCTTTCAAATACAAATTATAAATATTAGAACAAACATTCTAAAAAAGACAATCCGAGTGTTATTCGGTAAGTAGAAACCGTTTTGCAATAAAAAAACGAAAAACACAAAAGTTATTGAAAAAATTCGCTTATTGTGTACCCACATACTCGTGGAGCTTATTTCACTTGTCTATTCAAACAACTCCACATTTAAACATTTGCAATATAACGTAAGATCTTCAAACTTTCCATGTTACACTCTTCAGCCGTTCACTTATTAAGGCAGGTAGTTTATGATATTTCACATTAAAATGATACTCGTAACATTTGTCTTTAGTGTTATAATTTAATTATTTGATTTTGGTAAATATTTAGAGAAACTCAAAATTCTGTTCGAAATTACAGGGAACCATCCAGAATAGAACGCGAAGAATGTTTTCTGCAGAATATAGACATGGTCTGCTCAAATCATTTTTGTGACTCCAAAAATCACGGATCAATTTAAATAGAAATTGTTTTCATAATGAAGATTTTTTAGTAATTTTTATCTTTTAATTAATCTGAAACAATATCTGTGTGATGGAGATAGATTCTGCATGGAGCTGTTTCGGTGCAAGAAAACATTTTGTTTCAAAACAAAACGGAATGTAACAACAGATGAAACATGGATCCGCCACATCAATCCACAACTAAATTGAAAGCCACAAAAAAAGGAGAGTAATAGAGGAAATCTCCCAAAAGTGATAAATAATGCAAATATCAGTTTGAATCCTTCACGGCATTATTGTTGTATTTGAAGAAAGTTCTATAAATTAAACAATTCAAAGTAACGAAGAAAATTATGATCTATAACAAGGTAATGTTTCTTTTCGCAAATCGATATTAACAAGAGTAAAAATCTATGAATTGTACTTTGAATTGTGATTATATATTCCAGATCTTCCAGATTTCATTCCAGAGACAGCTACTTATTTGCCGTAATAAAAGGAATTACCTAGAGAAAAATATTTAGCTCCAAGAAAGAAGTAATTGCCAAAATTGAAACCAATTTTAAGGCAAAATATAAATCGTTTAACAAAAAAAATTAGGATTGAAATGTTGAAATGAATGCACCATTCTTAAAGAAAATAATGTCGATGGCTAAAGTTGAGATTTTCAAGCATTGCTCTTTATTAGTCATCTTAGGAATTTATTGAGGGATATGTTAAATTCTAACAATTTTAATTCATAACTTATTAAAAAAACATTCTCTTATTATAGAGCAAAGTTTCAATATATAAGTAGATTAGATTAGATTTGGTTTATAGTCACTCAGCAGTCATATTTTTTACATGAAGGATGATTAGTTATGGTTAAAAGTTGATTCCAAATTTCTACAATTACTCAAACTCGAATTAAGATTTGAACACACTCAGTCAACATATGTAAGAGAAAGTCCCCTTCTAAGTAATGAATACTCATGAATTTCATGATTAATATTATCTTACAGATCCCCTAAGTTAAAATTAGAATTCATATGGACATATTGGAGAAGATAAATAATACGTCAAAACAATTTCCTATGACTAAGGTTTAGCAAACATTACAACAAATAGCAAGTATGGATGTTCTATGTATCTTCCTCCATTCGTCATTTCCTATTAAATTCCAATATACTAGTAGTTCAAATAATATAACATTAAACAACTTAAAGTGAAGCACTCTCGATAGGAGAAATGAAATTAAAGGCAACGAATTTCCTATATACATTGCTTTCACGTTATGGTACCGCCATATTAACAACGACTTCATGGTCATTCCATGGTTTTCAACACATTATCATATAGGAGGTAATAAAAGAACATTAGATTTGTATAATACAATTATACAAAACGTACTCTACAAATATTGTTTCGAAGTTTTTACGGCTTAGAAGATTCAACTTGGGAAAAAAAATAATATATTTAAAAGAAATTCTACATATCATATATTCTTATTGAAATAAAAGATATAAGAAAATAAATCACGTGTTATATTGATCAAATCATAAATATGAAGATCAGATAAGTTATAGTTTATATAGCATTACAAATCACTCATTTACACTAGTCAATATCGCTATGCACTATTTTCTAAGCTTTTGTGTGAATCTAACTAAGATAAAATGTAACAAAATAAAAACATTTTAGCTTTAGTAAATAAATATATCATGTTAAACGTGACGCTGGTTTAAAATGCATGGCGAATATTATGTCAGTAAGTTCATTTCTTAGAAAGCACAAAAATAGTTCTGTTTGCGAATTATTGGGCTGCGCATATTATTTCAAAATATTTTAACTGAAGATAGCCGAAAACAAGCAACTTACCAATTCACCAGAATCCACAGCATAGAATCTGCCTACAGGCAGCATACAGTAGGGAGGATCGGGTTGCCCAGAGGGAACTTTTAGTTTTATGTTGGGTGGGGTGTGTTGCCATGCCAGGACAGTGTAATTGCCCTCCGAACCGCCATCTTTGTCAATGCGCATCACTGCTCCAGTTACACCTTTGAAAAAAATAATGACGAAGAAAATGAATAAAAGAAAGCTTCAATGTCCTTCCTCTCAAGTCTTCGTACATGAGCAAAATAGTACAATTATTTGCTCTAAGTTTTATGAATTCTCACAAAACTCTTAATTAAAGATAGATGTTTTAGATTGCATTCCCAATTCTGAATGTTAATCAAAAATTTATTCATAACGAACAAGAATTTTAGCTTATACGCGTATAATAAATCAATTTGAATCACAGTTTAAAGGCACGGTTACGAACAAAATTCGAAATAATTTGTTTTATGAAATTCATGAATTTGCAATAGTTTTTCTTAAAATGTGACTCATCTTTATATTAATTCTTAAACTAATAAAAGCTAAATAAGATGCATACATGTATAAATGACATAGTAAAAAGTGTTTGGTGGTTTCTCAATCACATTTCTTTATTGCCATAAAGACAAGCAAAATCGATTTCGGCGGACCAAATATTGAAATATTGAAGATTTAAAGTATTTCTAAACTTGTCAACAAACATTGGTACAGTAGATTATCAAAAACCATGTTGGGCTTTATGCAACCATACAATAAAATGCCGTTGCCAACTTTCTCTTTTCAGTACTAGAAAGAGGCAAAAGTGATGGCGCCTTATATTGTGGGACATCCAGTGGGTGCCAGATCAAAACCCTAAAAAACTATATTCGTAATTTAGAAGCAGAAATCATGTAAAAGACGCCAAGGCTTTGCTTGCCAACCTTGATGTATCATTTCACATGGAGGGCATTGCAACCAAGACCCAGCCCCAGCTGGCATAAGTGAACGCGACGAATCTTCGACTGGGTCGGTAATTGCAATCACAATTTTCTGATAACGTAATGGAATACCCTAACCACAAATAAGCCTTCACGGCCCATATAAAATAAGTTAATTTTACACATTTTACAAATTTATTTTTAAAATGGATCACTAATTATTTTTATGAATCACAGATTACTGCAAATTGAAAGATCTAAATTTTGTAACATTATTACAAAAATTTATAAATATCTCTATAGTGAAAAAAATGTGTCAATGAATAAATAAACTTGTATTCTTCGTGAATATAAGCTTATAATTTCTCAATGAAAACTTCATTTTATAAATTTCTTTATTTAGAAATAAGATTAATTTCATATATAATAATATTTATATAAAAGGAACAAATTGCATGCGATGAACTATAGTGAAAAATTGGAAATAGCATCGTTATATATATGCGTATCACATTGGAAATATTATCACTTTTAATTTTTCAATATTCGGAAATTCAGTATTTGCTATAAGAGAAAACATTTTGTGTGTGATTGTGCGATTGAAATGTACATAAATGGCTCGCAGCTATTACAAATATATAGATTAATTAAAATAATTAGGAACCAAGCTTTTATCTGACTACAAATTTAATAGTTCTGTCAGAATCTTATAGAATAATTTATAAACTTGAATAAATTATTCTATAACGCTTGAAATGTGCATAAATGGCTCGCAGAGCTATTACAAATATATAGATTCATTAAAATAATTAGGAACCAAGCTTTTATCTGACAGCAAATTTAATAATTCTGTCAGTCTTAAAGAATAATTTATAAACTAAGTATTGTTCTTCAGTTTTTTGACAATTAAAGTGAATGAGTTGCATTTGGAATATATTTGTACTTATTTTGCATAAGACAAACACTCTTTTACACAGTTCTTGAAACTCTAAGTTGTTCAAAAAGAATTTTTTCATTGTTCTTAATGAATCAATCATTTAAAAAATTTAAAATAATTAATCGTAAAAAGTGTAACTTTATTTCTTATTATATTAATTAATCAAGCATGTTTTTAATATTGCACTTAAAAACTTATCCTAACAAGTGTATTATCTTAACAAATTATCTTAGCAAGTAAAATTTTAACTAAGTTTTTTATTCTTTTAATATTATTTTCTTCTCTGCCTTATGCATTTTTTCGTTTTACAAAATCCATTTAAGTATATATGTTTAGTTGTTACATTAAATAAACAGATAGGATATTTTATTTTGCTTTTAATATTTATACACAAAAGCGATTTTGTGTTTTCATTTTTTTAAATTTAATTGTTTGCAACAGTTTTAAAATTGCTGTAAATTTATTTTTAACGCTTTCTCATATGATCACAGATTATGCACTCTTAATATTATAATTTTATCCCTATATATTTAACTGATTATTTACAATTTTATTAAACTCTAGTATTTCTATCTTTTAGATGTTCCATTAACACTTGTCGAAAGTAATTTTAAGTAAAGTCATTAAAGTGTAGATTGAATACATTAAATTTGCAAGTAGCCAACAAAATTATAGAGTCTCATAAGATAATCCAAAACATTTTGTTTCCTAAATTGATGACAAAACAACAAATTTTACAAAATATTTTAATTTTTTGCATATATAATGTAATCTGAGTTCATTTAATACATTTTCCCTCATCACAAAAACAATTTAACATCAACATTTTTGCAAGACTTTTATAGCTGCAAATATATATCATGACCAATAAAATCAAAAATGGGATTATCAGTCATCCTTTCTGATAAATGTACTTTCGAAACCTCCATCCATTTCTTATGTTCACAAGCAAAAATGTTAAAAGGTATGCAATTACAGATGCCAATAAATTAAACCATATGTTCAATGCTTTGTTCGTCGGTATATGCTACATAAAACTTATTTTATTTGGCTGCTTGTAATGCATGTAGAAAGAAGATGGTAGCATTTAAAAATACATTAAATATTTACTTTAAAAATTGTTAACTTTAAAGCAATAAAAAGTACACTGAATATCCTTATATTCCTCTCAATAAATAATAAAATTTTAAAAGTTTTATATCACTTTAAAGATAAAATGTACAGTACATTTTTAATACATGTTTCAGAAAGAAAATACAATAAAAGTATATAAAAGAAATATTTTGTGTTTGTTGGTAAGACGAGAGAGAATTACAGTTCATTAAGCAAGTTTTCCTTATAACCCAAAATACGTAATTACCTTAAATATAGATAAAACATTACTTCTAATTGCATTAAAAGAGTAATCAATAAAATAGCTCACATAAAAAACCGATAACATTCGCTTACATCGGATAGGAATTATAACTAAAGCAGGATCAAGATTCCAAATAAAATCTTTTTTTTTTTCCAAATGAAATCTTTCATTCAATCATATTATCATATAATTAAATCATAAGCGTTACGAATCAAAATGAAATTTAATTTAAAAGTTTTCCATTAGAATAAAGAACATGCTTTTTTGATTCGGAAGATGAAATAAATGAATATTAAGATATATATATATATATATATATATATATATATATATATATATATATATATATATATATATATATATATATATATATATATATATATATATATATATATATATATATATATATATATATATATATATATATATATATATATATATATGTGTGTGTGTGTGTGTGTGTGTGTGTGTGTGTGTGTGTGTGTGTGTGTGTGTGTGTGTTCATTCGTGCTGTGTGCTGATGTGTGTGTGATAGATGTTGTGATGATGAAAATGTATTTTATTAAGCAAAGTTTGCAAAATATTTTATATTAAGAACTTCAAGGCTCATATACTTCAGAATTGCATAAAAGTTTTGTTTTGAAATCATAATTGATTATATTTTTTATGGCTATAAAACCTTTTTTTTTTCAGATGTAAATTCTCAACATTATCATTCCAAACTTCATTGTTCAAACATGACGAACGTAAGTTAACATGATTCAAATACATATGCAGCGAACAAATAATGCTTCTCAACTTCATCAACTTATAATCACATTGTTTCTGTATAAAATTTCTTACGTCAAAATTAAATCAGAAGAATTAACAAATACAATTAAAAGGACATACTTGTATATTGGGTCCTTTCTCTGAACTTGCTCATGATGGCCTTTCCATCCCTTGGATCAATGCCCTGCTTCAAAGCCTCGCCCATGATTTCTCCATAGAGTGTCACAGCATCAAACAGATAAGCAGCGTAAGGAGTAATATGCTGTAAATGGGACGCAATTTAACACAATATAAATTACGCATATACATAACCAACATAACCGTTGAAATTTTAGCTACTTAATATATCATAAGTAAGGTTTTATAGTTATCTTAAAGGAAATACACTATAATTAATATCTGTAAAAATAAATAGCTTAAAACTTAATTAAAAATATTTTTTAATTAAATTTTAAATTTGTATATAACTAAGGTGAATAAATAACCTGATTTTTTAAGTTAATGTAAACTTACTTTTGTTTAATAACATTGTTTTATATGTTTACTTTATAGAGAGAAAGGTAAATAAGTGTCGTATGAGTTGGATATCATAATATTTTTAGATTTAAGAGATTTGCTTATACTTTAAAAATGTGTATAAAGTCAAATAAAGTTTGACTTTATAACATTGTATTTTTTCATTTTTATTTTAATTTATCGACGTCAATTACAAAAACATCTTTAAAATATCATAGAATATCGCACAATCCCATAAATTAAGACAAAATCCACAAGCATGAGGAAATCGAAAGCAAAAGGAAAAGTACCACCTGTAGAAGTATCACACGTATAGTAAGATATTATATCCCATTTACAAAAGACACCTGATGATAAGTTTAAGCTACAATGTCGAGATGTAAGGTCCTGGTGCAAAAAGGAAACGTGTCCAACAAGCAATCCATACAGTGCTCATTGCCCCAACCGCATAGGTATGACATAGCGGAAGTCTGTGAATGATGTTTGAAGTGTCAGAATTATCAGCAAATTTGAATGCAGGCGTTCACAAATGTCAGTAGCTGAGGAACTCATGATCACCCAAAGTGACATTTCTAGGAAGTGAGAATGAATCCAAAATGATGGAAATGTTAGTAGAAGTTACAGCATAGGTCACCCCTGATTGACAAAGCCAAATAACGACCAGTATTTGCCAGTATCCACTAAAACAAGCAGACGGAGTACAACAATGGACCTATCGCATCAGCTATCGTCAGCCATGGGCACGACCGTTTCAAAGAAAACCGTGTACAGACGTTTGAGATAATATGGTCTATACATCGCTTACCGTTCACGGCTACTCATTGTCATAAGCAGTTAGTATGAAGCAGAGAACATGCAATATGAATGCCGTCACTGAGTAATATTTATGTTTTATGTTTTCCAACGACCCAGGTTTAGCTTGGTATCCGATTCACGTCGGACGTTCATATGAAGAAGGCCAGGTACCCAGCACCGCTAAGACAACATCCTTGAAAGCTTGTACCTGTTACGATGGTGCAGGAATGCTTGTTTAGAGAGACATAATATTGGGTTTCAGAACAGATTTGAAGTTGAAATGGGAACCAGAACAGGATAAATTTATCAAAATATCGCGTCAGTTTGTTCGCGTGTGCCATGGATGATGAATTTGTGTATATGAATGAAAACGCCCGTTCTAACCTTTCGAACACTGTGAACGATCGATTGCCTTCACGAGGAGGATATCAGCATCATGCCAGGCCGAATTTGAATACGTTAGAGCATGTGTGGGATATGCTTGATCGACGAATCTCAGCCCGCAAATCTTCTCTTACATCTATACATGAACTTCGGAGAATACTGCTTGATAAGTGGAGTTCTCTATTATAAGTGTCGCTCAATAATAAGATCCCAGCATGCCTCGGTGACGCACAGACTGTATTTCCTCGTATGGGAAACATATGATGTATTAACAATTATAAAAAAAATTACTGTTCATTTTTTGTTGGGTGATACGTGGTATAAGTGCTCAAAGGAGCTATAACAGTTTTTTATGTATGAATGATATCATACATACACCATTTCTTTTTTTTCTGTCATTCGTTTAATACATTTGTTTTGCCAATAAATCATGTTTGTTTTGTTTTTGCACTTTAAGTTGTCAGTTCCGGCATCATCCTTAATTTATGTAAATGTGTGTAAATTATACAGTGCTGGTTTTTGAATTCAGGAACGGGAAATCAATAAGTTTTTGATGAGAACAAAATTTCAGAAATACAATATGTACTTCGGAAATAGTGCAAGATGTTGTTTTATAGAAATATATATATTGTATGTTGTAAAATGATCTGTTCATTAGAATTTGAAATATATTTTAATAAAACTAATAAAAAAAGGCATTTTTAATTCAACTATTTCAAAACATTATACATGGGTTAAAAATTTAAAACCCTAAATAGAGTTTGACAATATATATTCACGTGTAAAACTATAAAAAGTCTATAAATTTAAATATATATTAATATACAAAAAATAATATGTGTTTGAATAAACTTTCTTAACTTAAATGGATGGTTAAAATTTCTAAATAGAATATTACCTAATCTCAAGCTTCATCATCTATAATGTCACTATATATAAAAACATTTGTTTTTGTTAAAGGGATTGCATAATAATATTACAAAAATATTATAATGGATCCCCAAAATTTAGACAAAAGATGGATTAACTAAAAGATTAAATAAAACTCAATAAAAAATTTTCTGAACAAACAAAAATTAAGGATATCGGGAAATAATAATTAATAACTTAGATCAGAGACAATGTCTTTTTAAATAAAATGATTTAAATGATGTTATAGCTTCTGAAGTATCCTAATAAAAAATTACATCTTTTAAAATAATAACTAAACATTAAAGATTATATAAGTTTGCATTTTTAATGCAGTACATATAATGCACTGATTTGTAAAGAATTTATATTTTGAAGATTAAATTCTAATAAAATACTGATATGAAAAGAACTTATCACGGTATATCCTTTGAATTAGTATAAATATACTTAATAATATACATTTAATTGTACTAATTCGGTTCATATATAACATAAATGTATGTGATTAAAACGAGGAATAATAATTCCTATTGACGGTATATAAATACTTTATATTATATTTAATTTAATAAAAATATTTAATTATATATAATAAAACATTTTCATTTATAACTTCGGTGTATTAATTAAATATTTACTGAAACATTCATCTTCAACAATAAACTTCTTTATTTCATTTAAAAACTTAACTTGATATTTATTTTTATTGTTTTAATATTTTGTTTGATCTAAAACAAAATTTATAAATATTATACGTTTATTTGAATACAATAATTACTTATATCTTAACCTAATATTTTAATCTATATAAATATTTATATAAATAAATTCAAAGATTATATTTGATCATTTGTCGTGATTTCAAAGATTATGTAAAACGATAAAAGTGTAGCCTTTATTGACATCTCAGAAATCATAAATGAACATTTACGGTTACAAAACACACAGAAGTATACTTTTTTTAAAAACTGAATTAACATAAATTTTACAACATTGTGATCACTGTAAGAAAATATTTTTTTGTGGATTCAAAAGTTAATTGAGAGCACTGTACTACAAGGATATTTAGCCAAATTCCATTTCAATGGTGAATAAAGAAAGCACTGTATTTTCAATCTTAATTTAAAAATAATTATTGAAACAGTTATAGTTTAAAATAAGGATATTTATGTTACGATTTATTTATTTTTGCATAAAATAATTTTACACTGTATCCTTAGTAAAATCGAAATTCATTTAGAAATTTTTATATAATATGTTGAAATTAAAACCCTATATCATAATAATATTTTTGCATAGTATATCTTATTTTCAGTTTAATTTACCACTAAATTATTCAATATGCATATTTACAAGTAATATCATAAAAAATTTCCAGTAAAGCTTAAAAACAAATTTTGCTTCACATTTTTAAATCGTTAGATATAATTATCCATTTAAAGCCAGTTTTCGTCTCAATAGCATATAATCAATAATGCTTGTTTTCTTACGATAAAATATAATTTTATTTTGTTCTTCTTATCTTTAGTTTTAAGAAAATGCTTTGGTTCTTTGAATGTGAAGACACAGACCCTATTTTAAATTTAAGTGTCACATTTTCCAGTAATTTATAAAGTTGCTTTCCTATTTAATTATACGTATACATAAACATTTTTATTTTCAAACATTCTTGAAATAAATTCTAAACTCTAAGTTACAAATCATGAATGATAGATAATCATTATTAAGGTAGAGTGTCATAAGTGAATCCGACATACATAAATTGTGATTTACTTAAAGTAATTAAGGAAGCTGCAAATGGACACCCTATATCATTAATTAAATGATAATTTCCAAAGAAACAATAACTTTTAAAATATATGTTTGATATGAAAATAAAAATATAATATATTAACAATTTTAATAAAATTCGAAAAATGTATTAACAAATTACACTTTTAATATTTAATATGTACTACACTGAAAAAAAATTATTTTTATTGCCCTATAATATAAATATTTTCATGTTATTTTTATTTTTTAAAAAATGGGATTAAATACATTTGAATATTGAAATTTTAAATTGATATTAACGTTTTGTTAATTTTGAGTATATGTTAATTACAAACTGGATGAAAAATTGTTTTTTTTTCATTAGTGAGGTAAATGATTACTATCAAATATACTATAAATCATTAACACACACACACACACACACACACACACACACACACACACACACACATACACACACACACACATATCACACACACACACACATATATATATATATATATATATATATATATATATATATATATATATATATATATATATATATATATATATATATATATATATCAAATCATATTTTTAACATATTTATATAAGGCTGAAATTATTAGTCTCTAAACTATTTTTACTATATAATTCTTAAGCATTTTTGCACTATATAATTTTGTACAGATATAAACAATAAAACCCTGTAAATAAAATGTCTATATTATGAAGATACTGAATCTTATAACCAAAAAATACTTCATATTCCAACAAATTAAAGTAATGAGTATTCCCTTAAGCTCCTTAAAATATTCCTAAGCATTTTGGGATTACAAAGTGGACAAATCTTACTTACCAGAGGAAAGACAGGGAACAACTCATTAGCATTAAAATTGAAAGGTTCTTCAGCATTATACTGCCTAACTTTGTTCTCGAATTCTGTGTAATTGTCCCCGCGAGGTGGAGTGGGAACGAGCACCAGCAGGGACTGGGCCGCCATCATTACCACTTCGTAGCCCTTCTCATCTAGAAGTTAAAAGTATTGTTAAAGTTTTGGATACCACATTCGGTCTCAAGAATTAAAAGTAGTTCTAAGTTTAACTCTGTATGTTTATAATGTATCCGTAGCTTAAAATACGCAGTAAAAGAGCTGCGGAGAGTATTTTACAGTGTTGTTTATAAGCGCAAATCATTATTTCTCATCAAAAGATAATTCTTTTTAATTTTTAATTCCAATAATTTAAATAAATATATTATTTTCATACTGGTCATTGAAAAAGCAATTAATTAATTTTACAGAGATAGCAATCATTTCTATACAAATGGGATACCTGTTAAAACACTATTTTTTTCCAAAAATATTTTATAAAAAGTTAACCAAAATTTAAAAAAAATGATTTTATCTGTAAGAAGATTAACATATTTAAAAGAAACACTAATCTCATAGCATAAAATTCTATGTATTCTGAACTCTAACTTTGAAAGTTTTTTTTTAATTACTCAAAAGTTTCACTGAGGTTAAAAAAATATTTGAATATTCAACAATGGTAATTTAAGCATTTTTACCAAAACATCTCAAAATTTTACACTTGAAGGCGATAATATTAAATATTTTATTAAAGAGGGAAAATTAAGAAAACAATATTAATATAGAATTCGAACTTAAGGAAAATTTATCAATGGAAAAACAAAAAATTATATAATTAAAAGGTTGTAATAAAATTTTTCTGCTTTATAAATGTGTAAGTGTGCGAAATATTTTAACACGACGTCCTTAAGAATCAATTAGAAATGCCTTTGAGTTTGTGTATATTGTTCTGTTCTTTGAATGCTCAACTTCCATTGCACCATAACGATGTTTATTATTATTTAAAAATTGAGAATTAAATGTAAAAATCCTTGAAACATATATATATATATATATATATATATATATATATATATATATATATATATATATATATATATATATATATATATATATATATATATATATATATATATATATATATATATATATATATATATATATATATATATATATATATATATATATATATATATATATATATATATATATATATATATATATATATATATATATATATATATATATATATATATTTATTTATTTATTTATTTATTTATTTATTTATTTATTTATATATATATATGAAAAAAATTAAACTTGACATTTGTTATTGATAAAAATTTAAACTGTTTGAATCTTTAATTAAAAAAACACGAAAAACACTTTAATTGAAAACGTTTGAGAAGAATTAATTGACGAAATGTTGAAAACATTGTTTATTTAGTTTACTTTATCCATTAACAATAAATAATCAACTTGCAAAAAGCAGTATAAAAGTTTGAATTTTATAGAAATTCCGATATTTTCCGAAAAATATTACTACTTTTACTTCCTTTTTTACTTTATTTTTGTACTTTTGCTTTACTTTCTTATTTGTATTGGTATTAATATAGTTAATAACTTCATGATTAGCTACAATAAATTTAAAGTTATTATAACTCTAAAGAATTAATTAATTTTACTTGTTTACATGAAAACTAATGCTTTATAAGAAACAGTGTTTGCATTTCAAGTTTTATTTTCTCAATATTATTATAAAGAAATAAAGCTGCTGGGGAAAACAATGTGTATGGTTCTGCTGAAATTGCAAAAAGAATTATTTGGCATTTAACGGTATTACAGTGTGAATATTTGATTCAATACCTAAGAATAACTGAAACCGATGAAATAAAATTTCCTTAGCTAATAGTTCTTTAAATAAATTTCAAAATTTAAAATGTATTTCATTTACATGCAATATTTAAATCTTGTGTTTTAATTATTTATGCAAAATTATCATTTAACATTAAATGATAAAAAATAACTACATAAATATAAAATCCTTTCTACTACACATAAACATAAACGCATTTATGTTTGATCAAATTCATTTTAGGTTATAAAAAGCACTGGGAATAATATCATATGAGTTAGAACGATCGGTAGTAGTGCTGTGCAAAACAGTATTACTACTAATTGTTTCATTATAAAGCTTTCTTTAAGATTGAATATAACGCGGGCATTTGCGTTTACTAGAGATGAACAATGCCTTTAATTTTTATACTACTTGGTTTTCATAAATTAAACAAAATCTTGCTACAAATAAGTATGCTTACAAAGACTTTGCAACGAGTAATAACATGGATACTCTCTCTCATTGCTTATAAAAATACTTATCCGTGTGTTATGGTGATTACTCTCTTTATACGCACATTATAATAAGCATTTATATTGTACACTCTTTATATATTCTTTTCTTTCGCTTTATATATACTTTCACGCTTTATTTATTCTTTTCTTTCGCTTTACATATTCTTTCACGCTTTATTTATTCTTTTCTTTCGCTTTATATATACTTTCACGCTTTATTTATTCTTTTCTTACCAATAGACTAACTCTTCGAAAATAGCACTTGATTAATTCATTAACCCGGAATTATTTTATAATTTAATTCATTTGTTATTATTACTTATGTGTGTATGTAAAAACATTATAAAAATATTAAGATACTAGGAAAATGCATTTTAATTTTTCTACCCCTAGTTCGGAACTTTACTTTTCTTTTCTTACTCTATAGTATATTTAAATTCAATATTCTTTTATTTATTTCCCAGTTGATGTAATTATACTTTAATACTTTCTTGGATCATCTCAAATTTTATTATGGGAATAAAATTATTTAAAATTCTTAACTCTAATAACTCATTTGTAAGGAATAAAATTCCATTAAATACTTTTAAAACAAAAGTATAGTTTTATTGTAAACACTAATAATCAGATTCGAATAATTTCCAAATTCACTGAACTTGAAATAAAGTTACAAAAATTGAAAATTTAGTTTCAATTTTTATAACTTACATTAAACATATTAAACAATAAAGTCGTTAGTATCAGATATAATTAGAGTAAATTATATATCTTACGTTGTCGAAAGTATTTTGCAGAATCTTCTTCAGTATAACTTTCCATATCTACGTAAATGACCATGAATTTACCCGTTGACAAATGTCCTCGCATTTTTAGTGCTGTCAATAATTTACCAAGATCTGTAGTGTCACCAAGAAATAAATAAACTGAAAAGAATCATTTTATTAGCATCAAAAGATACATGAAATTTTAATCTTAAAAATTATTATTTTAAAATATTTACATGATACTGATAGCTCATTAATATACAAATGGCAAACATAAGTTTAAACACAATCAATAAAATATACATTGATTTTAAAAATCTAATAATGCATGCAATCGAAAAAAATCATTAAATATTTAAACAAAATAAAATATATTTTATGACAGTGATTGTTTTCATAGTTAAATTTTTTATGTAAAAGTTAGCACACAATATAAACATGACTAAAACTATTAATACACAATACCAAAAAAATAGAAAAAAAGTTTTTCTTCAGAATTTACTTGAATTTTAATCATTATTTGAATTTATAACATTATTATAAATACATACATGTTTGCAAACCATTAAAGCATTATTAATTACTTAAACTTTGAAAATATTTCACCACATTGATAAAAAAGTAAAATATTATTTTATGCAACAATTGCAAATATGCATAAGAAGCTATGAAAAATTTATTCATAAGAAACTTGTATTAGCAAAAGTAACTAATTAGAAAATTTTAAGGAAGAATATTATGACTACATTAAAATAAAATTTATGCCTAGATAAAGTATTAAAGATTCGCTTTTATATATTATTTTATTTGAATATTTTATGCATGACAAACTTCATTGTAACAAATATATGAACTAGAGTTAACATTTAATCCTTTGTTTATCGAATAATTAATATCAAACAAATAAGACGAACGCAAAATGAATTAATAGCATTTTCAAACAATTAATTATAACGAACAGTTATTTCTCATTAAAATAATTAAAGCTTTTTTATAAAATAATTAGCATAGCAACAGTTCCACTAATAATAGAAAACCGTTATCAAATTCCCTGGGAATTCTAATCCTACGTTTGCAATACGCTTATTAAGCTAACAATTTTAACAATACAGAAATGTACAAAACGCAGTTCATGCCTATGAATATTTCCACTCTATTTAATAGCTAGTTTATGCAGCACTGAATATGAAAGAAAGACGTAATAGATGATATTTAAGATCTTAAAAGTTTAAAAATAAGAAACTCAGAAATAAAGCATGAAGCCGAATATTTTAGAGTTGAATTATTGAGAAATCCATGATCTGATTATACTACTAGAAAATAAGAAAGCAAATTTATATGCAATATCCTTTAATTTTAAATTTCAGTTAAGAATTTCTTAACAAATATTTACAATTATCAAAAAAATGTCAGCAAAAAAATTAAATACATATATTCATACATGTATATATATATATATATATATATATATATATACCACTTTTTGAAGAATATAACTTTACTAACTTTACTAACATTCTGTACAATGAATTATCAAAAGATAATTAAAGTTATTATACAAATAAAATGTTATACTTTTTAAAAATTTCAAATACCCAATCAATCAATCTGGGAACTAGCACCTTTTAATCTTCAGTGTTAAAACTTAAACTCTCATCGTCAGAACTAATATTCAGACTATATTCTTCTTAGTAGCATCCAAATAATTGGATACTTCTTAAATGATTTATCTGTTTCTGTTTTATATAGGTCTTGTGAAATATTATTTGCTATGAATTGCTTTTTTATTTTCTCTTCCTGATTCCGCAATATTCTAATCTTTTTCTCAGTTAAAGAAGGTCTGAAATGCCACTCTGTTTCTATGTTCTTTTCGCAATCCCACGTAGCTTATATACTATGTTATAACAATGCCGTCACTGTTTTTGAGTCACAACTTGCCAACAAATTTAAGAAAAATAGATCAGTAAAAAGTTCACATAATTAAAAGTCGTTCATATTAATTAAAAAATTTAAACGAATCCGGCTGTGATCATTGATGATAGCGCATGCGCCGAATAGAGGAAATTTCCAGAAATGAATGAAATTAAAAACTGAGTGTAAACATATAACACAAAGTATTGTGCATAAGACACTTATTTTCAAAGAAAAAGTACGTCTTATAAACTGACATATACACAGCATATTTAAATAACAAAAATTTTATGAAATACTTTATAGAGATTCTAGAACCGTATTGTAAGTTAAAGTTTCTTTCAGAAACAATCATATTAGTCTTAGATTTATGAGTTATTTTCCTTGATAGTGTTTCATTCCATTCATAAATTATAAAAAAGCTTCCATTGAAAGTCTACAATTTTAGATATATTGTACTATTCTTTTTTTTCGCTTTTTCATAATTTTTATTTTCTACATACCTCAGTTTTTCTGCGAAAAGAAACATAACAAGAATAGTTTAAATTTCAATCATAATAGTTGTTAGCAATAGTAAGACAATTTCACTTTCTTATATTTTCAAAGAAATGCATGACTTCCAATGAAACATTCTATCTAGCAAAATTGTTTACCTTATTTTGTTTTATTTATTGTTCTAAAAACACATTTGCACATGTGGGATAATTAGTTTTGAATTTTAATGCAAATGTTGACTGTTCATTTGTTTATGTAATATCGTGATCGATCAGTTGTGTAATAGTATACTTAGGCAAACTGTAATTGAAAATGCTTGAAAAAAGGAACATAATGACATCAAAACAACTAAATATGCTTGGCTATCGGAGAAATTTAAAAAATGTTATCTCAGCTTAGACAAACGTCATATAATCACATGTGTAGTGAAGTCGGAAATTCTTACTTAATACATAAGAATCATTGTTTCTTACAAATAGAAGTCCGTATCCACCCCTTATAAGAAAGCAATCAGCTTATCCTATTTTTGAGAAAGCAAACGTTAGGGTATTTACTGTTACCAAACATGTTTAAAAGGGAATAAGAATCAGTGTAATCATGCAAGACCGATGTGATCGTTGAACTGATGGGTAGACCCTTAATAATTCAATTTCCTTCTCAGTAAACTTAGTGATAAAAATTTAAATTTGTATCTATTGTGGCAAATGAAAATTGGTCTCATTGTGAATTAGAAGCAGGACAACGCATTTTGTGCATCATAAGGTCCCGGATTCGATACAAACAATTGTTGTATAGTTCAGAGTGCGAATTTTGAACTTTTGCCTCATACATGCACATCTATGATAGTAGGTGTTCGATAATTTTCTGAGTTTCTTCCTTTGCAACACAAAAATACCACCCATTGTCTATAAAATGTTCTCCCTAAAGTAATTTATACAGTAGATATTAAAACACCTTACAACGTTTACTAGTGATATCAAAAATAAATAAACAAAGAGATCATTGAATCCTTTCCAAACTGTAATTTCAAGAGTTTTACCATTATAACATTAAAGATTAACACATTACTTTAATCTGTGAAAAATAAAATATAAATTTGCGATTTCCTTGTGCTGAATAATAGTTTTTGAATAATAGAATAAAGCTTTGCTCCTAGTACTGTTTTTACTTTAAAGCTGTTAATAAGTTTCATAAGAGGAAATCGCATTTTTGAAAGAAAAATAAAATTGAAAAGGTGAGAAAAAGATGAAAAAAGCGAAAAAAAATGTGATTTAAAAGTTTTAATAGGAGATTTCTTCAGCGATTTTCATGATCTTTTAAAATGTATAAATGACATTTTACAGCAATAAAAGATGTAACGGTTATTTTCAACATTTTATATTTCTGAACGTACAAACCAAAACACAGTTTCCAGCAGCAACATAAAGAACTATTTCATATCTTACTTCTTGTAGTTGCCGTAGTGTTTTCCACAATCTTTACAAAAGGATTGAGGCAACAACTTGGTTCCCCATCGTAGCAGCAAACCCGAGAGTTCCGGAAGGCTACCCGATGATTGATGACAAATGGCGCCTGGATTTTTTTCTCCAAGCTCCGGTAAACTGTTTCATACATTTCCGATTTCTCGTACAGAATGGAAAACTTGTACCACTTATAATAGCTAAGCAGTTCGAATACTGAGCTAACAACCTAAAAAGAAAATTATAATAAGTTTAAAAATGCTGATATATATATATATATATATATATATATATATATATATATATATATATATATATATATATATATATATATATATATATATATATATATATATATATATATATATATGATATATATATATATATATATATATATATATATATATATATATATATATATATATATATATATATATTTATATATATATATATATATATATATAAATTAACCTGGGGGAAAAGAAATCCTTTCCTTTTTCGGTTGATGGCTGTAGAGATAGATATCTCGTAAAGTATCATTCAAACAATTTCAAATTTATGCTTGTTGTCAAGGTGACATTTCTCACTAAAAAAAAATCTTTTGCTCATTTTTATTTCGTCCATTCAGTTGAGAGTGACAGGGTGCTGAAAGTGGAATTCAACAAAAAGAAAATTTGCAACATTTTATAGTTTTTCTTTGATAATGGCGAACATTAATAATCAAAAAGGTAAATTAGTAGAAGTATATGAATATGTCAAAAATATATAGATGATTATTTAACTACTTTAAAAAATCTCTTACCTAACAATGAAGTTAAGTAGATTACATAATATTGTTAATTGGATTTAATCATTAATTATTTTAGTTTAATATAAAATAAAATTGCTATGGATATAATGTACGAATGATACATAGTATATTCTTATAACATAATAGTATATATCTATCACAGTTCCTGTTATAAATTGAGAAAATCTCATTTTTCAATATTTTTATTAAATACAGATCTATTGGCGATTTTGTTCTGTTGTCGAGTGATCCGTTCATTTCCGTTAACGATGGTTTATATGCTTGAAATTCAATATAGGGAAATTTAATATTCCATTCGAGTAGAATGTAATCTGGAAGTTCTGATGAATCATGCATCTGTCTTAATCACGTGATTTAGCTTAGCGTAAACTCATCATTTGCAGGTGGTCATGTTTAATCCTAGCGAAAGATCATTTTGCTATTTCACTAAGTATGTTGATTTACGGTTAAATAGTAAAACCCTTATATATTAATTTATGCAGAAATGAAAGCATTCAATTTAAATAGATGTTATTAAAAATTTCCTATATTATATATAATTACATAAAAATATTTTTCTAGCATTATCATATAATAATCTTCATAATTTACTAAATATTTTTTACCTACAGCAATTTTACTCTTGTTTTTATTTACACTATAACTAAAATAATTTATTTTAAAATTTTACAAAAAGGTTATTTATTTTAATTGTTTTCCACGTTTCTCTTAATTTCTATATAATTTTAATGAATCAAACTGATTACTAATAATTATAAGCAAATAAAAAATTATAACAACTAAGAAAAAATCTCAAAATGAATGATAAATTAGCTATGTATACAATTACTTCAAAATTTTATTACTATTTTCTTAGAAATTTTATCATCCGAAAAAATATTTAAATACGGCTGTCACCTGATATATTATTTTAAACGCTCATTCAATATATTAAATTGTTTATAATAAATGGCGCGATCTTAAAATAACACAATATGTTTTCAAATTTTAAAAGAAATGTATTTCGTATATCTCAAGTCTTAAATATTATCTTAGATGAAATCATTAATTGTATGAACTTTCAATTGTAATTAATTATTCATCAGAAAGTAAATCAAAATAATGCAGTATACAATTTTTAACTTTCTATTTAAATGTTATCATATATGAAATCACAAATTTTTGAAATGATTCATCGTGTAAAATCACAGATTTTCTCCAATTATACACATTAATATTAATTAATTATATAATTTAACAATTTTTAGTTTTAATTATAAAATGTTAAGTATTAAAAACGTTGACTACTCGATCTTTTATATATGAGGAACTCTCTCTTTCTTAAATAATTTTAATTTGAATAACTTATATAAATAATTTATAATGAAATAGATGGTTAATATAATGTAAAAATCGTATTTTTAATAACATTATTTTTTTCTTTTTAAGGAAGACATTTTGTTACAGTATATATATATATATATATATATATATATATATATATATATATATATATATATATATATATATATATATATATATATATATATATATATATATATATATATATATATATATATATATATATATTATATATGAGATGAAGGGAAGGATGAGTTTTTAATAAGGTAAATTACTGCATAAGGTAAATTTCTTTTAAGTAAAAGATTTAAAATGTATACATTTGAATTAATTAAATTCAATAACAAATTATTTTTAAAAAGTTAAAGCATATACATATTGATTAAATGTTATATTGTATAGCTTCAAACTTTGTTGGATTCCAGAATATATTAACAGCTGTAGAGCTACCGGCATCTTAATTTACACCTAATTTTCAGCTGAAATTATCACATCAAATATTGAATTAGCACCCTCCTCCCCTCATTGCATCAAATTGAGGAAGAACATTCAGCCCTTTAAATATTTAGCGTGTATAGACAAAACTATTACTGGTTTGCTTCAGCTAAAGACAAGGATTAAAATGATATTGATATTTTATACAAAGTAAGCATCTTTAGCCTTAAGTTAAGAGAAGAATAGTGAAAAATAGGTGATCTTTCTCTCAGAAAATGTTCCTGCAGTAAGCATTCTTGCCTAGTTTTAGCAGATTAATCTTCTGTTTTCTTATATATAAGGCAACAAGAAAGCTCTTACCGTTTTCGCATTGCTATTGAATGAAGTGAAAATAATTATACAAATTAGTGTATGACGTGACTGAGACACCATTCAGTCGAGAGTAGGAATATTAGTCGTTGAAAAATCAGATCCACCGCTCACATTCATCGTTCGTAACTCGCACAGCAGTGAAGAGTAATGGACGTGTCGAAGGAACTCGTTCAGTATTGTTTGCTTTGCGACTTTAATGTGGGCTTATCAACAGCTGAATCAAGTCACCGAATGTGTCAAGTGTTTTGGGTTAGTGCTGTGAACGAACGCACGGCATGGCATTGGTTACAAAGAATCAGTTCAGAAGATTTGTACCGCTGTGATGAAGCCGGTGTGTGGTGGACTAGTCATGATGTGGTTACCCACGAGCTCCTACTAATACGCCAAACGGTCTCTGCAGACATGTACTCGCAGTAATTGCAATGTATAAACAGGCATTGCAACAGAAAGAGCCAGCATTGGTTAATCGCAAGGGTGTACAGTTCTTGGCAGATCAAGCGAAGTACATTTGGCGCAGGAAGCCAATAATACCATAAATTATTTGGTAGGGAGACTTTATGCCATCCTCCTTATTCACTTGACTTTGCATCATCAGATTACCACATCTTCAATCCCCGGGATAATCATCTTCGTGGAAAATACTTCACCAATGAAGCAGATTTACGCCAAACACTCACGAACTT
Source organism: Latrodectus hesperus (assembly GCA_037975125.1). Taxonomy (NCBI): domain Eukaryota; kingdom Metazoa; phylum Arthropoda; class Arachnida; order Araneae; family Theridiidae; genus Latrodectus; species Latrodectus hesperus. The sequence continues at coordinate 8,244,371 of CM075857.1, read as the reverse complement.
CTTTGAATACAAACCCCCAAGTTTTCCCGCAAAGGGATAGCAGAATTAGAGATACGTTGGCAGTAGGGGCCGATAGTGATTACTGCAATGACTAACAATAGGCTACACATTCTGTAAGTACATTTCGCGCAGGAAGCCAATAAAGGGAGGAGGAGCGCAGCAGCCTTTAGGGTCATAAAAAACGATAAGAACTTTCTTGTTTACTTTGTACGTAAACAATGTTTAAAACCCCTGTCAATGAAGAATTCAAAATATTTAACTTTCTTACATCAAAATCTGTACACTTTTGAAACCAACAAATAAAACTTAAAATTTTCTATTAATCAAGCTTCAAACAGCAAATACATCGTTAAATTGCTTACCTCAGTATTATGAAGTATTATTTTATGATTGGCCTAAAAATATGAAAATGATAAAAAAAAAATTGACAAGATTGATAATATTTGAGAGAATGAAATGATTTTTGAACTATAACTTTTCTTTGGGATAAACTAATGAGCTAAATAGACGCTTATCTCCACTTATCGTGTAAATTTTAATTACTTAGCTTTACAAAGCAGCTTTTACACTAGTTGTTTCTTTGCTGATTAATCAGTGAAATCAAAGTTTTCTTATCATCTTTATTCCTGTAAATTAGTTATTTCTGAAATATCTTCAAGCAGAAACAACAGTATTCATACAGTGCTTACCAGTATAGTTTTATAGACACTTTGATGGAAACATTAAGCAAGCTTTATAGCCATCAATGTAAAAAATAGACATAAGGAATGTTGGAACAAATTAAAAAACGAGAAAATATTGCTGCTCTTTGAAGAGAAATCTTACAAAGAGCATAAAAACAAATTTTTAAAAACATTTTTTTAAGAAAATCTTCACGAAGTTTTTCACGTCGGCTTAATATAAGGAGTGGATTGGTTAGGGGAATAGGTTAAAGGAATTGGTTAACATTGGTTAGGGGAATTTACGAAATTCTAATACATATCAATAATTTATCAATTTATTCATGTCACAATAATGTTTAAGATGAATATTATCTTAATAAAAATGTAAATAACTGTATTTGTTTCTTTAAATAAGCTCATTGTAATACAAAAATTAAAATTTCTCTTATCAAATTAGGTATATTTAAATTAAATTATATATTCTATTCTTTCCGATAATCTTTAAATAAATCAATTAGTTTCATGAAATAATGGTTCCAAATGGAACACGTGAAATAATACAATTTGTTCAGATTGATATCAGAAATTAAATGTAAATCTAATATCATACCTTACCGATATTTCATTATATAAAAATAAATGATATGTTTATATATAAAGATAAAATGAGAGAGACTTAACAATAATTGCTTAAAATATATTTTTCATGAACTTTTAACCGAGTATCATAGCATCATCAATTAATTTGATATTCATGAAAAAAATGAGATAAGAAAATAGCTTAGCTTTGATTCAAACCGGCATATTTAACAAATATGATAAATAACCAACACACATATGATTCAAAGTATGAATCTTTTATGTAAATTATAAAATACTAAACAATTGAACTTCTCAAATTTATTCATATTTTTTTTTTTTTTAAATTTATTTCATGTGTGTGAAATAATATTTCAATAATACTTCAAAGAAAAATATTCATATGCACATCAATGTGATTTTAGCGCCAAAACCAATAATATTTTTAGAAACATGAACCGAATGATGAATTGTATTCACTCATTCTAACACATATTTTCAGTTATGAACATTATTGTCTTTTTTAATAACTTGTATTCAAGAAGTGCTTTCGCAAATATTTAGAGACATAAAATTTTCCAAATATGAATAAAGTTAACGATAAATATTAAATTATTGCATAAAAATTATATAACTGATGCAAATATTGCAGCTTTAATGAACTATTGATCTGTTAAACTATGCCAAAAATTACGTCATAATTTAAGAATAAATAAGAAACAATATTTTTTTTTGAAATCTAGAGAAACTTTTAAAATAAAAATGGATATTCTCGTATAATCATGTACTCACAAAAAGTTGTTAGATTGTTTTTTTTTAATAATCTTGAAAATGTTCCCTCTTTATCTATTTTGAGTCAAAAAACTTTCATCCAAAGTGTACTTTACTATCAAGAATTTATAAAATCAGATTTTGAACGCTTTTACCCATTTCAGTACACTTCACTGAAACAATTTTCTCACCCGTGAAATAAGCGTTTTCTTGTGATAAAATATGAGAAAAATGTAGCTTTTGCAATGTATAAGAACATAAGGGTCTGTGCGTAACATATGGGTCTAACAAAAGACTCATAAGAGTGAACTGGCTAAAGAGGGTCAATGGTCTGACCATTCATAGGCTTAAATTCCGCAACTGCTGAAGATTTTGTAATGATATTGGTCAAATTAATCAAAAATAAAAACAAAAAAATTCTAATAAACTAACAATACAACAAACATATGACACAAACTAATAAGTTAAATATGCACACAAATATACATGTACTAATTATATAGATTGTATTTTAGTCACCTAAACTGATTACTTTACATAGATCAAAAATGCGTTTCATAATTTGACGCAATAAAAGTGTTTGTAAAATAGAAATTTTCCTTTGTTAAAATAAAAAGTGTCTGTGTTATAATTTGCATATTCAGAGAAAGAATAGAACTGCCTTGAGCAAAACGATCACATTAATATAAAAGAGAAATCAAATACACAAATTTGACACAATATACGAATAAAGGGAATAAAGTAAGTTAGTGTGAGAAATTTATTACAGAGTTTGAATATGTAATGATTAGATTGTTTTCATAAGAATTTCTAACCTTCTCGTTTTCTGAAAACTACATTAAAGCATACAACAAAAATTACATTTAATGACACTGAAGAATATCATAATTCAAGAAGTTAAATACAAGACTTTAATACTTTATTATTATCGACATTTCAGATTCAAGTCTCAAACTTAATAATTCATGCAATTTAAAAAAATCTGACAAACGGTTGAAAGTCACTGATAAGTATACAAATCTATTGCAAGACTGTTGCCATTAACTAGATGAAAATTAAAATTACATTTCATGCAAATCTTATTCAAAAGTTTTAACAGACACTAAATGAAATTTTAAAATTTATAAATCTCAAATACGAATTAGAATTTGAACCAGCATTATGAAAAAAATATCTTAATGGATTTTACTTATATATATATATATATATATATATATATATATATATATATATATATATATATATATATATATATATATATATATATATATATATATATATATATATATATATATATATATATATATATATATATATATATATATATATATATATATATATATATTATATTTTTATTATTAATAATCTTATTTGTCTATTATATTTTAAAAATTAAATTTCAGTTCTATGCATAACAAATAAATATAAACAATTGCATTTCAGTCAATAAGTTAGAATTATATTAATGAATATTGACAACATATTATTATCTCACACAAATATAATGAAGGATTAATAAAATTCTCTCTGAGAAAATTGAGGAATTTAATTTATTCCCAAATTCGGAAATAAATTAAATAAGCGATCAAGAAATATATGTAGCATAGAAAATAAAGATTTAAATAAAAGGGGTAAATGAAGTAAACATAATGAAATTTAAAATTCATATTACCGTGAAAGATAAAACTAAATTTAGAAACATTTTTCAATATTTCTATTCTGTTCTACATTTTTCAATTCTGTTATTTACAAAATTAAAAAAAAAGTATTAATATTAACAAAATATTAAACTTCAATGATTCTCTGATGAAAAGAAATATATATTTTTTCACTGGACTTAAAGTTTCATAGAGAAAGAAAATAGTAAATAACAAATTAAAAATAAAGTATACTTCAAAATATGCAAAAGCAATTCACCGAATCAAAACAATTTTTTCAATAATAGTTTATTTCTTAAATCAGCTCTTAGATCATAAAACCAGAAGGAAACAATAAATATCCAAGTAGATGGTAACAAAATTGATTAAGTTGTTTCGGTAAAAAAATATACCTTTGCATAAAAATAAATCACTGTTATATATTCCATAGATTTAGGAAAATTGGAAAAAGTTAATGTACCGTAAAATTTATGTTAATAATTATTTATGAAAAATGTATTATATTTTTAGATTAATTATTAATTATTTCATCTCGCTAAAATATGCAATCTCAAAAAAGAAATATTTTATTCTGTGTAAAATATTAAAATAAAATACGATTTTTTGACAAAAACTGCATGATTTCTAGTTTTTAAATTATTTATGAAATGATTTTTATTTTTAATTGCTTATTATATTTTTCAAGCGCTTGATTAAAATAATGATTTAAAATTTAATTCCTATTTCAATAAAACTATTTATATAACAAGTATTATATAAGGCTGTGAGCTTAAAAAAATTTAATTGATTTACACAATAATTTCATTAGAAAAAGCTTTCATTTTGTACGTACATCATATAGTTTACCGTAGAAAATGAACAATTATCATTTTCTAATATTAATTACAACTTGAGTACCAAATATTACGCAAGGAATAGTAATAAAGCTTCTGGAATTTGAAAAAAACACTTTCTAATCAAAATAATTCGATTCCAAAAGTGGGTAATAAAGAGTAATTTGCATTAAGAAAAGAAAATAGAAAAACTCTAGGAATAGAAATTTCAGTTTGAAATGATAGATAATTAAAAACGCAACAAGTGTTTGATTGAAAAGCAGAATAAAGAAAAATGGATTTTTATTGAACTTCATATTTCTAACATAGACCAGCAATTTAACACAAATATCAATATACAGGATAACTTAATTGAATCCTAGCATTTATTGAATTCTTTTGACACTGAAAGTCAATAAGTCTAAAGAAATATAATGAATCCTATTTTAAGAACTAAGCTATAATCATATCAGTAATACTCTAAATCTACATACAACTAAAAAAACTAAGCTATACTTAGTCGTTTTAGTTGGCTTAAGTTATATAAAATCTTAAGTTATATATATATATATATATATATTTATATACTTATTTTAATTGACAGCAAAACTTTGTGTGATACTTAAAATTATACTTAAAAGTTCTTGTTGCTAAATGATTAAGTTTCTTTAATAATAATACCCTTTATACAGATCTCAAGAGTTGTTTCTTTCATGGAAAATATTAATAGCTTAATAAATCTCAAATAATATTAAAATAAAAAAACATTTTTAATTACAAATAATACAGAAATTCAGAGAGTTTTTCGATATTTTAGCATTGCAAAATACTCGTAAATAATAAAAACCGAATTAATAATCTTCTAATATGAAAGCATGTATCTTTCACACTATTATATTACATCAAATCAGATTTTCGAGTGAGCCTTTTGTGTCATACTTTTAGTAAAATTCTTTTTAGTCCAACTAATATCCTATAACTAAGCCTCTTTATCCTACAAATTAAAAAATACATGGACAAAGATATGAACTTTTGCTTGCAGATTCTTTCCTTTTTTTCTCTAGAAATGCCATAGTAGATTTAGAGATAAAATTGCTAGCGCTTTATTCTGATGGAGGTTCGGCGTATTTTTGATTATTTTATCTAAAGATAAAATTACTTTAGAAACTTTCACTTGTTTAGAAAGTTTGTTCCTCCGAAATACATAGTATGGATTTCTCGCCTATCTTTACTTTTTTATCTTCAATATTCTTTTAAAAAATATTCATAATAATAATCAATACTCCTTTATTCAAAATAATATCTCACTTTGTTTCCCTTTCTATTAATAGTTCACACACATTTATAAGACACTATACACACACACACTTTATATATATATATATATATATATATATATATATATATATATATATATATATATATATATATATATATATATATATATATATATATATATATATATATATATATATATATATATATATATATATATATATATATATATGAATATGTGAGATTTTATATTTGATATATTTGTACTTAAATATTGTGACGGTATCTTTGATCTTCTCATCAAAGCTTAAAATCAAATTTCTTTAGTTGGTCTGAGTATTAATAATTCACTTAAATAAAAAATGATAAACTGTAGAAGTTTTGTTTTAACGATACGGTAGCATTTATTAACTATTTGAATTGATAAAGAACAATTTAAAAAGTTTAACACTTCCTTTAGAGTAACAATTAATTTCTAGAGGCAATATATTCAAGAATTTTTGAAATATTATTAAGGATTCATATTTTTTCGAATATTCATTTAGTTTTGTTACAGTTAATTTCAGAAATTGATTTCCACAACGTCTTTTTTTTACTATCAAAACAAGTATGTTTCTTCAGAAAGAGTTATTATAAAGCCATTAAAATAGCTTGATTATGAATGTTATTATAAATCCGAAAATATTTTCCTTTAATGGATGCACTGTTTCTAGTTCAAATACAACATTTTTTTCATCTTTAAGCCTGATTATTTTACTTGTTTAAAACTTTAAATTAAAAGTATTTTTTTTTGGATAATATGAAATTGTATTGCCATATATTTTCAAACAGTAACGAAAGAAAATTTAAGATTTACGCAATAGAAGAATTAATAAATGTGTTTATAACCTCCCCTAGAACGAAAAAAATTCCCATATGTGTTTATAACCTCCCCATATAAAAAATTCCCATATATATCTATTCACCCGAAAAAAATTCCCATATCATATAATATATATTATTAATCTGAATTACCTCAACATGTTATAAACAGATAAATATTTCTAAGTGACACAATGAACGATTCTTTCTTGGGTTGCAATAAAAGCTGTAAAAGTGAATGTTAGATCGTTGAACGGAGGAGAGAAGAGAAGACACAAACATGGTTAAATAATGAAAGTGTGTCTGTCAGCAACTACTCCATTATCAGTGTTGAAAAGGACATGACGCAGTCATAAACTGTGATCACGTGACATAAGCCAATCGTAAAGGAAAAAAGATTGACTCTGAGTAAAGCCTAATTATCCGTGCAAAGAACTTTGCGCCATATCTCTCCCTTCAAACATTTCATGTAAAATAAAGTAGCAACTTTACTGTAGTAAATACTTCCACTAGTGAAATGAAAACTACGAAATTATATAAGAAAAACATTTATAATTTTCTGTTTATGATATTATTTTTGGCAAGAGTAAAAATAATCTGTCTTTACCTAAAATTATTTTGCCTTTCATCAGTTATGGATACTCAAGATGATAAGCATAAATCAATTGATTGCTGTATAAAATTATGAGAAAGAAATATATATTAAATTACAGCAAAACAACTTTTGAGTTGTATATTTTTAAACTTGGAAAAAAATTATTTTAACGTAGAATATCAGTATCACAAGAATTTGACAATTTTAATTCTAAAATCTCAAATTTCTGCTTTAAAAGAGCTTTTCAAATAATTATTTATTTTTTTATTTATTTTTATTAATTTATTTTGATTTTTTTTTCTTTGTAAAAGATAGCAAGCAATGTTCCATGGAAAAAGAGCCCATTTCCGAATAATCCAAGGTCACTTTTACTAGCCGTCATTAACCTTCCCAAAGGTTATTGCCAAGTAATGAATAACTTAATATAATAGAATGTTGTTTAATATTTTTTTCCAACCATCTATTGTCACTAACATAATTACACTTATATAATTATATTATCTTTTCTGTCAAGTTAATTAAGGTATTCGAAGTATATTTAGTTGAATAATATTCCGAGTTAACTTACATGACATTTTTAAAATGACATATTGATAAAAAATTCAATTTTATTTTAAAATGGATAAAGTTCCAGTTCTAAATCTGCACGCAGTGTGAATATCATGTATGAAATGGATAAGCAACTTAAATATTGAAATATATAATAATAGTACTTCCTACAATTACTTTTAAATATTTATTTTTGTGTACATATGAAGGGTAATACACAACAAAATAAACAATAATAAATATTTATGACAAAACTGTGGAATTTTTGCTGGCAAATATGCGAAACATCGACAAGCAAAACTACAAATATTACTTCAAGTGTATTCAACAAAAGAGACTTTTCATATTTCACACAAATATATTTTGCAATTGTCTTTTGGGATTGCATTATATAAAACTAGAGATTTCTTTTTCCGCAATCGATTTAAATGATTTTATTTTATCGCAATAGATATTATTTTTATATATAGCATGATACTTGACATTTTGTAAATTACTGTAAGTAATGCACAGCTAAAACATTTTATTATTACATAAATTTTACAAGGGAAAAATCTAAAAGAAAGAAAAAATATTAAATTTTAAATAAGAAAGATTCTATTTAGATACATGTATGCATACTTGCAATGTATGTAATGATATGAAATGATTTGAATGTTAATTCGAAATAAAACTAATTGATTATTGTAGTGTTAGAATACTACTCATTCTCTTCACATGATGGCGCTGTAGTCATTGGGAGAGAGGAGAGTGGGGAGTCCGCTCCGGCGGGGAGAGATTGTCTTAGACCAGCGAACGCGGAGGTTTAGCTGGCTCTCCTTGGGTGTTTGTTCTGTTGGCCGTGTAGGATTATAATCAAATTTCGATTAATTATAATTTTAATATACAATACTATTAATTATTAATTTTAATTTTTAAATAAATGTTATATATAAATTGCTAAACGAAAAATAATAAAACGAAAATTGCTTGTTCGAGTTGTGCTTTCTTCTACAGAACAGACACTACAATTATTTTTATTGGCATATCAATCCATACTATTTTATTAATTTTTATGATTTTTTTTTCAATCACCGCTGTTTTATTTTTATGTATATTCAGATGTATTTTTAAATGATCTTGAACTTGTTAAAAGTTCCATAAATTAAATGCTGTTTTACACTAAAGAAATACAGAATAATTAATAGATTAGGTTAAAAATACCTGTAGTAAGTATATCCATAAAAGTAGGAGACGATTTGGTTCAATAATATATAAAATAATTATACAGAAAAGCTCCCAATATATAAATTTTAACTAAAAACATATAACAATAATTTGACATTGATAACACCTTATTATCAAATAATTATTTAGTAATAATATACAACATGTTATTAATTTATTAAGAAGTATTTACTTAATAAATAAAACATTTCACTTCCAAGAAAAGAACAAGAATATTTCAGATAAGGAACTATCATTTTTTTTTATCAAAAAACAATATTCAGTAAGTATACAAACAAAAAAAATATTGACTAGAAAGATTTATCTTAGAAAGAACATTTAAATACAGGTGGAATTACATTTATTATTAAATTTTATAAATTTCTTATAATAAAGAAATATTTTCTTATAAATTATTAATCTTACATTTTTTAAATTAAAAATAATGACACGCAATATTCAAATATATGGGTTTTACATTTTATGACTAAAATGAATTTGGAAATATATATTTGACAATTGTGAGAAATTTTAAGGCTTTGGAAGATAAATTATCGAAAGCAATAAAACATGCAACATTACTTTCTCATTTCACATACTACCAGCATTAAAAGTATAAATATAATAACCATTATAAAAATTTATTTGGGGAATTAATGTTTTGATACATTTAGTTCCAATCAATAAACTTAGGTACGTAAATCAATTAAAGCATATATGAGCAATTACTAACCTTTGAATTGGGAGGATATGTCCGAGCAAAATGATCTCTATAATCCTTGTTTGAGATGTCATCTTTATCAGCAGCATCAGCACATTTCTGAAACAGGAAAATAAAAATAATTAAATAAGCGATTTTGGTAGTAATCACATCATTTTATGAAAATTTATAGTCAAATATACAAATTTAAAATGAGTTAGACATGAGTGAAATTGAAAACATTTTTTTAACCAAGTATGTTAACGGTTACTTTTGTTGCTATTTATATCACTTGGACAGGCCAAGCTCACTAAAGCTATACGAAATTAAATCAGAAAGGTGCGCCTTTCGTTTAACCAGAGCACCACAAAGGTATAATTACGTTTTTACTCTAAGACTCCTCCGATAGATGGCACCACCAGAAAATCTGTAAGAGATTTTGATCTGGAAGGGGAGGAAATACTCTCCAGATCATTACACCCATTATAACTGCTCAACAACCGACGACAGGACCTTTGATTCCACAAATTTAACGAGCACATACATCGCATGTACTCGGTGCGTCGTTGGGAATCGAACCCAGCCCTGCTGGACGTAAGGCCGATGAATTAACCACTAGGCATCGACCTTCCGTCTGACAGGGTTAGCCAACGGTTACTTGTTGATTCATTGCACGCATGAGTATTTTAAATTGAACAGCAAACCAATAAAAACAGCATCCACTACGATATGAAAAATATATTTTAAAAATGCATGATCTGAAGATTAGAATGTAGTTAAAAGAAAAGTCATAAATTAAAATTAACATATGAAACATAGTTTCCTTCGATGAGTTTCATTTATGGCGTAAATATTCAAAATACAAATTGTCCAAGCTTTATATTGCACTATTTAAAAAAAAGAGTTTTACTAAACTAATATTCAATCTAACAATAATTTTTTCATATAAATCGATATAAAATTTTCATTATACTAAAATATTTTACAAAATATCTGTTCAAATTTTAAAAGTGTGCAATAGTTTACAAAAAAAAACATAAATGTTTTATTAAAAACTTAAGTTTAAATTCAACGATAAGTTATTAAATATACAAAGCAATTCATAGTATATTGTGTATACGTGGATGAAAAATGTGGAAATATTTAAGCAGTAGGATCCGAAGGAGTTACACAAATGAATACCAAATCATTAATTTTGTGTGGATAATTGCCCCAAAACTTTAAGAAATTTCATATTATACATCTCATACCTTGATTTAAGTAAGTTTTCATAGAATAAAAGAACAAATATCAAAAGAATTATAACACAAATAGCATGAATGACTACCCACGCGCGCGCGCGCGATGCCTTATAAACATACATTCTTCTGTAACGTACCATATACTAAGAACAAACCTTAAAAGTATAGAACTATAAGACAAAATGTCTTTTATCTTGAATGAATGCATGGTAATGTAGCTGTCGATATGTTTTTTTCTTTCAGTTACATTATTATAGATTGAATGAGTTTATTTTTGGATTTGGATACTCTAATTCGTTTATAAAATCTCTCTCTCTCTCTCTATGGCACTACAGCCCATGTGAGCCAAGGCCTACAGCTCCCATCTCTGCTTTCCTGACCGAGAGTTCTGGAGTGTGAAGCATATGTTGCGGTTTGTTGGTCAGCCTAACGCAAAACCCCACCCTAATAGATTAATTCCCAAGCATGCTTGGTACTCAGTTTATCGATTCAGTGAAATGCTTGATACTCAGTTTATCGATTCAGTGAAATGCTTGATACTCAGTTTATCGATCCACTGAAGGGATGAAAGGCTGAGTAGACCTTGCCCAGTCCAAAGATTAAACCTCGGACCTGTGCCTTGGGAGTGCAAAAAGCAACCACTAAGCAACCATAACCATCGAGCTTCAGATTATTATTATAAATATGTCTATATATATATATATATATATATATATATATATATATATATATATATATATATATATATATATATATATATATATATATATATATATATATATATATACTATATATGGAAAATAGCATCCAAACTCGAACAATCAATACATGCAGGCTTCAATAATGCAATTAGGTTTATATATATATATTAGTCATCAATATTTTTCTTCCCAATTTTACTTTTGAAAACAGTGTGTAGTGTAAAATTTTGTCAAAAAGGGTATACATATGTTCAACAAATATACAGTTTGCGTCGGAAAGTTTAAATACATTTCATTTATTAATAAACACCTGACATAATGCATGCATCAGAGGACTCTATTTTTAGGAAATAAATCTCCATAAAACGGAAAACAAAGTTGCAGAAGTATCAAATAAAACATTAATGCCACAAAAATATTTTTCTGAATTAGATTTACATACACAGTCATCGTCATCAACTATTCGTCTCCAGAAAATATCGCTATGGCTTTAGAGCAAATCGAAGAGTATATCCTATGAGAAGTCTAGAAAACAAGCTAACTAATAAAATATAACAAACCTCCCGAGGGTTTAAAAAGAGCCGTTCGCGTGGGTAAGGCAGGACTTTTTTTCTTCCATTTCGTGTTTCTTGCAGGAAAACAAATTTCTCCTTAAGATAGTTCTCAATGTATACAGAAACACCAATAGCTTATCAACTACGAAATTTCTAGTAGAATAGCAAGTAGGATTTATTTCTTTGTGGAAGGCTGGCTTTTTCTTAGTAAAAAGATGAGGCGGATTTTCCTAAGAAAAGACTTAGTCTTATAGAGTCATTTACGACACGTTCCAAATTTCTCTTTATTTACTTCTGAGGTTGAAAGTGAAATATTCTAATAGCATCACTTCATTTTGTTCGCTTATTATGAAACAGGTTTGGCCAGAAGAGGAAATTGTCTGAGATTTGTTTTCAACAATTTAACTAGAATTTCTTTTGGTATAAAATAGCTCATTTATTTCTTGACTTGAAATAAGCTTTATGTAGAAAAATGGGATTTCATTTAAACATTTTTTTTTACTATTTACAACTGAATATTGTTATTTTATTTAGATTGTTCATGTAATAAAAACAGTTTTGATTTCTTTTTATTTATAGATTATTTTTTAATTTACTGTTTAAATGAAAATATAAAGTATATTAAATTGATCAATTATATATTAAAGTAAAAGCATAGTAAATTCTTTGTAAGGAATTTTTAAAATACATATAAATTTAAGGAATTTCGTCAAAATAAATAATTCATTTTTAATACTTATAAATAGATGATATGAATGCTATTTTATAAGTTGAAGGTAGAAAACATTCCAAAATATAATATAAATGTTTAGCGCAAATCTAACATTTTACATTCAGTATCAAGAGATAAGCAAAATATTTAAATGATACCTTGAAATGAGACAAAATAGATTAAAACTGCAATTTTGTCCACAAGAATAATCAAAATAGCTACTGCAATATTTCTTTAATATATACCTATTTTTAAAACTAAATTATAGTAATATTAATTTTTAACTAAATTACAGTAATATAATTCTGTACACACAGAATTTTTCAACGTATTTTGGAGATGTGGATTAAACTTACCTAAATCTTCGGTGTTCGTTAATATCTTTAAATATTCAAAAATGTCTCTTATTGAATATCTAAAGATACTAAGGGGAAAATTTCTGATATTCTAAATTCTGAATTAAATCAGGTATTACTTTTTGGTATACTTTTCAAACGTTGTTCTGCTTTATCAAAGAATATAGACTAATTTTTTAGAGCAGTGGTAACAATTTGTTCGGGTAACTATTCATTGCTTCATTTTACTGAATATTGTCCTCTTGAGGGGGATTATATTCCTACTATTTTTGAAGAATCACATATTCATCGACTGCAATTGGAAGGAAGTTTAAAATATAAGATATCTGCTAAGATGTTCACTTCGTAATTTGATTTAGAATAAAGTTACAAAATTTATCAGTATGTAACTTTACTCATCGGCAGAAACAGATAAACATAAACAAAATGCAAGAAGATGACGATTATATTATTCTAATAAGTTAAAATGACAAATAATTTTATATGAAAACAAATACCTCGGATCAAAAAATGTTATACATTTTCAAAAATGTCGCTAATACGATACATTTCCTATTTATATCTCACTTTGAGAGTTAAATGTACGTGTCTGATATATGGCAATGTAAAAATAAATTAATTTAGCTAATTTATTAATTAAATAGCTGAGATACGTAAGTAGATTTTCTACTCAGTTCTTGTTCGATCATCAATCTTGCTAATTAAAAAAACAAGTAAAATTCATTAGACGCATAATAGGCTAAGAGCAAAAATAATTATCTTGTAATTTCACTTTCACGCTCAAATTAATTAGCTTTAAAATAGTTCCTAAATCATTTTAACTTCCAGTTAATTCCCCAGATTTAGGTTTCAAATCATATTCGGTTTTGCCTTTTCAGATGGTCAGAAATTAAACTCGCTTATCATAGATTATATAATCTGTCTGTTTATCAATTTATTAATGGTCACGGAAGAAATATATTTGTGAGAATCGTAATACGGCGGTAGGAAATTAAAATCAAAATTGAATAACATACGCAAAAAATTTAGAAGAATCTATGTTATTCTTCATTATATCCTCAAATTAATTCTTGCTATTAAATTCTATTTAGGAAATTAATTTAATTTGTGTACTACTATGATTAGAACGCTTTTGTGAAAGCTGAATTAAAACAATGTGTATGTGTGCCGCCGTTAAAAATTTATGTATATAATAATAATTTTACTTATTTTCAATTATTGATATTTTGCATAACATATTTTGGAATGTTATTTCAATTAAAAGAACATTCTAATAATTTCATATACTTATTCTATCATTTTAAATTGTAAAAAAAGTGTTATCAAGAATATCGCTGTTCAAATATCATGTTATTTTTACGTATAAAACTGCTTATAAAAGGACTTATAATGAAGATTTTTTTCATTTTATAAAACTATTCACCATCAAAAATAACATTAATTTTTAAAAAATTGTTTTTCTTTCATTAACAGATAGTACAAAGTTTTTCTTAAGAACCTACATATTTTTATTTTCCAGAAAAAAGTTAGATTATATACATAAAATTCTGAGGAAGTGTATAAGATAAAATCTATCAACTGGGAAATAATCTTTTATAGAATTCAGTATCTCTAGAATATAATTTAAATTTTAAAATTATTATATGATTACATTTAAAATTTTTAAATATTATATTTTATTGTTCAAAATGTTCATACAAAAACCAAAAAAATTATATTCAACAAAGTTTTAGAAAAAATAGTAATTTTTCCACAGTTAAAAAAAAATTTTTTTTGCTGTCATAATCTTTAACTATTTTGAACTACGTTGACAAAAAAGTGTATATTTTTACAAAAATTAAGTAACTTTCTAACTACTCAACTAATTTATTGTCCTAAAAAATATTCGTTTTTTTCATATATTGTAAACACACCTCACCCTAGAGATTTATAAATAAAATGTTCAAGTCAAAACTCCTTTCTTCTGATGAACAGATGCTTATTTAGGGGCCATAATGGGGACGAGGAGCTTCTTTGCTGCCCCCCCCCTCAACAACACTCTCTCGGCATGTTTTATGAGAAGAAAAGCAATTAAGACGAAAAAAGTGCTTCCTGCACTTGCATTGCAAGATATAACTGCTCAACATAAAAATAGAATGTTCCCAACAGAAATGTCGGCAGAGAATCTATTGTCTGAGATTAATATCTAATTTTTCTATTTTCTACTAATAATATTTGAAACAATTAAATGCTCATTTTCCTTAAGAATGCATTCAATTTTTAGCAAAAAAAATCTTCTCTGAAAGTATTAAATCAATTTTAAAATTTTAGGTTTAACATTATTCAGTTTTATACTAACTCATTCAGCGTGATTATTTTAAAGTTACTAGTTGTTTAATAAAATAGTGAAATTATAGACATTTTCATAAAATTAATATTTATTCATTAAAAACGAATTATTGTGACTTATGAATTATGTGAGTAAGTAGACAAATAAAATATATGTATTATCAAAATTCATTAGTAACTTATAATACTTTCGTTGAGTTATAGTAATAATATTTAGGTTTATAAATGAAAAGAAACTTGTTTCTAAAGGAGGAAAATAATTGTTCTTTTTTATAAAAGAAAACATATCTATTGTCTTTAGTTAGTAACCAATAATAATTTTTCTTCCAATATAATATAAAATATTTCACTAAAATGGAGAATAATAATTCAAAATAAATTTAAATTTTGCAACAAAGTGACAATTTTGGAAAGTGTAAATAAGCTTTCTAAATTTCATTTTTACTCAAAATTTATAGTTCGACTTAACCAGAAGTAGGTAAAACAATCGATATGTTATTCATTTATAGTTAAATTATGGATTAAGGAAACATACATAGTATTTGTATTCATACAATAGGAAAAGTATAAAACATAAAAATGTAACTATATATTATATATTTGAATATTTTCATAGTATCCTTTTCTGAAGGCACGAAAATATTCTAAACACAAAAAGTGCTACAAGACGCAACACTAAAGAGCGTAAGATTAAACAAAAAACGAACATCATGAAAAATAAATATATTGTGAGTTATTAGAGTTCTAAAGGAGAGAAATTTCGATTGCAATTCCTTGAAAAATCACAATACTATTTCATGGGTTCACAATCAATGAAAACCAACAAAATAAGTACGTGTAGGTTTATCAAATGATATGGTACTAATCTATTACTGTATTATTTCATATAAGTAGATTATTCATTAATAAATTAAATGGAATGTTTTTAGATTTACTATTGATTGAATCACAAAATGTGCAATGTCAGAAATTTAATTCAATATTGTTTGATTCCAATTTATGTTCATATGATACTTCACTTTCATTTCACTGTAATGAGTACATTTTTAGAAAAACTTTGCTGAACGTTCTATAATCCAAAAATTTATTTTGTAAATGAAGAAAACATGCTGGATGTAAAATCTGATTTACGTAATTCATTTTCTTTTTCCCTAAAGAACACACATTTGGATTTTTCAATTCATTTATGATTCCAAATTAAAATAATCTATCTTCTGTGAAACGGCATCTGTTGCAAAAAGGAAATGGTGAAAAAGAAACAAAACTTAAATATAATCTACTTCTCTTGAAAATAATGGACCAGGAACATGATCGTTTTATTTGTATAAAACTAGAATATTCATTAAGATATGAGAAGAATAACGTAGTTACAGGGAAATGTTTGATTGTAGTTTTTAAAAATATGATTTTTTTTTTGGAAGTAAAAGATATCCAGCAGAAGAAAATATAATCGACATTAATTGATTTATGTATTAAAATTTAAATATCACGTTCTGTTGGTTTGCATCACATATCAAATTTTAGTAAATCACAGTCATTAATTATTATTGGAGTCCAATATATTAAAAATGTGAAGAAAATTCCAACCAAATAATTTATACTCGCCATTTACAAACAAAAAATTTATATTCATAACAATTAATTTTGATTTTTCAAATGGCTAAAAATTCCTACGATATTCTGTCAAAGATCATCTACGTGTTTGTTTTTGATAACAATATATCTAGTTTCATTAATGTTATATTTAATGAATATTTTACATGTTTGCGTACATGTTTCAGAAAACAAAAATATTAACAGAAAATTTTAGCTAAAAATAAAATTTAAAAGCAGTGAAAAAAACTTGATACCTATTTGGATTCACATGCAGAAAAAGTAAATATCTCAATTCTCATTTGAAGAAATAACTCACATTCATTAATTTATGTAAGATAGTTACTATATGCGGGAATGTATACATTAATTGAGTTTTTACTCATTAAAAAAGGTTAATTTACTTTGTATCAGAAATAAAATATACAACCACATTTTGGTCATATTTCATATGTCACTCTTTCTTTCATTTGATTAGTTGAAGATAATTTCATTTAATATGATTCATGATATTTAGTTTCAATATTATAAAAAGTGTTAATGGTGATATACAATACATAGCTTTTGTAAATGACAAAAGAATATATATATATACATAACTACACAGTGTCAAAGCAGCTAAAGATAGATGTATGCCAAAAACACAAATAAGATAAGTTAGAAAATCGATAATATGATTTACATATATGCACACACATAAACATTTCAAAATTATAAAAACACTATAATATGTTTAATAATGAATGTATACAAATTAATAATTATATACAAAACTTAAAATATTAAATATTTTTATTAATTAAATTACAAAACGTCACGAAAGTATATTTAAATGAAAATTACAAAACTATGTTAATTGTATTGTGCAGTAAAGCATCATTAATAACGGGTAGTAAAGAATAATCAAAAATAGGCTTTAAATTTATGAAAGAATATTATATATTAAGCAAACTAATATAAAAAGCAATAATTAAAAAACCTAAAAATTTTATCATTAAATTGAAATTTGAGAAATAAAAGTTACGAAAATATCTTAATCCCCAATATTTGATGATTAAGATAAAAAAGAGAAATAGGTTAGTAAAAAATAATCAAATATAGGGCAATTTTATAAGATAAATAATTATTTTCTTATATTTGTCAAAAATTTTAATACTTCTTATGATATCAATAATTCATTTAATCCTATAATTCTTCTTATGATTTTTGACCCTTTATACCACCAAAAAAAAGAATGAAGAAAATTTAAACAAAAATATACAATCACACAATTAAATTTACTTTCACAAACTTAAGCAATGAATCATTAAACGAAAAACAAAACTCAAGACAGTGAAATCGTAACTCCATAATTATTTATTGATAGTAAATAAAACCTATTAAATATAAAAACGTACTTCGTGGTGTTTCAGTTATATTTTTAAGATTAACTTAGAAATGCACTTATTTTTAACTTTAATTGATATTGTCAATTATCCATATTAAAATTTATTACTGCTCATTCTAATTAAAATATATATTTGATATACATTTAATGAAAATAAAAATAAATAAATGTTATTCTGACATTAAGAAGTAACACAGTTCAAGAATATTTTCATTATGTATAACTAATTTATTGAGTGATGTATAACTTGTATGTTTTTATTATAAAGTATGAAACTAATTTGGATATTCGATACTTTATTATTACTTCAAAATATTATTACATATTTCACAGAATATCTTAATTATAACTTTAAATATTATACAGAAAAATTTCATATGAGTTTTCAACTTGTAAGTAGCTAAAATCCAAATAAATCTCCAATGTCACTTTATTTAATGTCAATCTCTTTCGTGCAGCGTTTAATTTTACTTCTTTAATTAATATTTAGTAAAACAGCGGCAGAAAGAGAGAAAAACGAAAATTGTCGGGATACTTTCCCGATATTAAATTGAGTCATAACGTTATTGCATAGGAATAATCTGCTTCTAAGAATCTATACTTTATTTAAGAACACTCAAGAGAAATATAATCTAAAATAATTATTAATTTTAATCGAAATTTCAGATTAGGAAACTTTTCCAGAGAATATTTCCTGAATGTGTTTTCCTTTAAACTAAATAAGTATCATAAATTCAGTGATAAGTTGGCTGATTTTAATCAAGTGTTTTTTGAACAAAAATTATGCATGTATCTTATCAACATTTTTACAGTATTTCATAAACACAAATAAAAATTACTGCAAGGATATATGTCAAACAATTAAAAGTGAACACTCAGTTAGCCGAATATTTATAGAATGCTTGGATTTATAAATACATGGCGGATTCGGAATTTGCTTTCAAATGAATTATTTTCCGTGCAAAAATTAATTGTAATGTAAGAAAAAACGTAAGCCCAAAAACAATAAACTTTTGTCTTCTTTACACGCGAAAAAAAACGAGTTACACGAATTTCATTCAGTAAAAACAGCTGTTTTACCAGAATAAATTCGAATTCCACCCGATTATTGAATAATAGTTAAAATGAATGCTAAATTATTTTTAACGGCTGTGAACATTTTCAATTAATCATTTCCGTTATTTTGATGTTTAACATCTTTCATGTATGCAATAATTTCACTCATGCATATTATGAGCAAATTAAAACAATATTCTGTTTATTACGTGGTGTCAAAATGTTATTGCATTTTAATTTGTAGCATAAAATTCAAAATAGTACCGAAGGATATTTTAATAATCGCTTGTTATTATCCTGGTATCAATTATGAGTATAAAGCTTAACTTACAGACACTAAATTAATGAATTTTGCAGTAGTATTTTAAAATATTACGTAATAGTGTGTCCATATTTTCTTTATAAATAATCTTTACCATTTTTTTCAATATTTGCTTGCATTTAATATGAATCCTTGAAATAATAATATAATAATAATTAAAATGACTGTCATTTATAAAAAATATATCATAGGAGATCAGAGTGAATTCTTTTAATAAAACTCACTTTTTCACTAAACATTTCACTATTTTTAAAGAATTAATTTAACATCTCACCCAAAACTTAAATGAGAGCAAACAGGAATATTGACTTTCTAAATGTGGCAAGCATTAAAAGTACATTTTATTATTTACGAAGTGCATTGTGGTTAGCAAACAAATTAACTGTGCTAACAAAGTATTAAGTAAACCGTCGAATATGAGGCATTAGATCCAATTTCAATTAATTGATTTAGTAAAAATGAAAATAATAAAAAATTATTATTCTGTACGAAATCAAATTCCTTCCACATTTTATTTTTTTCTTTAAAAGCTGTAGTTTCTATTTAACTTCCAAATGGCGTTTTCTCACTGTTTATTTAAATAAGTGACACATCCTAGTGGATTCAGTTTCACAAACAGTTAAATTAAATATTCACCAATTTTTCATGATTGCTTTATATATTTAAGTTCTTTTACACACGTTTTCATGTAGAATTTTTAAAATTGCTTATGGTAAAAATACAAAATTAAGTTTACAAAATAAACTGTAATACACTTGAATAGATATTCATGAAGACTTTACTTTTTACTTCTATTTATCTTTTTACATCTATTCGCAATTATTGCTTTACTTTTTATTTCTATTCGCAATCGTTGCTTTACTTTTTACTTCTATTCGCAATCATTAGTAGACAGATTTCAATGTAAGCATATTATACATATCTTACTCATTCGCCTTTTTTTACAAAATAAGAAATGATGGAAGCGAATTAAATTTGGTTTAGATTGTAACAATGATATAATAATATACAATAGTAAGCAATTTGATCAGAATAATTTAAGTTTTCAATGCACAGAAGAAATAAATTTAATATATTGGATAAAAAAAACTGCTGGAGGCAATTTTATTGTGGAAAACATTTCTGTTAACGATTGTTTGAAAACGAGATTTCAGTCTATTTTCTTTGTCTGAAGTTAATTTTAATTATTTTTAATAAACAATTACTTCAAGGAATATTTTTATTGCATATTCACATTCGTTTGTAATGCCACACATTTTTGAAATTGTTAGTAACAATTTCTTACTAATTTACCTTTCTCACTTCTTGAAATTTTACATTTTATAGCGCTAATAAATTTTAAATAAATTTCAAATGTTTTTCGTTAAAATGCAAATTTTTAGTCTTATGTAATTGTAAATATGTTGATGAATATTGGTAGACTTTTACATTCAAATATTTTATAAAGTACAAAAAATATAGTTCACTAATATTTTTAAATTGCTCAATTCTTTATAATAATTAGTTGATTTTATAAAAGTATGTTTATGTTACTTAAATAGCATGTATAAAAGTATTACACATTTGATTTTTATATTATTCTCGTTTTTTTGTTTGGGCCTTTTGTTTTTTGAATCATATTTTTTATCAGACTCACGAGACGCAATCGCAATTTTAAATGAAAAATAATTTTCAAGCAAGAAATTAGATAACTCAACAAACGTATTTCTCTCAAAGTTGTTATTCAAAGTTTTTTTTTAGGAAATTTTAACGTACATAAATCAATGTAAGATGACAATCTTCAGTTGATAGTATGGTAAACCTGTTGCCTTGGGAGGATTAATTCAATAACAACTTTTTTGAAAACAATGAGTCAGCAAAATGTATTTTATTTACAAGCTTTAAGTTTAGTCAATAACAAGCTTTAAGTTTAACAATGAAGACATCTGCATAAAGAATACTAGTATTTAAAAATGACTAATGAGATCACAGTCATAAATGTTCAATCAATTATGTAATAACAACATTAATATCCCACGAAAATATTTCATAATTTAATAAAATTTTATTTTTACATTCCATATTGATATTTGAAGTATATGTACGTTAATGATGTCACATTAAAATAATGATGTCATATATTATTTTGAATTTTGAATTATTAATGATCGCAAGAGTATAAATTTTAATTGTATTAAAGAATGTCAGGAAAGTTGCATTTTAACATCTACAGTTTAATCATTAAAATTTGTTTTAGTCTTTAATTTAACTGTAGTTATTTGTCATGTAAAAACAAATACATTTTTTATCATTAATGAGTTGATGATTCCTTTGATTCATTAATGCACAGTGAAATTTATTTTCTTAATGAAAAAAATTATGAAAATAATTTGAAATCTCATTGTAACAATCACCATAGATCATCAAAAGACATTTTTCTTACCAACTAATAATACGAGCTCATTTAATTCACAAGTGTAATATGATATATATTTATTCTTAAAAAAGCAGTAAATTAATTCCAGTTGCAGTTACTTTAGTAAACTGTACAATTTAAGTTAAATTAAATTTATGTTAAATACATGATTATTACAATGATGCAGAATGGTAAAACAACAAATTTAAAGAATTAATAATTATCACTTTAAACCAGAGGATATCTGGATCATCTTAGACATTGAATCATTGTCTTATGGTTTCTTAAAGATAATTCTACAAACGCTAATTTTAACTCTTTTTATGCTTCATCATCACTTTATTAGGTTGTTCGTCAACTATTAGCAGAGATGCTAAAAAGTGCTTAGGGTTTTTTTTGTGATACAATGAGTTATTGGGTTCTTAAACTTTTTATAATTCCAAGGTAGATTTTATCTGCATCAATGCACATCAGTAGATGAATTGTTCAAAGGTAAAATATCTTCAGCTACTAAATTCTGTTATAATCGCTTAAAAATTTCAATTGCAGTATATATACGCAGGATTATCTTCCGAATAAATACAACGTCAGCGTGAGCTGTTTTTTGTTTGTAAGTACTAACCAAAAGTCATATATAGTTGATCAGGTGAATAGATGTATATTCTATTTTCTATAAGCTTTTATTTATTTAAATTGTGTTGCCAATTTTTTTTAAATAAGAAGTTGTATTGGCCTCTTAGTGTATTAGTCCTTTAATAATTTCTTCTTGAAAAGTATGCGGAAGATATTATCATGGCACTTAGTATTTTCACATTATCGATGTGGCATCATCGTCAAAAATTCGTTTATTTTTTTTGATAAAACATCAAAAATATGTTATTTACATTTTATCACCAAGCCTACCCATGGCGAAGTGGTTAGCGTCTCTAACATCGAAGCGGTAGGTCCCGGATTCGAATCCTGGTACGGCTATGGATGTTCCTTTCTTTCTCTGTCTATATGTTTCTTTATACCCTTACTTTTGGGGCAAATATATGGCACACCATTATCCCTAAATGCAAGCGGGGATAAAAAAAAGAAACATTTTATCACCAATTTCGACTTTAGAAATATTTTAGTACCCACCATTTGTAAGTAATTAATTATTCTTTAGTGATCCTGAAATGCTTCTTTTTTGATGCTCCATACACACTTAAATTATGATAAATCTAACAACAAACTATTTTCTGAAACGCAATATTTTAGAATAATTTCATATATGGAAGCGAATCTGTTGTTATAGCAAAAGTTTCTTCAAAATCATTATTAAAATCATCCATTAATATTTCCTCATGGCAACAAATTATTCAGAACTATAATTAGAAATTGGCTTTTGCAACATCTGTTTAAGTTTTGTAAGCCAAATTAATACAGTAACTCGAAATGAACCTTCTTTTTCAAATATAAATTATAGGCATTAAATAGATTATTCATCATTTATTCCTGCTCTAAACTACTGAAAATCATAACACGAAAATGTTTTCACGTGAACTTGGCTTGCCTTATATCTAAAATGCATTCTGCACTAAATTATTTGTTAGTAGTTAGGATTAAATTATTCAATTTTCAAAAACTGATCGTATCATAAACCAATATATATATATATTTATAAATTTTACTAAATCTATACGTATTTCTTGAAGAATACTATGTTTATAATTCAAACAGCTGAATAAAATAATCCCTTATTAAGTAGTTTCTAATTTTACCCACTCAATATTTATAAGTTAGAATACATTAATTATTGTACAAATATATAAATTTAATTAAATATCGAAATATAGTTTAATATTGCAACAGTATTATCGATTAGAATATTAACTGATTTAAAATAACTTATGATATACATTTTTATTATTTATTCTCATTAATCAAAGTAACAATTCAAATATACTTTAATACAAAAATATTTATTAATGAAATAGTTTTTACTTTAAAAGATTTCTATAGCATTGTTTTACTAATTATATAATTGAAACTTGGATTTAAAGTTTAATTTTTTAAAATTTTTATTTAGTATATCATTAACAAATATTTTATTCTTAAAAATCTTATAATATAATCGGCATTCATTAAAATTTAATTTGAAATAAAAGTTAAAAAATTCAAGCACACATTTGTGTCTTTGAGTTTCAAAGCCTGTTTTCCAAACATTTAATTCCAAACATTGTATATTAAATATTATAATAAAAATATATAACACATTTTTATTATAATATTTAATATACAAAACATATCGTCATTAATTATTTATGAATAAAAACATATAAGGTGTATAATTTGATATTAATATTAAGTTTCTATGATATATCGAAATACCAAACATTTTTATTTACTAAGAAGCTATTAGAGTATTTTATGCTTAAAAGAAATATGAACCCAAACCACAGAAAAGGATATATATGTGTATATATATATATATATATAACATAGTTCAAATTCTTAAGAATATATTTTTATAACTAAATTTATATATTTAGCGATTATGGACATAGTTGCTCAAACAAGAAATCTACTAATCATGCAATTTTGAGTTAGAAAGCTACTAAATAAGAAGTTTAATAGCTATACAAAATTCATAAATAACAGAAAATTATAATATTTTAATACAAAATTATAAAAATTGCTAAAGTTTTTATAAACTATAAATTTTAAATAGTTTTGCCAACGTTAAATAGATTTTCATCAATCCCATAGAGTCTCATTATGACTAGAAAATCGAAAGTAATTGTTATCAATATTATTAAAAGTGCAAAAAGGGAGATGGAAAAAATTTGGAAACAATTCTTTTATTATTTTTGAGAAAGATTGTATCTTTCACTAAAGCTCTTTTTGTTGATGATTTTACCTCGAGGCAGTGTTGTCTATTGCGTACCGCTCGCAGTAAGGTTTGACAGGAATAAGACCAAACTATTGCGATATATTTTTCCCGACTTCATTTTACGCTTTTCTTATTTCTCCTCCCCTTGGAGCAATTTTTATTGAACTTGTATCGTTTTATTTTAGAAAAAACATCCTGAAAGTAAAGTTAAAAGTGTCAAAAGAAAAATGATCATTTTAAAAATTACGGAGAAAACTGAATGCTATTTTTCTAAAAAATTAAATATACTTTATCATCTTATATTCTAATTAATATCGTTACGATTATAATTTTAACATTTTTATACTGAACTGAACCGTTAATTTTTTTATTAAATAAATTTTCTATCAACCCTGATTTTATGACTTTCATAGATAAATGTATTTTATTTACTTGATTTCAATGAGTGTATAGTTTAGCATATAAGGAAAATAATTTCTTTAATTTCATATGTTAATGTAAGTAAATGATTCTTGATTTTTTTTTGTTCCCATGAACAAAAGCGGTAACATAACAAAGACTGAAGAGTATGTTTATATTTAAATATTTCTGCAATAAATTTAATATGAACTTAAAAGACATCACTATAATGATAGTTTCTCTCTTCTAAATTTTTGAACAGGGAAAATTATATAGCTATAAACACGATATCAATATCATGTGTTATTTCAAACAGACCAACAATGTTTATTTACAACTTCCAGGTTATTTTTGAAATCCATTATTTAAGTGAAATATGAGTTAACCGTTTAGAAGCTGGAGAGTATTGCATATTAGATTACCCACAAAAATATATTTTAAGAGAAAATCAAAGAATGAAAATCGTTATAAAGAGAAAGTAAAATTTAAAGCTAATTTTTTCCCTTTAAAATATATTATTAAGTTCTCAAAATCTCATAATTAGCATTTATTTTAGTGTTACATAACTCTTCCTAATTATAAACATTAAATAATTAATCAAAAACCGAGCATATTGATGTTAAGTAATAAAAATACATGATTCATTGGGGTATCCGGAACTGACGTCACAAAAGCGAGTAAATAAACAACATATGTTTCTCAATCAGCTCTTCAGTTATTTTTTAAAACATGAATTACAAGAGTCATCAGTAAGTAGTGACAAGGATTAATCCTCATAGAGATTACGATGTTTTTCACTTGGGAACATTGAAATAGCATTGTTTTGGATATTGTTTAAAAGTAATTAATTTCATCTTGATCATTGAAGAATTAAAAATTACTTTTGTACTGTATTGACTACAAGGCTGAAAAATATCATTCATTGGTCGGCACATCAGGAAAAACCTAATTATCTTAAATTAGTTATTGACAAGTATACTTTTTTAATTGATTTAAGATAGTTGCATTGTCCCATTAATGTATTTTAGACTTTTTAAATTTATTTAGGATAGTTGCATTGTCCCATTAAAGTACTTTAGACTTTTTAAATTTATTTAGGATAGTTGCATTGTCCCATTAAAGTATTTTAGACTTTTTAAATTTATTTAGGATAGTTGCATTGTCCCATTAAAGTATTTTAGACTTTTTAAATTTATTTAGGATAGTTGCATTGTCCCATTAAAGTATTTTACAATTTCCAAGAAGAATAAGTTATTTTAATAACAATACTATTTCCTATACAATTCATTTCGTATAAATATACTAAAAATATGAGAAAAATGGAAGAACAATAAAAGATGATGTGGCAGAAATAATAAGAATAATTCGAAAAACGATTATTGTTTATGAAATCCAAAGTTCAAAAAACAAAATAATGTGCATTGAAGCTTGCTATAAGCTTGGAAAAAATATTTAAGAAAAAAACATTTCTCGATAAATTTCAGCTGGAACTGAAATTCATCATCAGCTTCCAAGCATCGAAATCCAAGAGATTTTCTTTTTCAATCGATATATTTAGAATGGCCCAGAATTCCACACACCTTTCGATGAAAGAAAGAAACGCCGACGCGTGCTCTCACCAACACATATACAGCGAAAGGATCCTAATAAACATACGGGGGAGTGTAACTAGGGAATACCCGAAGAAGGAATACGGTTTTGTAAGGGACATAAATTCAACAGAAATCATTTTTGAATGCGGGCTCTTTCATCCATTTGAAATCTTTTCCTGCAAAATACTTAGAACGTAATATTTATTATAAGAAATAAAATATCGGTATTTCTACAAATTTATTTTTAAAATCCGTTTTATATATATTTAGTGAATGAAAAGAATACGTCAAAAACAACTTAAATTCACAGTTTATTTACTTCTAAAAATTAAAGAAAAGTTTTTATATCTTACATTTGCTTTTAAATGGTTTAAATTTTATAAAAAGAAGTGAAAAAAATTAATTTTCTAAAACTAAATTTCCTATCAAAGGGAAATTTATATTAAAATATTTAAAGGAAGTTTTGATTTGCTTTATAATTTAAAACATAAAAATGTATTTAGAAATAATTATATTGTGCAAAGTTTTATTTTAATACAAAAATTGGAATTCATTAATAATTCACTTTATCGCTCAAAAAATGCTTAATTTTAATAATTTAGTAATAATTTATTACAAGGAAATTCATAAACAGTAAATTTTAAATCTACATTATTTTACTTACTTATATATATATATATATATATATATATATATATATATATATATATATATATATATATATATATATATATATATATATATATATATATATATATATATATATATATATATACATACATATATATATACTATATATATATTAAAATAAGTGCTATACACATTATTAATGAAACATGATATGTTTAATGAGTTTAATGAACCCGGTTGTAATAGGAAAAAAGCTAAAATATAGCTTTCATATCATCACATAGTTCAATAAGTGTCAGAAATATTTGTTTTGTATTGTTTTATTATCTAGTGGCTATCTCTTATCTAATAGCTTGCAGATAAATTAAAGTTTTGAGGTTAGAAAACTCCTCATATTATATTAAACATTGTTTTTCGGTTCTTTTCCAATATCAAGAATTTTAATTTTTCTTGACCATTCATTGGTTTAGCCTTATCATTATCTCTAAATTTAGCGTTCGTAGTCAAGTCCCGTAGGAAAAATAATTTCAGAAATTTTTACGAAGTAAATGCACCAAAATATTCTTTTAATGGACATGAACATGTTCAATTAGAATATAAAATAAAGAAATTAAATGTTTTTATTCGTTTATTTTCGCTATAAATTTAAACACTTTCATTTATTCCTTAAATTTAACACTTAGAATTTTTTTTAATTTTCTCAGGGCATACTACAAATATACAAATATTATGTTTATATCTTATAAATCATTATTTGAAAATATGTAACAAATAATATTTGTTTATATTATTACAAGCATATCTAGAATAAGTAAATACTGTCAAAAATATTTCCTACTAAAATTAATTAATTTATAAAATTTCAACATACATTCATATAAATGTACACAATATTAAACATTTTTTAAAAATAATTTTTGGAGAAATTTTTATTTGTTTGCTTATAAAATGGTTTTTATCAAGCATTTTTGTAGAAATAGTGAACAAATGATATTAAATCCCATACACACACAGTAATACTCTAGGAACTAGAGACTTAATTTTAAAAATTCAATAATATAATTGGTTTCAAAAATAAGATTCAATAAGAATTAAATTATAAATGAATTGATGATTGATTATCATTTTTAATTTTTTTCATCGACTTACAGTACATTGCATTTTATGCATCATATATAAATAGTTCAATTGTTATTTTCATATTCATGCGAATAAAATAATAAAGGAATATGCTTTCAATGTACTCTCAATAAATTGCATCAAAGATTTTAACTCTGAGTTATTTGAGCAATATATAGTTTCTATGAAATATCATATCTAGAATATAAAAAGTACGTAAAAATAAGTAGATTCCAGCGATTCAAAAGTTAAAAATGTAGACGTTTTATCGCACGAATGCCCGGATGTAAGGAGGACAACCAATCAAGTGAGACAGAAAAAATGTCCTTCTAGACTTTCCGCGGGTGATAACATTACGTTGGTCAGAATTGTAGATTGAAATTTCTGCTCCAGAAGTTCCACAAACTGGATTCAATTTCAAAATATGGAATTGAAGATTTATATATTCAGGAAGATAATTTTTTTCCAGATAAATTTTTTGTGACTTCAGCTTTTATAGTCTTTTATACTTCCATCACTAAAGTAAAAGAAAATTCTTCAGTTAAATTAAGCAGAAAATGTTAAAAATGTGAAATATAATGAAATAAAAATTTCAAGAAAGAAAACGTCTAAAACAGGCAATAGTCCAAAATAAAAATAAATACTTTTTGTACGAATATTTTTATTACTTTATTCAACTAAAAGAATTTTTATTCTTTTCTTCGAAAATTAAAATAAATAAAAGGAATAAAAATTCACTTTAAAGGCTCATTTTGTAGTTTTTATTTTGCTTTATTAGTTTTATATTGTCTAAAAAATTGAACATTAAGATAAATAGTAATTTTCCATGTATTGTAATACAGTAAAAATAATAAAATATATTTCATTTAATTTACAAATGCAGATTTCTTATTCAAATGGATGTAAAATTATATATTTCTAAAATTATAACGAATTCAACGGATTATAAAACGTAAATGAAAGTGATTTAAACAACCAATGTGCACAAGTATTTATAAGTTGCAGTCTTTATTTAAATCACTATTCAAACACCGATATATGTCGCCCCTGCAAAATATCGGTGAGAAAAAGAAATAATTTCACGTTGCTTCATTATAATCTATACACCTGGATAAGTTAAAAAAGAATTTTATGCCAAAGAAAATGACAATGATTTTAATTCTCACAATGATACGACTCACAATGACGAAAGATTTAATGAACCTATTTCATTTATGTAGACATTGATAGGTCATTTTGACAAAAAAGGATGTATTGAACATGAAAATTACAATGAAAATAAACATTGTAATTACACATGGTAAAAAAATAAAAATTAAAAAACAATGAGTAAATAATTATAAATCTATAAGGTTATTTACATCACTGCATATATCCAATTAAAATAAATATTTAATTTGAAGCACTTAATTCAATTTTCAAGATAACTTTAGGTATTCTCATTAAGTAAGGTATTACAAAGGACATTTCAAACATCAATTTTTGCAATTTCTTGGTAGCAAAAATAATTTTTATTTAAAAAAACTGCCCTTAAATTTAAAAAAAATATTGTATCTCATCACAAAATAATATTATCAGTTTTAATTGCAGTAAATATGCGGCAATCAGGGAAAAAAAAAACTAAAAACTCTTATACACTTTGTAGCACTTAAAAATAATTTATTTGTTATTTTTGCAGAAAATATTGTATCATATTTAAAGTAATTTCTTATATTAATTTTCAGTTAAATTACTCGCTAAAAATATTCAATTAAAAATCTTTTCAAATGTTTGTCTCATTGTGTGATGACATTTTTATCGCTATAACTTATAACAAAAAATTTAATCATAATATACGAAAGTATTTTTTTAAAAAAAGGATTAGGTACACAACATAGATATTATTTCTGTTATCAGATATATTAGTTTTAGATCAAAATGAGTAACATATTTCAGTATTGCAATGTTCGTTTTGGTATATGAAGTTCAATAACTATATATAAATAAATAAAGTTCAATTTCCTGAAACATATTGTTACTAATAACAGTGAATCAACGTAAAATCCTATTAATAATTATCGAAGCAAATAAATAAATAACTTTTAAAAATAATTCGAATTAAAACAGGTAAATTTCAATGAAATAGAACAATAAATTTTCCATATATACTGCAACAATAAATGTTTACTAAATCCCTTAAATCCCTCAACAGGGAATTACAACAATAATTTTTTGATAAAAAGTTTATTGCAGAAATACAACTATGCAACAAAATTTACAAATATGATTATTCAACTTAATCTACATAATCTACTGAGCAATTGCTTTGATTTGATAATTTTCCACAAAAAAATTTAAATCTAATTAAGAAATATTTTTATAAATTTTTGAATTCCTTAAAAATAGAATTACAGTTTTAGTTTTACTAATCATTTTTTCTCAAAGAACTATAGAAGAATTTTTACTCTCGAAGGAAGTAATACTGCTTTAGAAATTTATATAAGGACACAGACTGTTACAAATAATTTCTGATTTTAGAGTAAAAAATGTTTAAGGTTTGACAACGATGATGCTCTTTTATTAGCAAAAGTCCAATAGTGTGAAGTAAAATTAATATTGAATAAGGTTTACGAGATGTTGATAACTTAGGATAATCGTGTTCACATGTAAGGGTTTTTATATCAGTATATTAAGATCAAACAAAATTAATCCTATTCGTCCATATGTATAAATATAAGCAAATAATGTTTATTATTATCATTTATACTTTAAAATAATATTATTTTCATTCTCAAATACAAACATTTTTAATTTAGTATCCATCATTTTTTTCAAATACTTAGAATTTACTACTTGATTTCAAAAAAGATATAAAAAGCTTATAACTTTTATAAGTAGCAATACTCTCTAAGATTTGAAAAATGTTCCAGAATATGGTTGTTCCATATATAAATAATTTACTTATTTCAGTGCAAAATGTATTTACCACATAATTTAAAGTATTTTTCAACAATCAATACCAAAATCGAATTGTGAAAATACATATTTCATTAAAATTATAAAACAGAGTTTGTTTCAGCAAGTGATTTTAAATGATATTAAAAATGATAACTTTAACTCATATTATAAGAAGGTATACAGTCTTTTTTATTTGTCTTTAAAAACATTACTTGTTAATATATACAAAATAATGTTTATAATTAGGTCCAGAGAACTAATGTTTTGCTTCTTTCATCGAAAGTATACAAGTAAAATCACGTAGATAAGATAAGTCACGTAAAAGTAATACACACTCATTACATGCTTTTGAAATAATTTGTACTTGAGTGATTTAGATTTATCACAAGATGATCAAAAAATGTCTTATGCTTCCATCTTCCTTTAGTAATAAACTATGGACTTTCCTTTCAACTAACAAAAACATAATAACATGAATCCATCTTTGAATTCAGTATTTGACTAAATTAATTGATAATTTTCTCCTTTGAAAGAGTGGATAAATGAAGCTCAATAAATTTTCCAAGAAAAGAATTCATTAGTCCGGAACGATGCTATATCAAGAGTTTCCCCCAGAGTATCATATTAAAATCAAGTGGACATTGAATTAGAAAAGTGCATTTGTAGTCTTTAATGAAGTAGTATTGAGAAATAATGAATGAGTTTAGTCAGCTGTTTCTTCTTGTAAGGAATAAGGAGGTATTGAATGCAAAGAGCATCTGATTTTAAGATTAAAGGAAAGATTCTGAATACAAGATAGTTTTTAGTTAAATGGATGCAAAAGACAACAAAGTACTCCGCATTTAAATTTACTATCTTCATTATAAAACAAATCATCTTAATTCCGAAGTATTCAATGGTATGCAATTTATACATTAAGATTTAAAAATATATTTTATAAATTTAAGAAAATAAAATTAATTTTGATTAAAAAATATCACCTGTGATTACACATTTTTACCCACCCATATATATATATATATATATATATATATATATATATATATATATATATATATATATATATATATATATATATATATATATATATATATGTTAAATTATTTCTAATTCAGTAATTTATAAGTCAATTAAGAAGGCAAAAATAGCTTCCAAAAAACATTATATTTAATGAATAGTTGAAATTTTGCAAAACATTATATTATCTAATATAGAGTTAACTTCGTCTTGATAATACGACTTCCTTCTGTCTTGATTTTTATAGATTAAGCCTTATATAGATGATACTACGAGGATAATCAAAATGTAGAAAATGTCTCAGAAAATCATTAATACTTATGTATTTAGGCTAGCAGTTGACTTTACAGTATGGGTAAAATAAGGGAATATTTTTCTAAAGTTAATATATTATTAAATAGTTTATATTTATATAAAGTATTATTAAATAGGTTATTATTTATTTAACAAAGAATTTAACTTTTTATTTTATATAATTTACTTTATTAACTTATTGTATACATATATATTGTTTACTTAAAATATATATATATATATATATATATATATATATATATATATATATATATATATATATATATATATATATATATATATATATATATATATATATATATATATATATATATATGTATGTATATATAAATATATATATATATATATATATATATATATATATATATATATATATGTATATATATATATATATATATATAATAATTATATTAAAAATTTAATGAATAAGAAACAATCACATTTCAAAATATGCTCATATAAGTCTTCAAGGTACTTAATTCATAACGTTCAAATGCTTTGGAAAATAGTAAATTTTACGTATAATTCTAATTTAAATAATATTGAAAACGCACGTCTTTTAGAGACCGTACACCTTCATATTTATTCATGAAATTAATGTTTAGAATCAACTCTGCCATTTGAACACATTCTGTAAAAAAAAAATATTAATTTTTAATGTATTTTGATTGTATTTAAGTCTATGTTATTAATGATGAACAATGTAATATCTAATGATCTAATATTAATCTAAGTAGTTTTAAAACTATCTAAGTAGTCTCAATTCAAATTTTCTAAGTAGTTTAAAATTCTCTAAGTAGTCTCAATTCGAATTCTCTAAGTAGTCACAGTTCGATTTCTCTAAGGAGTTTAAAATTCTCTAAGTAGTCTCAATTCAAATTCTTAAGTGTTTAAAATTCTCTAAGTAGCTTAAAATTCTCTCAATACCTTAAAATTCTCTAAGTAGCTTAAAATTCTTTCAGTAGTCTCAATTCAAATCGAAGTATGTCTACTTTTGTTCTGCTTTTATATACTTGCAATCAATATTTAACAGAAGTTTAATGCATATACTTATGACTCAAATTAGGTATTAAATCGCTAGTTTCAATTACAAGAATTAACAACAAATTATGAAAAACATTTAAAAAGTACATGAAGTGCACTAAATTCACTTTTTGGCTTAAAAGCTCAATTAACAGAGAATTTCTAAGACTTTTTCTTCATTTTAAGCATTCCTGTGAAATCCTCTAGATAACGGACACACAATCCAAATTAATAGCATAAAAAACTTACATCCACAGTGAGAAATATATTTATTTAAAAACATACTTTTTCTAAAATATATACATGAAAGGTTTAAAGTGTACTTTACAAATTACTTTTGTCTTGAATTCATTGTCATTCAACTATTGACATTTTCTACATTATGCTGCAAATTATTAGATTACAATCCAAACAAAATTTTGCATGTTAACAGAGAGTACACTATACTAAACATATATCTCTTTTTTTACGTACCTGATACTTTTCTTCATCACTGGAATTTTGGGAAATGCCTTACAAAAAAAATTAAGGAACTATATTACTCTTTATATCAAGAAAAGATGCTGTACTAGGCACCTAATTTATTTCAATTCAATATTTATAAGCACACTAATGTTTTATAGTTTTCGTAGCTTAGCATTTAACAAAAAAGGACTACAATATTCCCTTGAGAAAATATATGATGGGATTCAATATCTGAATCCGCAGAAAAAAGTGAATCTGCGAAGGAATATTCGTTAAATTATTTAACTTATTAACAATACTTTTAAATTGTTTTTACATGCATCACTGATCTATTCACAAAAATATAATTCTTTTATACTGGATTCACTAAACATGGTTACATAAATAAGAATTGATTTAAACTTTATTATGTAAGCTGTATCGTAATCATGGTTACATAAGTAAAAATTGAGGTATAAGCTATATCATATAATTTACTTCACTTTTGAATTACATTGAAGCTGCATTTTTCAATCAATAACAATTTTTAATAATTGAAGGAAGATTGCATAAAATATCGAAAACAAAATGAGCAATTTTGAAAAATTTATAAACGTATATAGTTTGACAATTATTGAAATTTTATATAAAAAATTAAATTTTTTTAACAAAACACTCTTGAAATATAAAATACTATCAGAATAAAACAAACTGAAAGTATCTAAAGAACTCAATTTACTAACAAAAAAAGCAGATTTGGTTTTCTGAGGAATAGATCTTAGTCGCTCCATTCTCGTTTTTCCAAGTTCTTTTGTACAGCCCAATTACTTTCCAAAAATAAAATACTTTTCTAATTTAAGAGATCATACTTCAACTAGTTTCAGTAGAAAGTTGAATAAAACAACCTGAGCACTGAAGTGATTTGAGAAACTTCGAATAATCCATAGAACTTCAAAAGAGTAGTTAAGATAAAATTAAAGTGTTTCTTATTTGAATTTTTAACAATGGAAAACACTCGAAAATACAATTCAAGACGACAAAGAAACTATGTACACTTACAATTCACGTATTCTTTGTATACTCAGTAAGAAAATATTGAAAATAATTATATTATTTTAATGTTCTAAAAATACAATTAATTGAATTTGTTTTTAAAAACAGACTTTTCAATTGCAGGATAAATGAAATAATATAGAAGTCATCTCAAAATCATATTATATTCATGGCTAAAGTATTTTTAACTCTATCAATTTCCTTTTTGAATCTGAGAGAATGAAAATTAGTTATTCAAACATATTGCGCAATCGGCTAGGGGTTCAAATAAAAGAATGAGAATTACTTTCATGGAACAAAATAAATTACAAATGATGCCACTTGAGAGGATGTTACTTTAAAAATATGATGTAAAAATGCAAATTATCTTCCTCTCCTTGTTCAACTATAAATGATTTTAAAGTCATTCATATCGAAATGATTTTAAATCCGTAAGTGTCAACCCGAAATGACTAAATATTTAAGGGTCTATA
The DNA here is from genome assembly GCA_037975125.1 of Latrodectus hesperus. Lineage (NCBI taxonomy): Eukaryota > Metazoa > Arthropoda > Arachnida > Araneae > Theridiidae > Latrodectus > Latrodectus hesperus. Next base: position 8,208,196 of record CM075857.1, on the reverse strand, counting down.
TTTTTGAATAATATATTTGTGTTACCGAAATTTTAATTTTGTTGTTGATGACAGAGATTTTGAATGCAATTAAAAATTAAAAAAATCGATCTTCAGTAATTATTAAAAATTTTAAGTATAGTACCGAAATCTGAAAAACAAAGTCATTTGTTGATTTGAAAAACAAAATCATCAATCAACAAAATCATTCCAAAATCATATTGCTTCTAACAGAAAGCTTTTGTAGACGCACTTACCTGATATATAACATTTAACTATTCATAAGATTTTGTGAAATATATCCTCGTATATCATCTTCACAATCATTTCCTTTTGTGGCGATTATTTTAATAATTTTGTCAGCTGACTTTTCTCACATTTAGTCTAATACTGACTTTTAATTGATGTACAATCAATTTAGAACAGTCTTTGTTCAAACGGAAGATCGTATTCCTTTTTTATGGTAGTTGAAAACACAATTCAAAAAGTTAAGAACAAATAGAGGAAATTCGGGACTTCTTCTTGCACATTATAAAAAATTCATGGTACGAAATAATCAGCGCATACTCCTTATAGATTTAGCAATTACTACTTTTAGAATCAAATTTACCCGTCATATTACGAGCAATTATATTCATTATTAACAAAGATAAAAACTATTTGAGCCCTGCAAGCATTTCTGTCAGATATCTTATCTAAGTTAGAAAAATTTAATTCTTATTAAAGAACACATAACATCCAAACTTTTCTTCACATTTCCATTGATTTTTTGTGTGTTATTCCTCCTGGTTGACAATAGTATCAAACCAGGTCCATGAGCCCGAACGCCTTCAAACAACGAAGAACAGTCTTAAGGCTCAAGAACACTTGACTTTTGTTTAAACCGGTGCAAGCTATATTGTGAGCAGGAACAGCATATTCGATTGCATTTTGGACACTGAGGATAAACTTTATGACCTGTTACATGACGTATACGAGTGTGTCTACTTCGAAATCTAGCGACATTTGTCTGATCGCACCTTTTGCCAAACCCAATTAGAACAGCAGCAGGGTGATTATCCGCATACCTTCATGCACGGAGGCTCTCCTCCAAGGAAAGCAGATATCTTGCCTGACCCGGGTGGCGCTCTCAGAAAAAGTAAGGCAGCGACCATGAGCAGTATCTTTACGGTTGATCTCTCGGACAAAACCATTAGGAATGTCATTTCCGTGCATATCCACATACAATTCAACTCACGGAAAGGCGATCTTAACATTGGCAACCAAGCGATTCAAAAGCTGGACGATGTTCTTAGTCGTTCAATCCCCATCCATTGATTTCTAACATCTAAACCTTAACCATGTTTTTTTCTGATATGTAAAATGCTTGCTAAATCGTGATAGAATTGAAAACACTTTCACAATAATACCAGAACCTCATTTTGCATGAAATTTCAACATTTTCAGCCCACATTATCATCAGTTTGGGTCTTACTTCAGGTTTCAAATAACAGCTGAAAATAATGGTTGTCTTGTGGAATATGGATTGTTATAATAGGAAATATATGTAATCGATATTTTTCCACTGAAGAAAATACTCATGTCTTTGAGATTTAATATAAATGAAAATGAAGTTTCATTAAATCACAAGGATTTTTACTAAATTAAAAAAATTATATCATTTACACAAAATCGAAAATTAAATTTCTGAGGAATGGTTTCTTCCATAAAATATTTTAAGACAGGATTTATATTATATATATATATATATATATATATATATATATATATATATATATATATATATATATATATATATATATATATATATATATATGTAAAATTTTAATGACTTCTTTATAATTAGAATAGATAAGAGGATAGTTAATTAATATCATCTTATATTGGAATTTAAGTAAGATATTTACATAGTAATGATATCATTATTACTCATAGAATGTTCTTTTAATGATGCAAAATATATTACTTTATGATGTATAATAATTAATCTGTAGTTTTTTATTATTCTAAAATGCTTTAATAGCACATAATAATCACAAAACGTTTACTGTTATGTAAATATGCATTCTAAAAGGACATAACGATACTACACTTTATTTGTAGAACTTACATAAGTTGTATTATATTATTATTATTAGCATCTACATCAAATGCAACAAAAAGTAGATAGTTAAATGCCAGAAGATTGAGTTAGCTGTGTTTCAGGTACAAAATTTAGACATGTAGGTTATTTAGAAACATTTATATTTTGCTATCCCGACGGATACAACGCACGATTTATCAAATAAGCAAGTTACAGAAGATGATCGTTTTAATGAACTAGCCACTAGCCCCAAACGTGGTCTTATAGAGGCAATGATGATTTCAATTCTCATTTACGAATTAAAATTGTAAAAATTGTCTTTTTTTGTGAACTTATTTTTATCCATCTTTCATTTTCCTTTGACTTTACTTTCTTTGATTTATTATTAATAAAATGAAATAATCTTTAGGTAAGAATCTTATTTTACATGTATTTTTTTATATGCTGCATATTGAACAAGTTTTTCTAATAATACTTTAGGTAGGTAAAAAATTAATCTAACAATTTAGCACACATGTCTCTATTTTACAAACTTTCAATTGTAACGTGTCACTACGAGTTCATAAAAAAGATCTAGGGTCTATTGTATTTTCCTTTCTGCGGGCATATTTCCAAAATGGTACAGTTTTGAACTGCTCGCAAGTTATTAAAGTGTACCAAGATGAGATGGGTGCAACAATTAATTAAAAAAGGTTCTTTTAATCTAAAATACAAAAGTTGATTGTGGTACGTGTGTGAGCTTATCACCATGTTACATTATTGAGTTGAATAAACAAGGAAATTCAAGGATTTTCTTATTAATTTTACGTATAACGCGCTTTTTATATAAAAGTTTTCATCTGTTTAGACTAATTACCAAATCGACAGTGTGACTCGATCCCATATATCATCATATTTATGTTTCACTCGAATGCAGGTGATGTAATATAAAGAAACAACCTAACTATGTTGTTTAGATGGAGTTAACCAAACCATAAAAATTTCTTTTGATATTATAAGAAAAGAAAATTAGATTTCAAGTTATATTTATAATTTAAGAAATGGTAACGATAAATATTATTTTATATTATTTAGAATTTTTGCAGTTAATTATGTAAACTGTTTTAGAAATTTAATATTACTTTTTAAATATTAATTTTTTAATTATTTTCACCCTACTGTTGCTGTTTCATAGTGTATCCCATCAGTTAAAACTAAAATAGGAAACAATACTGGCAATAGGTGAATAATTTTCTTAAAAAAATTTTAGCTATTGATCTATCATTTAATGTATGTATTAATGAAAAAATGTAATATAAATTTTCTATAAAAATAATAAATTGTTTTGTTTTTTGTTTAGGAAACAAAACACTATTTTTAAGATTCAAATAACTAAATTACTTGCAAATTTGCACCTTGAGATATAAAAGTAATTAAACAAAATAATTATAATATGTATAACCAACTATTATCCAGAAAAAAGTGTTTTAAATAACAAGGAAAAAGTTGTATATTATACATATTAAAATTTATGCACATAGCGTAAAAATGGCATACATTCTAGTTATTTCTAACTGATTAAAAAAAAGAATATATTCATAGCAAAATAAAAATGTATAAAAATTAAAGAAATAAACATTTTCATGAAAATTTCTTAAGTTAATTAATAATTAATTCTCGGAAATAATGTATGTATGTATATAGTCCACATATCCACAAAAGCAAATACATATGACTCATAACTTAATTAGAAGTAAAAAAATAAAAACGATCAGCTCAGTCAAGTCAAAAACATAAATTATTTTGGAATCACTTGTGATTCATGTAAATATTTATGTACTAAGAACTGCTGGAAATTACTTTCAACTATAGATAGAAGCGGAATTTTCGTCGTTAAATGAGTGGCACAACTCACAGAGTTTCTTAGTAATCTTTCTATTTTTCCTAACAAATTTCCTGTTTCTGAATGGAGCATTAATCTTTTTGTAGAAGTTCTAGCAGACTTCAGACAAATGTATTGTTTTAAAACATTAATTTTATAATGTAAGCAGATGAAGGAACAAAAAATAAATACATGAAATTCTTATTTTAAAATTTCTAAATAAAACCAATATTTGTTTCCTCTTTTCATTTAATATATCATAACAAAATTAAAGCTTGAAAGTTAAAAATAAAATTAAAGTTAATAAATGCTTCTTTCTAGTATTTTAATGCAGTAAAAATTCAAAAGTTTGATTCAAATTAGTATTCTAGAGAAAAATATGAAATTTTGATTTGCAAACATTCAAACATATAAAATTTAATTAAAACTAATAGATATGGCAATATGAAATTTTAGCGTAAGATATTGGAGGAATAATTTAATCTAACTACCCATTAAAATAAATTAAATATCTGTCATTTCTTAATAACTGTCTCAAACTCTTATAGAATTAAGCATGAGTTTTTGGACAGTTTAACTCTCAGAATATAGGCCTATAAATTTTATAATTATTTTTATTTTACTTAATTTACTATTAAATTCGATTATTTCTTCTTCTGTGAAAATCTAAATAATTGAGAAAAATACTAAAAATGTTTTGTAGCTCTTATAAATATTAATTCCTTGGAATGACCTTCAAAAGAAAAACATTGATTTTTTTAATGTACATTTAAATATACAATTAATGTGTGGAATTGACCGTAGCTACTAAGGACAATTTTCGATAGCTACAATTGACTACAACCGTCAATAGCTACTAAGGACACAAAAAGTTCTCAAAAATGTAAAGATCAAATATACTTTATGTCTTAGGGTAAAAATATCAAACCGTTTACTTAATGTGTAGAGCCTGGCTCTACCATTAGGCGATGAAGAAAAACTATAGCCCATTGATAGTGCCAACATTAATTGATTAAAGACGAAAATCAACTATTAAACAGAGTCAGTATTAGTCATTTAGGTATATAAATTTGACAAACAATGTAGGAAAAATATAAATAATGTGATTTTACAGCCAAAGATATTTCTGAAATATGAAGTACAATGTCTGTGGTAATTGACATGCATTTTAATTCAAAATGATATTTTACTCTAAAAATATAAGTCTCTAAATAATTTTTTATATAAATTTACATTTTTTCAAAGAGTTGCAGCAATATTTTGGCTGCATTATACAATAATATACACAACTATTTTATTTTAGCTTACAGTGAATTTATACATAATAGTTTTTGCTATTATAGAATTATAAAGAGAAGATTGGAACCAAGGGAAACCAAAGACAGAAAACAAGATTTAATAATCAGCTAATAAAATATTAATAACAGTAAAATGTATACATTTTTATTGTATAAAGCTTAAATATTACTACCAATGATCTAATTCACAATGAAAATAAAACTGAATTACAATTTTTAAGACATTTTTATTTAAGATTAAATTTTTTTGCATATTTTCTTTTTTATGATTACAATTTTAATATGACTTACTATAGATACATTTTCAGAAGTCCTAAATGATTTATTTGAAATACTGATTTTTAAAAAAAATAATGTTGACTTTTCCATTCACACTAATCTGTAAAGTGCTTTCATATACACTCAGAAATTCAGCATTATATAAAAATTAATTGGTTTCGAAATAATAATTTGCCATCAGTATGCAAACTGATACTTTCTCACATATTATTGCGCAAAATAAAGACTCCCATAAAGTCCGTTTATAAATGAACTTAATGAATTTTCAAAATAATTAGGAAAAGGAAGTAATTAAATGTAAAACAAAAATTAGTCATTAAATAATTTTTTTCTCTTTCTTCCAGTTCTATGCATTATTTTTTTACACATGATTCGCAATGGATTCCGACAATTACAAATATTTTCCTTTTAGATTAGAGATCCATTCAGCGGCCAACTCGACAGTATAATAGTCAGTAAATATTGTAATAAATCATCTGATGAGAATAGTAACTGTTATTGGCAAAAGATGGCACCACTACTCAATAGTGCACTTTTATGGACTAGAACAATGTTATTCAAAAAACTCATATTGAAATAGTTGAGTAGAACTTCTTCCGAGCATGGTAAACGTATTTCATTACAGATCACCTTGTTCTGATTTGATACCATCCAGTATCACCTCTTTTTAGTTTTTCTAGTTAAAAACAAAAGATTTATGTTTTTACTAAACATAAAAAAATTAATTAAATCGAGCTTTGTTTAACTTTATATTTGTACATTAAAATATGAAAATCAAACAAGATTAGTTCTGGATTAATGAAATTATTTCGATTAAAGTTTAAGTTGAAAAATATTTTACACATAAATTTTAATCCTAATAATCTTGAGCATTCATCCAACATATGAATGAAAACTTTAATTTTTAAAACATATTTATAAGTCAACAAACAACATATTATAAAAAAATAAAATTGCATAATCTTCGGTGTAAAAAAAGTTCAAAACTTTTCTAAACAAAGTCTTAATTGTTTAGCCTCCAGTTTCATAGAACCTTACTATGTAAAACATTGATTTTTCAATCAAGAAGAGTGCATTCCCAAAATATAAAAATTGAGCACCAAATTTGTTTCATTTTTCTCTCTCCTATGTATTCAGAAGAAAAACAAATCTAATTTCTATATAAAAACTTACTCTGAAAAAAAAAATAGTTTTACTTTAGAGACGTGCTTTCAAAGTAGTCTATTTTTTTTTTCTAAAGTAATCCATCAATATTTTATGTTAAATGCAAGTTTTTAAGCTATCAAAAATAGGAATTACAAGAGAACGAAATATATCATTTTATAAAAAAATTCAATGCATATATATAAAGAACTAGCAAAATTACTTACATTGTATAACAAATTCACTATTTTTAAAAAAGATTTGAAAATACATATTTCATATTTTTTAACTAATTAAAATTTCTATTTATATCAGATATTTTGGATAACATACTTTACATACTTATTGGCGTACAAATATAATTTAGTATACCAGCAAATGTTAGAATTTTGAGTTGATGAGTTATGTGCTGTTCATATATTTTGAAGCTTTTATAAAAAAAGAAATAAAAATTTTTAAAGCATAATTATAAAAATTAAACGTAAATAAAATCATATTACAGATACTTTTGCCAAACCGAAAGGATTTCAAATAATTTTATTGGAATTTTTATCGGAGCATGTAATGGAGCAATGTTGTTTCTATAATGTACTAATTTATTTCATTAAACTCCTAGTTGTTTTTTATTTTAGTGTTATAAAGCTGAAAGTTACAAATTTTACATGAATTTATTTCACTAAATTCCTCGTAATTTTTTTTCTTTGCATATCAAATTTAATGGATTTTTTTCCTTCAACAGATTATTACATGTCACTCAATCATGTGTTTATTATAGAAAAAGAGCAACAAGTCATAATTCAAATTATTTTTTACTCTTTCAAGTGCATAAAATTTGTAAATCATTTAAATTAAAGCATTTCTACAATTCTTAAAGACTATGCAAATTAATTTTTTCCACTTCTGCGACAGCAAGAAAATAAAAACAGTTCTTGGAAAAAAGAGTTCAGACATAAGAATCTAACCTTTCTCAAAATTAAACAAATTTTCATCGAATATTTCTTAAAATAAAAATTTCTAAATAAAAAAAAATTTCCAATCTTTTGATTGATAACAAGTGCAATTATTGATTTTAATATCTATACATAGAGCCGATTTCATAAATATATAATATATGATTAGTATTAAAAATGCATTTATGTTACTTAGATTTTATGCTAAAACGATTGGTTTTTACATCAAGAATGTGATAAATGTTCGAATTCTCTTCCTTCATCACTTTATTACTCAACTGAAATTTGTTTTAGTATTTATTACTCGACTGCAGTTAAAGGTTTGAAACAATAAATATATACGTTTAAAGTAAGAATCGACCAAAGATTTACGAAACAGAGCATTTATTTAGCATATCAATCTAAAATTTCAGGAAAACAGAAAATCATAACTTTAAAGAAATAAAACAATAAATTATATGAAAACCAGATAAAAAAATAAACCAAAATTGATATTTGTATATTAAACTTAAAAATCGTTCAGAAAAAGAACTGAAATGATTTTCCAATAATTTAATTGTATTATTTGCGTGAAATTCTAAATTTAAATCTTACCCCTACTAACAAAGCCATTAAAAGTATCTCTAAAATTAAGTTCTAAAATATGATGATAATTCTAAATGATGTGGCATCTTCATGTCCGACATAAATACCAACGAAGATGGATTGGTTTATCAAAAAGGACGGGAGAATTTGCAGAGGCCTGGCTTCTGAAAGATTACCTGTTTGGCGACAAATAGTAAATGCTAAAGTGCTGATAAATGAACATGAAGGCAGTAATTAAGTTTAGAATACTGTCTAATGCCAACAGCTTCCAGAGAGTGAGCACGACAATGAGATTAATAGTACCAGTCGAGATAAATCGTCTTTAGAAAGTAAAGAGACAAATAAATGGTTATTCATAGTAACTCTATTTATGATATGGTACATTATAAGTATGTGAATAAATTTCATATATGTGAATATATATAAACACATACATATACATAAACACATACATATATATAAACACATACATATATAAAGGTATAATTTCAGAAAAAATTTTAACAGTGGTTTTTATTGTAATATTTTTAATGACTGATCATCAACTTGATTTTGGAATATTTTGAAATCATTTTATTTTATAAAATGATTTAAAATATTCCAAAATCAAGCTGCTGATTGCTAAGTTAGATTTCTATTCTTCAATTCAATAGCTGGTTGCTTCTATTCCCATCGTGAATAGGAATATTTAATATAATTTAAAATAAAATTAAAACCATACAACGAAATCAAAATGGTTTTGGATCTCATGTATATCAAATGATCATAGAATTATTTAAAAATCTATAGTTAATAATATGGTAAAATTGCAAAATCTCACTGCTTTAAGCAAATATATTTTAAAAATTGTTAAACTGGTTGAATATTTATTAATATTTATTAGATCGCGTAAATTAAGCTTTTTCTCATAAAATATCAAAGCGATTTTATTTATATTTGAATAAAATGTATATATATATATATATATATATATATATATATATATAGATAGATAGATAGATAGATAGATAGATAAATAGATGGATATATATATATATATATATATATTTGGCAATGTTCCATTTATTATGTGTATATTTAAGAAGAATCATTATATTCACATTTAATGTCCTATATAAAATTAGAAGAGCTCAAAATATGAATTGTAACATTGAATATATAATTATTAAGGAGTTTGATAAAAGGAAAATATATATCATTCCTCCATGCTGAAGTATTTAATATAGCACATCATATACTTGAAACTCATATTAATTATTCAATTTGAATTTTGACAATATTTTAAAACTCATAAATTAATCTTCATTTATTAAAAGCGGTAAATAAATATATTTTAAATTTAAAAGATCTCCAGATTTATCTTAATGCCTTTATCAGTATAAAGGAGAGTGCATAACAATTCCTCTGATGCTTTTCTATTCAGAATATAAATACGACCCAACATTTATAAAAAGTTACTTTAAATATTAAATAATTTGTAAATATTTTCGCAGTAAAAATTTCGGAATAATTTCAATCAAAATACGCCTCAAATAAAAGATGTTAGTTAACAATCGTCACTAATCAGTCCTTTTATAATGTGTTAAAAATCCATGCCTTTGATTTTGTTAATTTTTTATGTGAATCAAATATGCATTGTATAAAAAAAGCAAAAAATATTCAAGAAAAATAAACTACGACCAATACGTCCTAATGAACGAGTAAATATCTGACAAGGGCACACTAATGTCGTGATAAAAATATAAAAATTGTGTAAGATATAATCATTACGTCCATAATAAATGCTTTCGTGTTTTTTTTAAAAAAAATAAATCCTACATATTTTACCAAAAAATTCATAAGCTTGTTTTCTTTTTTAAACATTTTATGAGAATTAAAATATTCATAAGAAAAATGTAAGAGTAATATATATGTAACTTATTTTTTAAGAATTAAAAGATAAAATATTTTTTCTTAAGAAACTTTTGGTATTTATGGAATCAAATGAACATGTATGCCATGAGCAATCAATAGTTGTGATTGAAATAAACAATAATTAAATAAAATATAAATATGCTCTCAATGACTTTCATTTGAATATTGTGTAACACTTCATATTACCATATACATTCGACTGATATGACAATAAATTCAATATTATGTGGTCATTCTTTCGAAATCTTAATACAAATGAACGCACGTATTCGTGATCTTAGGATGATAGTGACAACCAATGCAATTTAAATGTGTATAGAAATTTCATTTAACTAAAAGAATGAGGTAAAATCTTGAGAAAAAACTGCTGTAATTGAAAGTTAAAATAACATGTCTCATGATTAAAGTACATCTGTAATTAAGAAAACGATTAAATGTATACAGCGTAAAGTTATCAACGTTATTCTTAATGAAAATAATACAGTATCATATTTAATATGATGTGTAAAAGTAATACAAACATAAAAGTGAGATAGCTAGCTTAAACTAATTGTCTATCAAGTAGATTTAAATGTTTTTTGTAAATGCAATAATCTGACCATTTCTTAATTAAGGTCTTAATGAACATAATATGCTATGCCAATAATTAAACCAATGTAATTAATTTATATATAGATAGATAGAGAGTAAAGACATATTTTTTAATAAACAGTGTAATGTACACAAAATCTCATAACTGAAATTAAATATTATCAATAGATCTGTGAGCATAGTTAGTTTGTATATTATATATTTTGACAGAATTTCAACAGCAAAAATTGTTTTTCACGATTTGATTAACCAACAATGTTTGTTGTTTAGATTACTCTTTATACGAAGGTAGTCTATAAATTTATTAATTTTAAGCTTGAAAAATTATATAATAACTACTAATGAGTCATTAAAACTATATTGATTGTCTGAGTAAAAACTTTTTTTGTCAATGGAAGATGATTTTAGGGTATCATCATAGGAGGTGCAGCTCATTATAAACTAAAGTTTTGAATGTCTAGGAAAGTAAAATTGGAATGAATTGATCAAATCCTTAATTATTATGTTCTATTAATTAGAAAAAAAGTAATTTTTAAATTTTTTGTTTATAATAATAACATAATAATTAACATATATCTTATGTATCATAGCAATTCATAAGCCAAGTATGTCAAAAAACGCTTTAATAATTTCATTTTAGAATGGATTGCATAGCTTCGATTTTGTAAATAAGAATGAAAAAGACTGGGTGTATTTTGGTTATTTTTGCAACTATCGCAACTCAATTTCTTTAAAAATAACAGGCAGATAAAAAAGGGTCAAAATGGTTCATAAAAAAGTAATCGAAATCCTTTCACTGATAATTTTAAGAGAAAACATTTCCTGATAACTTTATAATTTCTCAAATTTATATTTTGCAATCATGCCGTTTAAAACTTTCAAATAATTTACAGATATAAGAAAAAATATTAATGTTATGTATATTTGCAAGTAAAATGTATATTAAGTTCACTGTATTATGAGTAATATTAATCAGCATGTATTGAATTAATATATTTTTCTTTTAAGATTTATAAGCAAAAAATATTACATAAATTAACTAAATAAAACTACGAATTTTTTTAAAAAATAGAAAAGCAATAAGAATTTTTTTGTGAATTGGCAGAGTTAAAATCCAAAATAAATAACGCCAAAAAAATCTTTTGTGAATATTAAAGTTATAAAATATCAAATATATTTGAATATATATTATTAAATTAATTATATATTAAAATTTTACTAAAATAGCACACTTAACGTTTTTAATTTTTTTTAAATCATATCTACTTGTTAAGCTTACATGATTTTACGGGTGAATAAATTGAGTAGTTTCAAAAGTTATAAGGACTTAACTAAAACTTCAAAGCTATTGGAAAACACGTCTGATGTGAAATCTTCACAAATACTCAATTTAAACTTTTACTTGCAAATTACCATTGAAGTAGAAAGTTATCCAGTCATGTCGACTAGAAACGCGAGTAATTGAATTACTATTATTTAAGTGGATTGTGTACTCAGCCCTCATTCTTACTTTTAATAAATCAAATTATTAAAAAGTTTAATAAAAATGTTCCAAATATAATGATTTCAAAAAGATCAAGTTATGCATTTAAAATAACTATTTCAATCATTTATAAAATTAAATTTTAGTTTAAATATATTTTAAGAATTAAAGTTATTTACTTCTTTTGGATTCCATTTTCAACAAAATAGAACTAAAAAGAAATTGGCTTTTTATTCTTTAATCGAATATCAAAAAATTATTTATTTTAATTTACGCAGTTTCATGTGTATATAAAATTATTCATTTTTATATTGTTAAATGGCCAATGCAACTAGTATCATTTATCTTATTTTAAACTGAAATTATCTGTAAATGCTTTATGAATTTATATATAAAATGCAATCATTCTTTTTATTATATAAATTTAGACTTCCAAAAGAAAACCCATAAAAAAAACGCTAAATCAAAATCAAATTACTATTTTATGAAAATCATTTCTAGCATTTCGACTAGTTTATATAACCAGTATAAATGCTGAAATGTTCTAGTATTTATACTAGTTAAACTTTTGCTGTAAATATTTTTGTTAGAAGCTAATAATATTAAAAACGTTTTATAAAATGTTGTTCTCTTATAAACATAATATGATAAAAGTAATACTAAATTTTATCACACGATATTAAAATTGCATCAAAAGTAAGAATTACACAAGCAATAATTGAATGAAAATTAAAAAGTTATATCTATCTATCTATCTATCTATAAATATATGAATTTATATATATATATATATATATATATATATATATATATATATATATATATATATATATATATATATATATATATATATATATATATATATATATATATATATATATATATATATATATTAATAAACAATAAAATGCATACACATATTTTAAAAAAAGCAGTTCAAATACTAAAAGCAATAAATCATCTGACATTATAAGATGACCTTTGACACTTTATTAAATATATGATGTATAACGAACTTAAATTATTTTAAAAATCTAATATTTGAAAAATGTGCAATCTATGAAGATGATAAAGGTTGAGAAAAAAAATTCAGTCATAATTATAAAAGATGAGATTTTGTGTTAAATCAATAATATCTAAAAATAAACTTAACAATTAATTTCTTTTATATTCAGTGCGAAATTATACAATAATTTTCCAAAACTTTATGTTAAACATAAAAATAGTTTTAAATTACATTTTATTTAATATGAGTCTTAAATTTTTTTAAATAAATTTGAAAAGCTTATCTAAGTGAATTGATTGTTTTGACAAGCCATTATAATCAGCTTAAGTTTTTTGAGTGATTTTCTTCCGAAACAATTAGCATTTTAAATAAAAAAAATATAAAACAACTAAAAATTTGCGCTACGTAATCCGATTAGGAAAATACTGTTTTCGAAATTAATGAAACATAATAATGTTATAAAGCAAAGTGCATTTTAAAAGCAAAAAGAAAACAATTTGAAATCTCATGCTCGTTAGAAAAAAATTAATTTTAAACTCAAATCATAGTGAAAGAAATATTTGAATTTTTAACGAAAGCTTAAATACCTCCCAAGGGAATTAAATAAGAAAAACAGCAATGCTCTAATAAGATAAAGATATACTTATTAATCTTCATATTATAATGAACAAATATAGTCCTAAAATATTAATTAAAAGCAATTAATATAGAAAACTAATGATTTATAAAAAATTATATATTGTAGTTTTCAAGGAGTAATAACAATATATTTTTCTTTTTAATAAAAAAATAATTAAGGAAATTTTTTATGAATTCTGCATTCCTATTTACATAAAATAAAATATTAACATTTATTTTATTTTTATCTCAAAAGTATGATTACACAGCCTGAAGTCAATCCGTATTAAGCAGATCAGATATATGTATGTAATGTTTCATAAAATTAATTTAAATGATAAATAATTAGTGAATTACAAGGAAATATGAATTAACGTTTTATTAATTTTGAATTTGTAGATATACCAGATATTAAATTTCAAATGAATAAAAAAAATTAAGGCAAACTGTCCTTTCCCGTGTTACCTTACAGCAACGATTTTCTGAGGGCTAGATTGTGACACAATCCAAAAGTGACACACGGAACTGTTTTGTGTGAAACGCATTAAGTATTTTCATAGACGTAGACGGAAACAACAACTACATGATAAAGAAATATTTGTTTCTTGCAATAGCATCTTCAATGTTAATATGCAGTGTACTCACCTCAGGTACATTCTATTGCATTCTTTGGGAAACAAATACACTTCATGCGCGTTTCCAAACCTATTGAGTGATAAACAGGACATTTGCAAATCGATTAGTTAATCATATTACCATATATTTTTGTTAGAATCTAGTGATTCCGAATTGTTTTGTACTAGGAAACATAAAAATGTGCAGAAATTTATTAAGTATCATAAAACCATTAATTAAATATTTGTATGTACATTTCTGGGAATTTTTATTTTAACTACGTGCCAAATAAAGTACTCTAATTTAAAATAAAATCCCAATCAAGAAGATGTTTAGAAATTTAAAATTCGGGGGCAGGGGAGATTTGATTACAAATTGTATATTTTCCATTTCTTTCATAATATCTGTTAGAGCAAAAATCCAAGAACTGCTAAGACAAGGGATTTAGTTGGAAATCAATTTTTGTTCTTAAATAAAATTCCTTTAGTTGAAAATCAGTAATTATTTAAACCGAATGCATACTAAATGATTATTTTGAGAAATTCTTCGAATATTAAAACCAGTTTCTTAATCGAGGATTATCTCAGAGAGTTTTCTTTTTAATGTTCTTATTTCAGATTTGGTGTCATTTTCGAAGAAAACATTTCAAATATCTGCGCAATCAGCTTGTTTCTGGAAGAATTGAGTTTGTCGATTTGTCATTTTATAGACGATTTTTACAGCTACGTATTTTTGAAGCCCAAAGTAATATTATATTTTTAGCTCAAATAATATCCCCAGAAGATAATAGCAAAATTAAATAAATGGGAGGAGGACAAGAAAATCAGCAAATGTGCTAAAAAAATTCTTATTGAAATTATTTCCAAATAAAAATATCAAATTTTAACTGTTTCAGTTTTTTGCAACATTAAACATTTATTCACAGAACTTTAGTATCATGAACTGCAAATTCTAATAATATTTCAAAATACCTAAAATATTATTATTTTAAGTCAGTCCTAAATATTCAATTACGCACTTATATAAAACTATTTTTTTAATTTAATATTTAATTTTACAATGTTACATTAATTTCGTAATTTTTTTAATATAACTGTTAATAAAAATTGAAAATTCATTACTTACAATTTAATTTCAAAATATAATCATCTTTATGTAATCTACAAATCAAGTCATGTTAATTAAAATGGGCTTATGAAACATTAGGTAACGAAATTTATGTACAAATTTTAATCAATACAGAAAATTACATTAGGTTGACGTGATATTACTTTTCATCTAAAAAAATAAAAATCTCTCCATGACATGGAAATACGATCTATTTCGGCAACTGATCGTTTTTAAATTTGAAATATAATTAGTAAGTGAAAATTAATAAAAAAGCTAATTATTGTTATTTTAAATATAAGCAATTAGGAATACGTATAGATGAATATTAAATAATATTACAGCATAATAATTATTTTTGTTACGAAATTGAAAGGTGAGAGTCAGAGCTCACACCTGTTGACCTTTAATTAGTATTGATTTATACTTATGAACTTTTAAAATTAATGTGATCTAACTTGTTATATCATTTGTTAGGCATACATTGATTTAACGGTAGATTAGCTTTCCAAAGAATTTCCCAAAAATCCCTTTGCCTGGAAAAACAGGAAACGCATATTGAATTTCAGCTTTCGGCATGTTAAACGTTTCGAATGGGTACGAGGGATACAATGAATTTCTCACTTGCGGTATTTCAATTGACTAAGATATGTCCTGCAGAAAGAAAAATACGTCGTATATTTAAAATTCGTACAACAGCATTCGATTGTTATACTGCCCCCGAATGAGTTTCACTACATAGGGGCTGTTGTAAAATCTTTTTAGACAATGGCATGGTTGGTAGAATATTTATATTTCCGAGTTTCACTCGTCGTGAAATGCGCAAGCGTGTATGATTGATGAAATATCCTTCTGGAATTATTACACAATGGATATTTATATACTTCAGAACATTCAAAGCTTGTTCATAAAAAATATATAAATGATATTAATTGTGAATTTATCGAGTTCGAATGATAAAGCAAATTTCTTCAGACTTCAGAATGAAATCAATAGTTCGTTGCCATTAACAATTTTAAATTATGTTATGGACGCTGTACTTTTATTTTCTGCATATATATATATATATATATATATATATATATATATATATATATATATATATATATATATATAGATTTTTTAGTACTCATCCCAATATATATGTGGGACGGGGAGTGGCCAAGGCGAGATTAACTAATTAACAATTCTTATACAAAGCCTAATATTTAATTAACATGTATTTACAAATATAAATATATACAAGTTTGAGATATTTACAATTAATCATCTTAATAGATTGAAATTTAAAGTTCAAGTTTAAAGTTATGGGGGACAGGAGCAGTCGTCTTGCTGCAATCAAAAAGGAACGTCTTTACGTCTTTAGTATTATTTCTCTTCTGCCCCGCTCACTGGGGAAGCTGTTGCGCCTCTCGAGCTCCATCTCAAGTGGGCACTTGAAATAGTGACGTCAGCTATTAAGTGGTTCACCCACCACAGTTCGGCCGTCCTGAAATCGGCTGGCCCTCCAGACGACACTGCAAATACATAAAAAGAAAAACAGCAAAACAGGGAAAGAAACAAGCAGAACAGAATAATTCTCTGAAAAGAAACAAATTTTATATTCATCTTCTTAGATCTGAAATAAAGAAATGAGTCAGTATATCTTTTAGCTTCATTATAGTCAGTTGGACTTCCGACTATCCTTCAGCACAATTCAACTTTAATTTAACTCCAACTTGCATAACATCCTCGTCTTTTGGCATACTGTACCAGGGTTTTAGAAATTCAGCACAAGTCGTGGTACCGTTAGGTCCTTCATGACTTCCTTCTTTGATTACATCATAGGTGTTGCCTCCTTTAACTTTAGTAACTCTGTATGGTCCTAAATATTTTGGTTTCAGTTTTAAGTGGGGTCCAAACTGAGTTCTCTTAATAGCGACCAAATCGTTAACTCCATAAGATTGATGCTCTTTTCTTCTTAAATTATACGTTTTCCTGTTTTCTTCTTGGATCTTGAAAATTTGTTGTTTAGCATGTTTTCTGAGTTCATCTCTTTGAGCTTCAAAATTAGCTTGAAATTCCTTTTCAATCATTTCTTGGAGCTTACCAATACCTCCAACGTTCATCTTCGTACCAAAAAGTAACTCAAAAGGTGTGGTATCTATGCTTCGTTGATATGTTGAATTAATCGTCTGCTGCAGTTCGTTCGTAAGTTTATACCACTGAGCTGGATTCTCTAAAGATAGCTTTGAAAGAACTGATGTGATTGTTTGGTTGATCCTCTCAACTTGTCCGTTAGCTCTTGGCAAACCAGTGGTTATTAAATGGTGTTTAATATTCTCTTTAGAGCAATAATCTCTGAATTCACCAGAGCTAAAAGCTGTACCTCTATCAGAAATAATTTGGTAGGGATTTCCAAAGACTGATTTTAGAGTTTCTAATTTCGAAATGACTTCAGCAGATGTTGTGGTCTTCGTAGGAAAAATCCAAACGAACTTAGTAAAAGCGTCTATAATTGTTAAAATATACTTATAATTTTTATGTGTGCTTTCTAAAGGTCCTAAATGATCAATATGGTATGTATAAAGTGGTACGTCATTTTTATGTAATGGGTGTAATAAGCCTTCTTTCTTTCCTCTTTTGTGATTTACAAGAATACAGTGAACGCAATTAGATATGATATTTTCTACTTTCTGTTTAAGTTTGGGAATGAAATAATAGTCCTCAATGCTTTTCTCTGTATATTTGATTCCAGTATGTCCCTTTTCATGCGCACTTCTAATAATTTCCGTCTGCATACTTCTTGGCACAACCACTAACTCCTTACCATCAACAAATTTATAAAGAACTCCGTTTCTCTCAAAATAATCTTCATAACTAGAGATTTTTAATAATTCTTTTATCGTTTTTATTTCATCATCATTATCTTGAGCTGATTTTAATTTCGGTATGATATTATCGCTTGAGATGCAAAATATGTTTACAGGGGATCTGCTTAGTGCGTCAACATGAGTCATTCTTGTACCGGAGCGATGCTCAATACTATAATTAAATTCTTGGAGCAATAAAGCCCAACGAGCAACACGAGTTGACAAATCTCTTTTTTGCATAGTCTTTTCGAATGCGGAACAGTCAGTGACAATTTTAAATGGAATTCCTAATAAGTAAACGCGGAATCTTTTTAACGCTTCAATAATTGCAAGAGCTTCAAGCTCGTAACTGGAATACTTCTTTTCGGCATCTGTTGTCTTTTTACTCATAAAATAGATGGGATGAAAATTTTTATCATTTGGGGATTTCTGTAATAAAATAGCTCCATATCCTTCTATGCTGGCGTCACAATGCAGTTCAGTTTCGTAATTTGGGTTGTATATACCTAACACAGGTTTTTGAGCTAAAATTAACTTTAATTGATTAAAAGAGTTTCTTTCCTCTTCACCAAATTTAAATTTCCTATCTTTCTTCAAAAGATCACTCAATGGCCTAGCAATAATGGAATATTTTGGGATAAATTTCCTGAAATATCCAGTCAATCCTAAAAAACTATGGACCTGTTTCAAATTAAGTGGCTCAGGGAAATGAAGCACAGCTTTAGTTTTCAAAGTAGATGGAAATATTTTCCCTTCTTCGATGATATGGCCTAAAAATTCAATGCGCTTCTTCAAAAAATGGGATTTTCTAAAATTTATTTCTAATCCATATTCGCTCGCAAGATTTAAGACTTTTTCAAGCCGTTCGACTCCTTCTTCAGTTGAGGAAGACAAAATAATTATATCGTCCATATAAGGTAAAACAATACCATCATTAATCAGTGGTCGGAAAATAGTATTAATAAATCTTTGAAACACGGCTGGGGAATTACACAGTCCAAAAGGAACCTTAAGAAATTGGTACTGTCCTTCATGAGTTACAAATGAAGTGTATTTTCTACTATCCTTCTTTACATCTACATGGAAAAATCCATTCTTGAGATCAATTGTACTAAACACACACGATTCCTGCAATCTATCTAATATATCTTCAATCAATGGGAGGGGAAATCTATCTTTTACAATTACTTTATTTAATCTCCGATAATCTATGCACAAACGAGGTGTTCCGTCTTTTTTCTTTACGATTACTACTGGGCTACAATATTCTGAAGAACTGGGTTCTATTATACCTTGTTCTAACCATTCATCTATTTGGGTTTCAACTATCTTTTTCTCTGAAAATGGTAATCTACGGGGTTGATTAGATATAGGCTCATTACTTTTTAACAAAATATCTAATTGAACATTAGTTGATTTTGTTTTATGTGGTACATAACTCGA
Source organism: Latrodectus hesperus (assembly GCA_037975125.1). Lineage (NCBI taxonomy): Eukaryota > Metazoa > Arthropoda > Arachnida > Araneae > Theridiidae > Latrodectus > Latrodectus hesperus. Next base: position 8,188,389 of record CM075857.1, on the reverse strand, counting down.
AACTAATTGTTGCAACTTATATTTAAATTTTTTGGAATACTAGGTTCAATGTTCAGTTCAACTTCATTAAAAGTTAAATCAACAGGTAGAATTGATAAAGTATTAATTTCTTTTACACATTGATATTTATTTTTAATCTTAATTCCGTTTTCATTAATTAAGGTTTCACCCTGCATTAGTACATTCATTCCTATGATGGCATCATATGACATAACATTATTTTCAACCACATAAATATCTTCTTCACACTTAAAATCATCTATTTTAATATTTCCCTTAAAATAGCCCAACGGCTTTACAACACATTTACCAAAACCACTTAGAGAAGAATTTAACGGAAATAACTCTACAAAATTTAATTTATAAAAGACAGATTTACGAATCAAAGTTACTTGGCTTCCAGTATCTATTAATGCATTAACATTCAAATTATTAATAATTACATCAATCATTATTGTTTTAACATTAACATTCATTGTTGCTACTTCAGGTTTAGAATTAGTTTCTGGACACAATGAAGCTTTATGTCCAAAATTATTACATCGAAAACATTTAATACCCTTCTCTTTATGTTTACAAAATTTAGAAATATGATTTTTTTCACCACAATTAAAACAAATTTTATCTTTACAATCATCAAAATCACTGTATTTCATTTTTCCAAAACCATCATTGTACCTTATTTTATTTACATTTTCATTCTTAGAATTAACTCTATTACTATATTCATATTTTGATTTCGTTTTATCAAAATTATTATAATTATCATGAGAATTATATTTTGTTTTCGTTTTATCGAAATTATCATATTTAAAATGAGAATTATATTTTGTTTTCGTTTTATCGAAAGCATTTTTACTTTTAACAGAATCACTTTTTATTACTTCATAAACTTTGAGTTTTTCTTTAAATTCACTTAAATTCTTACATCCATACAAAATAATTTTGTTTTCTTGTCTATCATTAATTCCATTAATAACATAATGCATTAAGGCAGATTCTTCAATTTTACCGCAATTGCACAACTCCTTCATTTTTAAAAAATACTCCTGCACAGATTCATAATCATGCATTTTCCTTTTACGCAAAAGATCGTGTAAGTTAGCTGAGTTTATTTCAAACGAAAACTCATCGATCAAGGCTCGTCTCAATTTTTCCCAAGAATTTATTTGTGGTTCTGTTCGAACGAATAATAGAGCATTTCCTCCTAACGATCTTTTAGCCATAACAAATTTTTGTAAGTCTGATAAATTAAATAATTTCGACATATCCTCAAAATGATCAATCCAATTAATTACATTTTCATGTGATTCTGCATTAAATTTAGTAATAGTGCTTTCGATATCTTCATAATTAATATTAACACTTGGAATAACAGTATGTGCATAAAAATCATTTTCACAAACATTTTCATTCTTCTTAAAATAGTCAGATGCACTTTTCTTTTTACTTATATTGCATTGCATTGAAAAATCATTTCTACTTATTTCTTCTTCCACTTCACTTTCCGAGTCAGCAGTTTCCGAATCCTCTTTAGTGTTTTGAGCTAAGAGTTCAAGGTCACATAACAGAGACAAAATTCTTTCTGCGAGCTCTGCTTTGGATCCTTGAAAAGAAATATTCAAAATGTTCGATGCAGTAATAAGTTCGCCAAGCGAAAACTCATTGTTTATATTTTTTAATTTGTCTCGATACTCATTACTTTCGATATCAAAATCAAAACCATCAAAATTTCTAATTCTTTTACGATTTAATCTATCTCCATCATGATCAAAAATCAATCTATGCAAAATTGTGATTTTATCTGCTTTAAAATTTTTCAATGCAACGCTTATTTCTTTTATATCGTTTAATATCATCATGTACTTTGAAAAATGTTCACGTACCTCTCAAAGATGTTCGATGAGGATCCACGTCTTTCTCTCGTTCCAAACCGATGCTTAACGTAACGTCTTCTTCTAATGAAAATCCTTCTAACTATCTGATGCGATAATTATTCCAATCACTACAAAATTTTTGTAATCCAGCTAATCATTTCAATCTCACTCAATCCCGCTTCTGAGTTTTGTGGGACGGGGAGTGGCCAAGGCGAGATTAACTAATTAACAATTCTTATACAAAGCCTAATATTTAATTAACATGTATTTACAAATATAAATATATACAAGTTTGAGATATTTACAATTAATCATCTTAATAGATTGAAATTTAAAGTTCAAGTTTAAAGTTATGGGGGACAGGAGCAGTCGTCTTGCTGCTATCAAAAAGGAACGTCTTTACGTCTTTAGTATTATTTCTCTTCTGCCCCGCTCACTGGGGAAGCTGTTGCGCCTCTCGAGCTCCATCTCAAGTGGGCACTTGAAATAGTGACGTCAGCTATTAAGTGGTTCACCCACCACATATATATATATATATATATATATATATATATATATATATATATATATATATATATATATATATATATATATATATATATATATATATTGGGATGAGTACTAAAAAGATCTTTCATGACTATAACTAACAACTCAATGCAACACCTTGCATTTTAATCTACTCTTGTTAGGTAATATATGATGAAAATTGAATCAAGATATTCAATTGTTCAACTATATTCTTCTTAATGAACATAATTTTATTAACGGAGGGTTTACCGTGCCCAAACAATAAGAATACGGTTATTAAATGGGAAGATCTCAGTTTCGATACAAGCCGCGGTTGAACAATGGGAAATTGTTGTTTAACTTTTTGTAAGCTAAGATATCGAATAGGGAATTTCCTCCAACATTTTAACTCATAATTAGGAGCAACTGTCCTGGGAAAATTATATACAAACGCAATATAGGAATTAAAAATGTATGAAAAATTCAAAATTGTAATAGTCTAAGAACCTGCTGCCTTATAGGTTATTAACAAATATCAATATAAATTTTACAGAATAAGTAGAAAATATGCTGTTAAATAAGAGAGTAAAAACGTTGTAGGATAACAGTATTTGTGTGAAATAAATTATTTCGGATAAAAGATTTTACAAATAAATTACTATGATGGTTATTTTTGAAAAATTGAAAGTAAAGGCGCGCGTTCTTGGCGCGGTTTCTTTTGCAATATTCAGCTTCATGTTAGCAATGTAATATAAATATATTTATTCAAAGTGTCTATCGAAGTTTTTCTTTCGAATGAAGCACATATTTAAATCCAGAATGAAAAGAAACATGAAGCTTCCAAAAATAAGCACTTAAACTTGAATCAACATGCTTTTAAGTTAATTGCGTAGAATATTCACTATCATTTAAAATTGAAACATTAAGAACAACGCCAAGTAAATAAAATGAAGAAGAATGAGCACCAGAAGAAAATAAATGTTACTTTGATTGTTTTCTGTAAAATGAATGAAACATCAATTCCGACCAGATATGCATTTCATTTCTCGTGCATTTGCTTTCATAATTGCATAATTATAAACAATGAATTTTATTTAGCATTAAAAATAACAATTCAGCTGATATTAATTTTTTTCCTGTTCCTAGAGGACGACGTCTTGTTTTTCCTGCTCACATCTCGACCTTGGCAATTTGCCTGACATGTGTTTTTCCTTTGTTGTAACAGCGTTGACTTTTGTTGTCATTCCGCAGTTTATTTTTAGATACAGGAAAAGTTATTTCTATTTCCTTTTTTTCAAAATTATATCACCAGCCTCTGTAGCTGCATAATTACTATTGCTTCTACGATATCTCAAAACACCGGTTGGAATTGGATATTTTTCAACAGGAAAAAATAAATATTGTAGGGATTGGCGAGAAAGATTGCATGATTACATTATAATGAAAACGTAAGCAAAAATGTCATTCTGTAATGACTCATATCAAATATCCAACAAGGAACTTTCACCATCTTAATCACTGTAACTAAGGTGTTTTATTTTAATTAGATATTTCCCTAATATTAGAAAAGCAGTTTGATTATCCAACATACCTTGGAACAAATTATCCAAAATATCTTGGGCTGCTAAAAGATATTTTAATTAATTACAATACATCATTATCCTGTTTTTTCCTGTTTCATTTTGCACTTCAAATCATTAGATAAATTTTTATAATATGCAACTATACAAACGTGTTAAAATATTGCATATATAAGCATGTTTTCATGAATTTAATAAAATTTGTAAAAAATCAATATGTTTTTATATTTGATAAAAATGGAAACTTTCTAACATTTTATATTATTTTTTTAACTGACGAAATTAAAAAAGAACCAAAGGATAACGATCTTGATAGCAGAGGAATTACTAGACAAAATTATTATTAAAGAAACTGTCCAAACATATTTATCGTTTATAGAAAAAAACTAATCGAAACTGTTATAATACATAAAATATGAAAAATTAAAAAATATATAATTTGATGCTTGTAGAGTGAAAAAAAGTGTGCGTTAGATCATGGTCTTCTTTGTCTGAGGAAGCCTTTCTCACTCAGGTGAAACAAAGTTTAAGTGTCTTATATGCTTTAATTTTCTTTCCACAGTTTAGTTCATGTTACTGATTATATTGTTAAATAAAAATTAACTTTTTTTAATTTAAAAAATACTATAATAAGTTTCAAAACAAGGCTCTAATCAAAAAGACTACGAGAAAATTGGCTTAAAGAATACGAACATATTGTACCTTTTATTTACGTGCATAAGATTTAATGTTTTTTTTAAATTGAATATTTTATAATCTAACTTATTTATTAACTAGATGTGTGTGGAGAGTCCTGTTACATTAGTAACAGGACTCTCCACATAAACATTTAACATTTTATTTAGTAACAGGACTCTCCACACACGAATTGAAAGTTACAAATGAAAAGCACAGCCGCCTACCCTGTTTAGTGGTCAGAGTACCTGACTGTGGATAGGGAGGTCATGGGTTTGAATCCCAGTTCGGAGATGGATGTATTTTTCTCTCTGTCTATCCTGTTTTTGTCCTCTCTTTGTATGAATGGATTGTGAATGGTTGGCTACCCTTATACGACACATGTGTACTGAGGAAGTCTAACTCCACACCAAAATATGCTTCAGTTGGAAAAGTGGAGCAGGGCACCCCATAATGTCAGCCTAGGTGGCACAAGATAACAACAACAAATGAAAAGTACGAAATATGAAATTTGAACCATGCATAGCAAAAAAATTCCTCTATTATAAGAAATTTCCCAATTATATTTACCAAACTCAGATCATGACGATGAAAAAAATAGCAACTATAAAATTGCTTAATAGATTCTGATCAATAATTAAATACAATCTTCTTATGCTGTCAATCAAAAAATTAAAGTTAAACATAACGCTACTATTTTAAATTCTATATACATATGTGTGTGTATGTGTGTTTTCAGATTAGAGTGTGTCCCCGGTTAAATCCAACAATGCGTGAACAACTGAAATGTTTCTTGTTTTCATCTGTGTGAAACGTAAATACCATCTACAATTTACGAATATTCCTCCTAATAGGTAACACGAGACACATATTAAACTGTAATATTACCGCTTCAAGCCTTCTATAAACAATATGATAAAATACAATTTTATTCAATTAACATAAAATGTTAAATTGTAAATTAATTAATTTCTAAATAATACATGAATTTCAAGAAATGTGTTCTAATTTAAAAATATCTATATTAAAATTACAGGGAAAATATAATAATTAACTAGATTTAGTAATCAACTTATTCAGAACTATTTTTAGAAATGTCTGCAAATATCAATAAAAAATATGTAAGCAAATAAAAGACGTATAAAAAAATTTTAAATTTAATAAAATTTATTCTTCAGCATGTCACATATATTGAAACAATATGAAAAAGTAAAACATGAATATAATTAAATAAAAAAAGTTAATTGAGTGCAAAGTTCTATAATATAAATAATGAAATGTGTGTATGCACATAAGTGTGTGCGCATGTATATAGAAAGAAAGAATGCGTTTATGGGGCTGTGTTGTAAATTGTTTCTGAACTTAAATAGATTATTCATGCAAAGGCGAAAATCATTGTTTTCTAGCAATGTTTGTTCCCTGAAGTGAATTTAACGATAAATGTTCATGCCATTAGATATCAGAATAATTTTCTTCCCTCCCTTTCTCGACCGTAAAACCAAATCTGATTCTATTGCGCTGAAATTTAATAACGCATAGCGAAACTTTTCTCTTACATGTTTAGAGATATCAAATTAAACTCAGTAAATTTTAGATTCATTCGTAGAATTTATTTAAAATTACGATATTCACAGTCTAGAAGCATAGCAGAATGCTTTCAAACGAATGGAAGATAAATCGAGCAATCGAACGTTAGTTATTTTAATGATTTTGGATCGAACAAGAATCAAGTTAGGGAATGGGAGGACGCATTCATTTATGAATTTTCATAAAGTTTTGAAAATGCAAAATCAAATGATTTCTGGATCATACAAACTTTATATATATATATATTTATATATATATATATATATATATATATATATATATATATATATATATATATATATATATATATATATATATATATATATATATATATATATATATATATATATATATATATATGTGTGTGTGTGTGTGTGTGTGTGTGTGTGTGTGTGTGTGTGTCTGTGTGTGTGTGTGTGTGTGTGTGTGTGTGTGTGTGTGTGTGTGTGTGTGTGTGTGTGTGTGTGTGTGTGTGTGTGTGTGTGTGTGTGTGTGTGTGTGTGTGTGTGTGTGTGTGTGTATAATATTTTTAATTAAATATAACTATTATTACAAACGAAAAATAAAATCGAAAAATGTTTTTATTAATCATTCTCTGTTTGCTTTAATTCAAAACACATTGTACAATCAAAGAATTCTATATAGTGTAAAATCTTAACGTTAAGATTGATTAATGTAATTTTATATGTTTTCATCTTGAGCTAATAATAAGTATTTCCTTATCAAATCTACTTAATAACAACAATCTTTTGTCACTTATTTTAAATTACACATCAATATTTTCAAGTCTAGTTTACATCAGTTAATATTTACCAGCAATTATATTTATTTCTTAAAATTTTTAGATTATATTTTCAATATAGTAATTCAGTAAAAAAACCAGTCTAGGGAATAAATCGTTTGATTAGCATTTTCCTTTCCTTTCTTTTCAACGTCACATTTTCCTTTCTTGATTTTGCATTTTCCTTTCTTTTCAATGACACAAATTTTCCAATCTTGCAAAATGCTGAAAAAAACTAGAGTGTCGATAGCACGAGAGTATTTTACATTTAGTAACAATTAACTTTTTTTAACGAGAGGCTTCTGTATAAAAAGATAAAGCGAAAGCAGCCCTCCTTTCAGGTCTATTTATTTGAGGTGCGTGGTTTGTTTTACATTTTGGCAGATGTCACTCCACAGCAGCCAAGTGGGTTATTTTCTAAGGTAAGTTTTCCTTCACAAAGCGGTAAAAACAATTTAACATTTTAAACTTAGTTACACTTACTAATTGTCGATTATTAGAACGTCGCTGTTTTAAAAATTAATGATTTATGATTAATGCTACTTCATTAATGATTAATGTTAATCACACACACTAAATGTTAAATCAATAAGGAACTGACAAATCTATTTTATGCATTTAATACATGTGTGTGCGTGCGTTTCACAAGAAGCTAGTGCCAGATGATTATCCATAATGTAAGTACTAGACCTATGACTATGGCACACAGTGAAATTAACTTTCGATAACATTACACGAAGTAATCAGATAATGTTTAATTACACTGCCTCGAATCACTGTTAATTTATTTCGAAGTGTCAAATATTTGCGTATGTGGCTGTGTTATCAAATATTTTTCTAATAGTATTGCAGCAGATATAAATTTTTTCAAATTATTTAATATTTTTCAAATATATTTTCAGCACCTTCAATCATTTAGTTAGACTGATTTGCCACACTATTTCTACAAGTATGCCGATGATTATAATGATTAAAAAATAAATACATGTGCTTAAATGATAAAAAAATCAATGTTTTCTAAACAATATTAATTTATTATAAAAAAGTTTAAAAAACTGTAAGTTTAAATATAACAGAGACTTAAGTACATTAGAGTAAGCTAATAATTCTTGAAAAGCAGTCAATAATATTTATAAATAATTTTGTACTAGTGTTGTGACTAAGTAAAATAATTATTGACAGTGAGGAAGTCAATAAACGCATGAATATTTAAGATCAATATGTATCTCATAATATTCAATAAAATCAGACATGTTGAACAATATTACTTTATATTTAGTAGTGTTTAAGCATCTGATTTTACTAAATTTCATAGATGACAGTATCATATTCTTTAAAAAGAGAAGAGTATTAAACTCTAAGTTAATGATTACACTTGTGTCTTTTATGGGGAGCAAATGAAAAGGAAAATTCAAAACTAAATATGCTTCTTGGGTACTGAAACAGGCAATTACTACATCGTAAATTTGTCAAAAAAATATTGCTATTAGTAAATAAAATGCTTAAATACTATATCTAGTAATTTATCAGTATTCCAGGAAGAAATAATATTTTAAGGTAGTATATATATTATATTCCAATTATTAGCAAAAATAATATTCCATTTATCATGTTTAAATTTATTTTTGAAATAATTAATTTATAGATAATTTAATGATCAAAATATTTTACAGAAATTAGAACAAAGAAATAAGATTTTTCCTTTTTATAATTTTAGGTTGAATACTGGCTCTTTTTTTCCTGAAGTTAGACATGATAATACAGCAAAATAATAAAACATTTAAATACTTTAGTTCCGCTGAAATAAAGCATAAAAATATTGTTTCTGATATGCAAAGGCAGATACATGATTTAAATTTATATCATAAAGGTTTGGTCGACTGCATTACTTTACACTATCAATGGTATAAATATAAAATCAATTTAGTTTTTGCTTAGTTAAGTGTCTTTTCTTTTGTTCTTACATTCTTTATTTATGTACTTTATCAGCGCAATGTATATAGTCAGAATTTGTAACCCTTACAAGTATTTAAAAATAAAATCCATTTATCTAAATATTTATGTTAAAAGAAGGTAAATAAAGCATCGGTACTAACTACTATGAATAAAAAATCATAATAGCAGCATTTATTTCTGCATTAATAGTAATTTAGCTCTTAAGAAAGGTTATACATTCACTATAATTCGTATTGTATTAAAGTATTTTCAATTAACTTAAAACCTAATTATACATTTCAATTTTTCTTCAAAAATTAGCTAAAATAGAATTATTTGAAAGCTTTATTTAACTTTCAATTTCTTTTCATGATTCCAGAAGCAAGACAATAAATAATTCTTTATTTATTTCTAATTTCTCGTTGCTACTTTGATTTTTTCATATTCTCGAAGAAATGTTTGGTAGATTTTGATCTACCAAACTTTACTTATTAATTCTAATTTTTATTTCTTATTCTGTAAAAAAATTATAAAAGATTTTAATTTAAAATGTCAATTATTTTTGTAAGCATGATTACAGCATACTTTACAAAGGCAATTTATATTGAGATGTTTTAATAAACAATTTATTTTAATGTAAACAATATTATAAATATAATTTTGATGAAAAATATGCAGCGTTAATTTCGACGTAGGACATTAGTGCGAAAAACTGAAACTAAATAAATAAGATTTTTGAAACAGTAAAAATATAATTGGCATTGCACTTAAGAGGTATAAAAACATTGTATTCACGAAATGAATTTTCTAAATTAAGGATTATGTTCACGAATTCAATTTAAAATATTATTTTAAGAATATTAAAATGATATTCATCTGTGTCTCATTACTTGGATTGAATTAATATGAAATTGCTTTAAGTATTTAATATTAAAGCCATGTGCCGACATTAATTTAATGCTATCAGTAAAACTTTATGTTATTGAATAAAAATATTTATAAATGCAAATATTATTTATAGTTAATTTTCAAATACATTTTTTTCAAATGTTTTAAAAATTAAAATAAATATGTTTAAATATTAAAATTATAAGTAAAAAGTATAATTTTAATATAGTTAAAAACCGAAGAAATCAGTTTTGGGATATTTTCGCGTGCGAAAATGGGGTTGTCTTTCAGTTAAAAAGTAAAACACTTTAAATACATATCAATAGATGGCGCTACTTTAATTATTGAAATATGTTATTGGAAATCAATAAAATAATAAATATGGGGGGACAAGAAAAAATAATGTTTTTCTAATATTCAAAAACACAAAAAATGGAATACATGCCAATAAATATTTGGATCAATACGTAAATTCCTATATTATTACACAAATATTCTATTTAATTAATCATATAATATCTTTCATAGACATTGTATTTTTTAATTTAAAACCCGAATGTACAAATTTACGAATACCTGAATGCTGTAAATTACGATGATTAATTTAAATGAAGATTTAGTGACTCTCAAATGATGATGGTATTTTTAATTACTTAAATATTTTGATAAACAACTTTTATGCACTTTAAGCTAGTGTCTTAATAGCGGAAGTTTTATTGGCATTTTTAGTGTACCGAATGCAAAAGCTCATGTTCAAATGCAATTCTGGAGATGCGTGGGGAATATAATATAGTTTCAATCAAATAACTTTTAAAATATTATAATATTTTATCAAAGAAAAATCTATTACAGTCATTGTTTACTGTAGAGTCAGTAGAAACAAATTTCTTCTAATCAACAGAATCCGTAATTTTTAAAAAAATTGTTGCATCAATCCTAGAATTAATAATTACTGTGTTAGTAAATAAAATATGTTAATAATAAATATTAATTTTTCAAAAGAGTAATTAATAATAATTTTCTCACATGAATAATTAATAACAATTTCTAAATGAAATAAATTGATATTTCAGAAATATTTTAAATAATTTGCAATAATTTTATTGTTAATGATTTTCTAAAGGCAATGTTTATTTGAGACAATGTTTGAACTTTATCTTTAAAGAAATCAATGTTTATTCATTGTTAATTTGAATCTTATTTTATTTTTTATTTCACAAGTATGTATTAGATTCCAGATATATTATTATAAATATATTAACGATTCGAACATACTTCCGATTTTAATATGAACCTCGATTTTAATAAAATGATATTTGCATATTTTATTTCTAATCATACAACACAGTTTACCTAATTAATTCATAATTTGTAAAGACAAGCAAATAATATGCCATAAGATAAACATTGAACAAATTTCCACATTGCAATTAACTTTGACTATTCTAAATTAGACAAATTGGTTAATTTATGAAAGGTTACTACGCCCTGCACTTTTCTCACCAATACGAATTCTTTTTTAACTAATTATAACAAGAAAACCCATGTCGTTCTTTCAAAGTCACCAAGTGTATTCTATCTCAGCATATTCTTTGCCAAACAAATCTGGACTAGAGCCTATTTTCCATCTTTACGTGTAGAGTACTTGATGGATGAAATTAATCTTTTTGTTTATCACACTACTATTTTAAATTTATCTTAAATATACAAATGAAAAATATCCGTATTTTTAATGAAGGATTTTTTTTTTTGTTTTTAATGATTTATATTGAAATTCGTACACAACGGTAACAGTTAGTTAAAGTAATCTATGAGAAATCTGAAAATAAAAACGTAATAATAAATTATACTAAAATTATAATTACTTTTTCGGAGCATGTCAGTAATTACACAATTATAAAGTACTTTTAAAATAGTACTGTCTTCTGCACTTTGACAAACTTGCAAAATTACCAAAAGCTTTATTCCTATTAATGTAAAATAAAAGTAATAAGACTTTGTTTCATGAGATTTAGAGCAAAAATAAAAAACAAAAAACTATTGAAGCATTTTTACACTTATTGAGCTTATTAATCGCAATTTTTACACTTATTAATCTAGCTCTTTTTATTCTCAGAGTAAAACTTCATAAAGAACAAAAATCAAAAATATTGTAACACTTTCTCCATTATTCCATCAGGAACTAACTTCTAACAATTTTTTTTTAAAATTGATATTAACTGATATCATAATTCCAAAGTCATATACTTAAAAGTTTTTGTACGTACAAATGATAAAACATCTGTATGACAAAAATTTTATGTAAGAAAAGTTAAAAAAAAATATGGATGAAAAATTAAAAAAAATGTGAAATGAAGAACTTTTAAAAAAACAAAATATTTTTTGTAAAGAAATATTAGCGTAGCATAAATTCGTCGAATATAAAATTTTGCGATTGAAGAAAATAAAAAGTTATCTTCATTTTCTTTCGGAAGTAATATCAGTTTGCATAGAATTTAAAACAATTTTTTGAGAACCGATACAATTTAAACGAAAATAGTAGTTCTTCAGGCAAATAACAGAAAGAAATTTTGTAGAAAACTTTCTATTGGTGAACAACATTTCTGAATATTCAAATGTAGCTTCTAACATCGGTTTATTTTCTGCAATTTTTAAGACGCTTAGTTAAATTTAAGGAATTCCTCTTCGTTCGTTGTTAATTACACTCGTTGTCATTTCATATTTTTTTTAAGAATTTTCCATTTGTTTTAGAAGAAACGAAGAAAATTAATAAAACTGTCAAGTATTTAGAATAACATACTTAATTTTTAAAAAAATTTAAATTTTGATGCATCTGTTTACACAGAATTTGCTTAAAAATGTATTTAAATGTTCCATTCATTTAGTCAATCTTTTTCATTATCACTTTATTATAAAAACAATTATAATCAAAAAATCAGTTTTTAAAATATATTAAAACAATATTTCTGAATTATGATTAGTTTCTTGATAATCCTTTTATTATTATTTATTCAATTTATTTTATCGGAAATTGAAACTAAAAAATGACTATTAGCATTATAATTATTAAAGGATTCTTGATTGAAATAAAACCTATGATTGTTTTTTTATATTAATAAAGATTTAGCATTTTATTATCTAAATATACAAATTATTTTATAAATACTATATTACTGAAAACTACTTTTCTTATTTTTTAATTAAACTCAACTAATATAATCATATAAAACAATTCTGAAGAATACTTTTTGGAGATCAACTGTAAAAAAAAAAGTTTACATTAATAGCATTGTTTTATTTACATGGATAATTGTCAAAATTGCTAAGGGAAATGTGAAAAATGTTGTTTCAAAAAATGTAAACTAATAATATTCTATTTTATGTTTACTTTTATTTTTTTCCCACAATAGTGTAAGATAGTTGTACGAGGTTTGTCTGGAAAATACGTATAAAAGTTGAATAATAACTTTATTTTACAATTATTCAGGTATTACAATATGGTCTCCTTCAAAGTATTCACCCTGAGATGAGATACACTTCTGCCAACGCCGTTTTCACAGTTGATAACATTGCTGAAAGTCTTCAGTTGTGATGCTGTTCATTTGCCGAGTCGTTTCTGCCTTTATATCATCCACATCTCCAAAGTGCCGCCCCCGAAGTATCATTTTGCATTTCGGAAACAAGAAGAAGTCACAATGGGCTAAATCAGGTGAATAAGGCGGGTGGTCTGTCAAGGTGATTGAGCTTCGGGCCAAAAAGTCACGCACAACGAGCGACGTGTGAGCAGGCGCATTGTCATGATGAAGCCTCCACCTGCCCCCTTTTGCCAAATCCGGTCGAACTCGGGCCCAGCTTTGCAAGAAACTTGATTACACAGAATTTGTAAAATAAAAGTAATGTGCTGTTCCTTTATTCAGAGAGAGTTCCATGCCGATGGCAGGTGAAAAAGGGTAACTTTTAAGAAGCAGCCACACACTCCTACTTACACGCAGAGCGGTCTGACTCGAACTGAGTGTTGATGGGATTGGTTGCAGCAGTAGTGCCACCTGGCGGTGACTGCAAACAGTAAAATAAAGTTATTATTCAACTTTTATACGTATTTTCCGGACAAACCTCGTACAACGTTTTCCGTACCGGCAAGTAGTTATTTTACAGGAAACCCGATAAAGTAACGTGCCTGCGAATCGCAAAAGGGGGAACACACAACAATGAAACCTTAACTGGAAGACCTCAACACACTTAAGAACACAGTGATTACATTAGACCAACGATTCTCTTTATTGAAGAACATAATCTTCCCAATATCCCACAAATAATTCTCAACTCTTGATAAAACTAAATCATATTTTTAGGAAATATAAAATATTTAACTTGTGAAAAGTTATTTTTGTTAAATTAACTTTTATTTATTTTTGCAAATCCAAAGCACTAAAAAAATTTTTTGAAACGTGGTATAGAAAAATAGTTAACATCAGAGCTGTATATTCTTGTCAAAATCTCCTCAGAACACCAAAAAATTAATGTTAGGTATTTGTCAAAAGTATTCTCTAACTGGGAATGGTGGTCTTCTGTTATACACTTAAACATATTGAGTGATATTCAGCACTCAGTGAAGGTCAGATTCGTATATGATTCTAAATAATTATTTTTCGGTTCTTAATTGAATGAAAAAGATTTGATTATGATTGCACTAGATTCACCACGGTATCTTTATGTGTTAATTTTAAAGTTGCTTCAGTTTTTATGTAATAAAAGAATGGAAATTCACTTCATCATTTCCCATATAATAGTTTTAATAGTATAGGTCACGATGTAAGTACATTAATAGTGTTAGTCAATCCATTAGAGATATAATTTTAATTTCGTTGTCTTCGAATTAACCATCAGGATCCAAAGATTTTCGCTACCATGGTTACCAAGTTACTCTTGACTCCCTGCCAGATATATATATATATATATATATATATATATATATATATAAGACATGTTAATGCATTTAATATAAAGAACTAATGTAGTTTAGTTCTTCAAAAAAATGCATTAACATATTCAAACATTGCTAACTTAAATTTCACGAATAATTCAACTTTTAATATTCAACTCAGTATTCATTTCATAATCATAATTAAATAAATGAATAATTCATATTTCTTCATATCATTATTTTATGGGATATCCCATACTATCAAAAAATTTTAATCTTTATATCTGACCATCTTAATATTATTTTTTAAAAACTTATTTAGGTAAAAGATAACACTATATTTCAGGCTTTTGGAATTTAAAGGATTTCTGTGGCCTTTTAAATTATCTAATAAGGAAGCCATTTTCATACATTTATTAAACATTTACCAAGGACACAGAAATAAAATGAAATTTTATTCATTTGTATGATCCTTATAACTGATTCTTGTGAATTTTTAAAAGAACAGAAGAAAGAACACAATCATTACAAATATATGTTGAAACTTCTTAGTGGAAAATCACTCGGAATCAATTGTCTGAGATGTGGTACGGACTGCAGTCAGAAATAAAAGCAGATTTTTATATTCCTGAATTCTCATCCATCATTGAAACTCTTCTCGATTGTCTCTTTAGGAACACACAAATTTTTCACAAAAGGTTTAACATAACATTATGCATGTCTCAAAAACTTTAAACCGAATTTAAAACAATTCAGCTTTTTCTGAAGAAACAATATAGTAAAATAGAATAATCAATTTAACTGTTAAATATGAATTATTTTCATGGAAACTAATAAGTTTGATACAATACGTAAAGTAGGCTTAAATTTCTTTAGATAAATAAGAAAATGTTTTATTTATGCTTACACATAAACTTGTTCATTAATAATTAAAGATAGCTAATTTTTTCGTTGATACAATGCATGTTGGTGAGATTTGCGATCTAGGATAAGTTAAACATTAATTACAGTGTTCATGTAAAACATAGACATTTTATAATCATAATAATCATCTATATCATATATAATCATAGTAATCATATAACCATAATAATCAATAATAATCATAAGTAAAACATAAGATTATTATTTACAAATTCAAAAAAATCGCAGTTCCGAAATGAATAATAATATGTTTTTAGTCTTCCATCATGAACCGCCAGATATCATTAAACTGTAAATTCACGATTTCAATATTATTTTGTTACAGAAGGAACATTTGAAACACAAAATTAAGTTAAATTTGGTAACCTGATAAGAAGTGAAAAAGCAAATAAAAACTGTTTAAACGAAATAAAAATAATATAAAGCCAAGAGAAAATTTAAACATAAAGCAATAAAAATCGTTATCAATTATTTAACAAAAATTAAAAGATTATCTTCCTTCTCCCTTCAGAAAAATTCAAGATGTTTTTACAGAATATTTTTCTACAGAGGTCAAATTATAAATCACTGAACTAAATACTCTCCAGAAATAAACATACGTGACATCAAATGCTATTTCAAAAATATTTAAAAAACATCCATGTCTATGTTTTCTTTAAAAAAAATTTTTTCCCTCAAAAATATCTTACTTTTTAAGGAATATTTAGGAAAAATATCCTCCATTTTTATGTCAAATAAATCTAGCAAAATTGTGAAAGTGCTAAGCTAAATAAAATAATATAATTTATTCTTCGTTTTAAATAGTCAAAGTGCATAGAAAATGTAATTTTCAAACAAATCAAAATTAAATGTTAAAAGAAAAGGAACAACTAAATTGCTTGTAATATTTAAAGTGTTTTTTCTTAAATTGAACAAAAGAATCAGTTTAATTACTTACAAAAACGGATTACAATTTTTAAAATGTATTACAATTAATTTCAAAGTATTAACTGTATTTTCTTTGTTTAAATTCTTGTGTGAATTTTAATACATAATTTAGACTATTTTTTCAAATAAATCTACTTTTTAATGAAATCAATGTATACTGAATTGACGTATTGATTAAGCAAGAAATAAATTAAATATAATTTTAAAATAAAATAAAATTAATATGAAAGTAATAAAAATCAAAGTTTTTCAGATAAAACTGAAAATAAATTTAAATTAAATGACCTTATTGGAATTACTTTTATTTTACATTTTCAAGTAGTTATCTACCTAGCGCTAAAAACAAATAAAATGAATATATGGCTTATCGGAACAGAATGAATTATATATTGGACAGAATCCAAGCCAAGTCTAGTTAACAATATCTAGTTTATGTCATTAGATTTAAACCAATATTTTAAGTAACTCTTCTAAATTTTCTATTTGAACAAGAAGGCTTATCGATTTCCAATTAGGGAAGAAATCTGATAATAAAAATTTAAATAATCATTAATAATGTTTTATTAATTGTATTTTTTATTGTTAAATTGTTTGTTTGAGGTAACTTTTGTATGTTTCAGGATAAAGTTTTGAAATTTGGAGTGCTTTATCTTCAAAAGTATTAAAATAAATATTCTGTGAAATTAAACAATAAAAACGTAAGTAAAATAACTTAAGTTTTAAAAAGAAAGACCAAATTTTAAGTTTACTTATCATTTAAAACAAAAATTATCTAGGCACATATCAGATTCTAAATAACTATTTGATTTTTTTCTTTTATTTTCTTTTACAAATACATTCCATACTCTATATACAGCCCCATTTATCGTAATAATAAAATAATTAGTCATGAAAATTAAAAATTCACTTGCTTATTTTATATATTACGATACCTTCTTTGTATATTTAATAAAATAATATGAATGTTTGATAACATCAATAAAAGCAATGATCTCTAAGATAAGTATGATGAGAAATTTATAAAAGAAATATGATATGAAAGGTGAGCCACATTTTTAAGATTTTCTTGAGAAACAATAAGCATGTTTTTTCATGTTTATAGATTATTTAATAAAATATTCAAATAATTTACGCAGCTTACAATGTTTCAGTGATTTACTGTTAAAAATTAATAAATATGAAACTTAGGAAGTATTAAGAAAAAAAAGAAAAACATAACATTCTTCAGCTGGAAGGAAGCAAAAAACGTAAGTTCAAAAGCGTAAAAAAAAAACGAAAAATGTAAAATTTTTTTAAGAAAATCAATCTCGCTTCGTGAGCACTTTCAATAAAAACCACTTTACACGAAAAAATCCGCTACAAAGTGTTACAATGCTGTTGTTTTTCTTTTCAAAAAAGTGCTCAACAATGTAAAGATGGTTTTGTATGGAGTCGCAAAAAATCCCTAGAGTTGTTATCCAAGCTCGAGGAGTAAGTTTTTCCCCAATTTATATATAGTTTATTTTTAACTCTGTTTTTTTAAATGTAGATGAGCATAGGGGTTCTTTAAATGGCTTCGTCTGCTTACCTGTCGTACTTTGCAAATACAATTGTGATAAAAGACTCCCTAGATACAATTTGAATTGCTGTTTACTATTTTTACCTCATTTCTGTGGATGTCTTTTAGAAATGGATGTATAAATTACACTCTTTCTTAAATATATATTGGTAAAAATTTTAATGGAGAAAAAGAAAGTGAATTTTAAATTAGCCATTCTTAATCATTGAGCTCAAAGTGTAAAGTACACACATTTCAAACATAATTAAATCTAAATAAATTTAAGAAAAATAGGTACAGATATTTACTTTCTGCGTGTATAATGCAATCAAGTTAATGATTTGGAATAATACTAAGCATCATTTGCTTTCAAATCAATCAAAGTAATATTTTAAAAGAATAAATTGAAGAAATTAGCAGCACATTTGGATTTTAAGGACACTTATATCAGAACATAAAAAAACGTCAAATGAAGCGAAATATCACCTTATATTCTTAGAATGGATAAAATTTCAATGAATAGCGAAATAATAAATATGTTGCATGATACAGTCATTTGATTCATTGTGACTAAATCGTAAGATTATGACATTTGAATTGACATTCTAAATCCTAAGATTACGATATCCAGATACGACCCTGTTCAATTACAGTATAATAGAATAATTACGAATGCAGCATTTTTTAATAAAAAGATAATAACAAATGTTCTATAACATTTTTCTGTTGATAGATTTTTATTTCGGAACAATAATTACGAAATGAGAACTAGAGAAATTTCCAAGCATATGGGATCTTTTAAAGCGATTTTATTTATTTCATAACTCTCTATTATTTTACACAATGTTTGCAAGTTAATAAAAAAATGTATTTTATAATATTATTAAAAACTATTTTGAAATAAAAAATATTAATTTCAAATTAAATTTCAAACATTACTTATAAGAAAAATAGACTTCAGCTCAATAGAGCATAAGCATAAAAACGTATTTAGATACATTTCATAAGTATGTGAATATATTTTGAATAAAAATTACCAAATGTTAATAAAACTTGATAAAATATATAATCATATGAAATCTACATTAAATAAAAAATTTATATAATTTTCAGATCATAAAAGATAAATTTCATACTTTTATTGATAAAAGATCTCAAAAACAATTTTAAAATGAAATTCGTAAAATATTTTCTTCTAAAAGAAAACATAAATGTATTAAATATCCATTACCCAAATCATTTCTTTCGTTTTAAAAATAAAGACGAAAACATTGTTTGCTTTTATTCTCTTTTATAGATAGAAGGTTTCTTAAACTTAATCATTATTTTAAGTTCACGAATCAAAGAAAATAATATTTTGCGAGAGATTTGATCGATAAAAAATGTTATTTTAATGTTTCTCTCGGGAAACAAAAGAAATATTTGGAGAACGTTTTTATTGAACATTGAAATATTATCTTATCTAAAAGAATATATTTCACTAGTTTATTCTGATGACTATATTTACTTAATGTAGGATGATGAAAAAATAAACATATCTTACCGAATCATGTTTCGAGGATCCTAAACATGCATTTATTATGTTTACCAGCATAATATATGCATATATACATAAACATGTTTGTGAGAGTATGTATATATAAAGGGAGACCGATAAAAAAGTGGAAAAATGTTGGATCTTAAAATACATTTTTTACCATATGCTGTCGCCCTTCATAAATAAAATGCTACCAGAAAAATTATTTATGCATTACGTAAAAACACATACAAAATAAAATTCATATTTAAAAACAAACATTTTATTTTATTAAATAAAATATCATCAAATTAATCTCACTTATATTCTCCGTTTTCAAAATCAAATTTAAAAAATGCATTTTTCTATTTTTTCGACGTTGCTAAGCATATAAATGTTGTCCTTCTCAAATAATATGGCAATCCTGTTAGTCATTGTATTAATTCTTGGGAAAGTTTATTTCAATTGTTAAATATGTTTTCAGTAAAACATATAAAATTGATTGTTAATTTTCAATGTATATTAGAAACTGCTCATATAGGATTTATCTCATGTATCTATGTCAACACACACAACAAAATATCACAGAAAAATGTACTATTTAATATTTTGTTCAGCAATAATTTCATAATTATTGTGTGTATAAGTGAAAATATCCTATTTATTCTAACGTTAAAGAAGCACTTGAATTCTCTCTCCTACTTTGCTTTTAACTATGAACAATGGACACCTCAATCATAACATTTTATGATTTAAAGAAAACCGATTGCTGGAATGTATAAAATTCAAATTTAAAATTGTGTTTTTGCTTTTGGTGAAGTTAAAACATATTTACAACCGATCCTTAATGTCGAGAACTTGAGATTTGAAATATTAAAAGAATTCATAACCTTCAAGAGCCTATTAATATTTTGCTTTTAGGCAGGAAATTGGCCAGATTCAAATTTCTTATCAATGAAATATATATTTCTTTAATTTATAATATCAATTCTCCAGTATATTTTGCGTATTTTTGAATTATTGAATTTACGGTAATTTTACAACAGCTCTGTTGTAAAATAATCAAGTGAAATAAATTTTACAGAATGTGACTTCTTACAGATAATTTCAAGAAGCCCAGCATACAGTGAAAAATTTAACGAATAGAAAACTTATTGCCGTGATCATTTTTTCCCATTTTTTTTCAGTTTTCAGTTACGAATAAATTTTAACATATTTTTATACTTAACCATTCATAAATTATTATATATGAATGATCTCTATATTCCAATACAAAATAATACAAAACCTTTAAATAATTGTAATAAGGGATATACGTTATGTATGCATGATCAAGATATTCTAATAATAGATTAGTTTTTCCTAATATTATGTTAGAAATAAAATACTTATCAAATTGCTTACTTGCAAATTGCATATTGCTTTGCAAAATTTTTATAAATACTTAATAAGTTTTAATATAAAAATAATTATACATAACCATTCATAAATTCTTATATATGAATAATCTCTATATTCCAATAAAAAATCTTTAAATAATTGTAATAAGGAAAATGCATTCTGTATATATGATCAAAACATTCTTATCATAGATTAATTTTTCCTAATATTATGTTAGAAATCAAATACTTATCAAGTACTTGCAAATTGCATAGTTTGCAAAATTTTTATAAATACTTAATAAGCTTTAATTTAAGATTAATTTTTCCTAATATTATGTTAGAAATTATATACTTATCAAATTGTGTAAACTTCTAAATTCTTCTGGTTTATATATTGAATTTACTCTAAGAAACAGTGCACATTTGTTTTTTTAATTTTAAAGAATTAAAAATTTCCACTTTTTAGTTTTTTGAACATTGAGGATAGATTTACAAAACTTATAGTTATTATTTTGTTGCGAGTATCTAAACTACCGATTCTGATTGGCGAGACTAAACGCCAATCAGAATCGGATGATATTCAGACACAACTGAATGATCACTGTCTTGGAAATCACAAGATATAAGCATTGTTAAAATTAACAAAAAATATATATAATTTATCACAAATTATATTATTATTTTATCCCCAAAAAAGGTTTTTAAAACATTTTAATCTGATATTGAAAAAGAAAATCTAAGATGAACGTAATAAAAAAAGTAAGCCAAAAATATTTCCTTCTGTTATCTTATCACATAATCGACTTTATAATATAATATCATACGATATGTTATGTTCTTTACAGTAACATATGCACTTTTTTATCTATAAATACTTGTTTTTTAAATATGGAATGTAGTGAGTAGTGGGTACATTTAAATTTATAGGCAAATATGAACATGATGTGTTGGAAACAAGAGTAATAATGAATTTTAACTTATAATTTTTTTGTTTCCAATTTTTAAAGCTTTCTATAATAAACATTATAATAAATAATTAAGTTCTGTGCTGCTTTTTAAAATTTAAAAATTTTTTGATAATGTATATATTTCAGAAAATGCTCTACTTTCAAAAAATATATAAACTCAAATAAGTAAATTGGAACTGAAAATAAAAATTCTTTTTTGACTTTCTTCTACAGATCACCTGATATTTAGAGATAGGAATATTAGTTATTTGAAAAAATCAATTTGATTTGAAAAATTATGTTGATACATATTTATTGAATCATGTCATGTTGATGCTTAAGATGATATTGATCACAAAGATTAGATCATTAACGATCAATCAAAGAATAATAAAAATTAATGATCAGCAATTCCCTAATAATACAGATTAACATATTTTATCTTCTTTAATAGGAAATTTTTAAGAATTAACAGGGAATATATAGTAAAAATGTTATTATTCTAGGCAATTTTGTCTCAATTGATGAATTTTGTCCCAGAAGGAATCCGTTTATTTTAGAATTTTGTATTAAAAAATGTCTGGAAAGATCTATTAATATATTAGCAATACTATTTCATATTTCTTTTTTAAAATCAAATCATAATTTTCTTACGTTAATGTTTAAAAAGCTAAGATAGTTATTGTTAAGATTATAAATAATAAGTGGAAATAATAAAACATTGTCAGAACAGCGTGAACGATGTGATGTGTTGTTCAAATAAATTAAACAAAAAAATTATCATTTAAGAAAAACATAATGAAAGAATACCTTCGAGTTGACCGAAGAAATGCGTTCATCATGCGTGATTGCCAAATAATGAAACTGTTGACTGGTTTTTACAAAAGTATAATCACGAAATGTTTGTTGAGATTTTGCTTCGTTATAATAATATATTAGGACAGAATTTGTTTTTTCTTTTTATAATCGAATATTTAGACTGACTTTAACTTCGGCAAAATTTAGTAGTGAACGGAAAGTAATGGAACACGTTTCAGGTAATTAATCAATTAAGTATCTAAAACATTTCCATTATTTTAACACAATGCTGTGTTCAACCGAACTACATCTACGCTAAAATTGTTTTCTTAATTTGAATTATCTTATCATTTTTAGAAACATAAGATAAATGTAAACTACTTGAAGTCATTAATAACTGCATTAAAATATTTTATTTATCTTTGTTACAACGACCACAATAATAATTTAATGGAATATATTTAAAATTAACAAAAAGGATTTTTCATTTTATGCTTGTAATTAATAGTAAATTCAATACCATGTTTATCCGAACTTTATCATTTACAATAGGTTTTTTTTACGTGATATCATATTAATTTATGTTTACATCAACCTAAAGTAATTTTTCAGTCATATACATTTTAAATCATCTTGAGATATTTAGAAATGAGCATACATATTGCTATATGATTTCATAACAACGAATAAGTAAAATAAAGAAATTTAATTTTGTTATAAAATGATTATCTATAATTAATTTAAGCATTTGTAAAACATTCCTATGAATACATAATATACTGACTTTATTTTACATTCTTTAGAATAATGAATTATTATGCAGGTATAAAATGAAATGGGTCAAAAACAAATCCAAGTTAAAAAATGTATTATACATCCGATAATTAAAATAAATACGAAACAAAATGTCCCAGAAAAAAATGTTTTAAAGAACAAGTATTCAATTATAGAGAGAAGAAAATAATATATATATATATATATATATATATATATATATATATATATATATATATATATATATATATATATATATATATATATATATATATATATATATATATATATATATATATATATATATATATATACATATATTAATATTATATTATATTGTAAATATTCTAACTGGACAAATGTTATAATGTTATTAGCCCTATTTTAAAGATTTTGCTTTATATAATTAAAGAGAGAGAGATTTTTAAAAACTATTAACTAATATAATGAAATGTTCGGCAGTGCTATTTCTTAAATTGTCTATTCTTATAAATAATCCCTAAGAACACAAAAATTTGCATTTGCTTTTATTTTGTAATGACGAATCTTGTCTTAAATTATAAAATATTTTCTTTATGAAAAATTATATAACTTAGGATAAGTATAGTTATAATTTAACAGAAACTTTCTTTTTACGATATTTTCAATAATAGATATCTTAAGAACTTCAGCCGTACTTTATAAATGCATAAAATATTTGCCTATATTGCTTAGATAAGGGACCTTCCTAATCTTAATAGTTTCAAATGCTATAATAAAATCCCTATGGAAACAGTCACATAGCCTTGGAGTATTAACATCTAGTGAATTATAAAAAGAAAATAGAAAATAAGACTACATCAATAATTCATGATGCTGAAGTGATAAAAGAAATGATTTTCAGTCAACGTAAACCGTAATAGGAAATAACCAAATGCAGCCTAAAATAAAAATAAAAATGACTTAAAGACCAAAGTAATACGTTGCAGATTGCTTTATTTTAATATAGTAGCACACAGCAGTTAAATCAATGTTTTATTTATATAACTCAAATGTTTTAAAATTATTTAAAATATCTGTACTTTTACCAGCATTCTAATCGAAAATTATTTCATATTTTATATTAAAATTCATTTTTCAGTAAGATAATTAAATTTAAAGATATTATGAAATGAATATTGCTATTACTTTTTATTATATATATTTTACTTATTATTAAATAACTCATTTTTTGGTTTGTAAAATAAAATTAATATTTTGTATTATGAAGCTCATTTTTTATTTACATTATGAATTAGTTAAATTAATTAAAGTAACTGCTTTTTCTAACTCTACAGTATTAAAATATATTAATAAAAAATATTTTTAGTGAGATTTCACCTGCCCGTTGTCATATTTGCGGAAGTTGTCAATAGCTGAATGAAAAACCGGAAATTACATTTTTATAAAAAGAATATGAAAAAATATTTTAAATTTACTTTATTCTTTGCATTGATAACGAATATTTCCATTACGTACTAACATATATTATACAGAAAATATATTCTCTTCTCTTTGGAACAAACACACTAATTAATTATATTATTTAAATGATTTCTATTTATTTCATTATATATATTTTTATTTATTAAACAAATTTTTAGGATAATTTTTTTAAAAATACTAGAATACTGTTCTTTGTCCCTCATGTTTTTCATTTTTTATTTATTTTATTAAATACTACATATTATGTTTTATTTGTGCTAAATTTTAAGTTTATAAAACAGCCATTGATAGAGTTTATTCTTAATAGAGTCTCCTTAACACCCTATTGTAATATTTAGCATAATTTTTTCACGTATCAATATTAATAGTAAAATAATTTATTTGCTGCGACAAGAGAAATGAAAAATTTCCTCCTACTTCAGTTTAATGCCAAAATTGAGGGAAAGGATCCTCTGGTGGTGCCATCTATCAGAGGAGTATAGAGCAAAGTCGTACTTTCACCTTTGTGACACCGGCATAGCGACCTTGGCTTTTCCAAGTGTCATATGTAACAACAACAACAGCAAACAAAGACAGTTAATGTGATATAATTAGTTTTTCAAAGCACTCAGTGAAAATGGTTACAATACATTTATTCATACAATAGAATTTTAAAATATTTAAAACAATTATTTATTACATGTGTTTAATATAATTTTAATTCATTCAATGCCATTAAAATTGCTTTAAATGCATTTCTTAAAATTCTACTTCTGCATATAGGTTATATGCCATGGCAATAAACTCACATCTTGCTATAATTATAATGATAATGGCTACAGTTTTCGTTAAGAAATAATATTTATATTATTAAAAATATTCCAATTGAAAAAGTAATGGAAAACAGTAATAAAATTATTTAAATTACAAATCTTCCTCATTGTACACTTCATAAAACTGACGCATCCACTAAAATTGAAAGAAATGTAATGGGTTATTTTTTTCTATTTCCTCAATTATTCAAATTTATTCACTTAAACTGTAATTTTTATCATATATTTTAATAATCATTATAGTTTATCAATGCTTCATAGTATCTTCCAATACAACAATTTGTATACGTTATTTAATATGTAAAAAAAAATTTATGTAAATACTTCCTACAAAAGTATACGATAATACATTAGTTTATTTTGAAATACATTAAGAAAAGTTTCCTATAAATACTTGAAATAAAACTACATGAAATTGAAATTTTCTTCAATATTATTTTTTGGATTGCAAAATGTACAAGTAAAACCAGTTTTAAGTATTCTAAAGCATTATGATACCCAGTTTTAAAGTGAAATGTAATCACAGAACTTTTATGAGAAGTAAATTATCTGGAAAATGCTCTTCAAATATAGTGTCAGCTAATTAAGTAAACTTTAATATTTTTGCATATAATACAGTTTTATATAATTATTTCATTAATGATATTAACTATAAAGTAATTAAAATTTAATATTATTGAGATTTGCAATAGGCTTTCGAGGAATGCCCAAACATTTAAAAAATTTAATTTTTTTAAATGTTAAATTTAATAAAGGAAAATAAAATCTTGGCAAAAACTGTGTGTGTGCGTCACATAACGGTTATTTTTATAATATTACACGAAAAAAATATGTACATATATATATACACGCACACACATACACACAGATATATATATATATATATATATATATATATATATATATATATATATATATATATATATATATATATATATATATATATATATATATATATATATAATTCGATGTACCGCAATGATTAACCATCATTTTTACCACTTTTTACATTTGTATTTTTGAATGATACATTATTTAGCAAATATAATAACTCCAGATAATCCCATCATAAGAATATGCTAGCTTCTACATTCATCATTTTGAAGAAATGCTTCAATCATTTCCTATTCCTACGGATTTAAATCATTTCCCGATTCAAGGCTACATTTTTTCGTAACTCTAGGCCTGCATTTGCTTGCGAAGCGGATTCGTAGATTATATTGAATTTTGATGATTTCTAATGCATCAGTAAATTTAGAATTCAAGCATTTTTTATATCAAGAGCAATTTTTAAAAATATTAAACGAAACTATTATAATATGTTTATTTTATACATTCTTAACATTTGCATTACTTATTTTATTTAGCGTTGCATAATGCACAGTTTAGTTAAGACTATAGTAAAACAAGTTAGTAAAGTAATAAATGATTATTACTTTTATTAAAGAAGGAAATATACACTTTAAGACCTTAAATTAGTACATTTTTTATTATTAACAATTTCAATGAAAAAAGGATTTTTTAAAAAAGAAGATTTAATTAAAAGAGCAAAAAAATTATAAAAATAGCAAAGAGTTATTACTTATTAAAAAATTTTCTGTATTAACATATTTATATGACTCCAAAAGTAATACGACTCTGCAGAGGTAATGAAAAGAATTTAGTTTAATGCCATAGTTTGTACAAATACTTAAATTTAACTACAAAATTAAATAAAACATCTATATGGTATTTTGATATTTTTTATTAAAACGAAAACTTTTCTAAAAACACTTTCAAACTTAATCCTTTTAATTTTATTGTCAAACAAACTTATAAAGTATATATTTATTTTTAAAGAAAAATTATTCTTTTTTATATTCATTAAAACAATGTATTCTTCATTGATTTTATGTGGATCATCACGGATAGGTAAAATATAAAATTTGGAACTATTTATTTTTTCGCGTTTAACTAAGCGTATTTCATGAACTTATAATATTCGTTTGATTTTATATTTATTTCTACAGTTTGTTCATGATCAAATATAGTAATTTATGTAATTAAAGTTTCCTTAAATTCATTAGTTTATACAATTCTGAATTTTTTAATTAGATTAAATTGCTATTTTATAATATTTTTCATGTAACTCCATGTTACATAGATAAAAAATATCTTTGGGCCATGTACATAATAGAACACTTTTACCGAAAAAATCAAGTATATTTTTTATTCAAATGTTTCTTTTAAGAAAATCTTTTAATATGTTTCTTTCTATCATATGTTTTTTTAAGAAAATTAAACTTAACAGTAAAGTATTTTCAAATAAGCAGCAATCTGAGAGAAAATATAAAAAATTTGTCGACTAAATTACTTTATAAGTAAAAAAATATTTTTTTGACATTTACCTCTTTGTTCAATAAATCATGACGTAAGAAGTTGAAAATCCTCCTTTAAATTTGTTTCAACAACTAATCCTACTAAATCTTTAACAACCAATCGTGATGTAAGTTACAGAATAATTGTTTATAACGCACGAGAGAACAATAAATCTCAACAATAAAACTATACATTCTGAAAATAAGTTTGATTCGTGAGAAATTCACCTGGACCCAAGTCATTATTGAATGCGCATACCAATTAATACAGGTCATCTGCACGTCATTCATGATGATAATCAGTTTAAACGAATATTTATGTATGTGGAAGTTTTAAAAGTTTTCAGTTCTTTTCATATAAATCTGAGTATTCCAATAAAAATATTTTACATAACTTTTAAGGTATAAAAATGAATTTAACAAGTTAAGTAATAAATACTCTGTCCACAGACTCATCATTCATAAGCAAAATGCTTACTATTTGTAGTCAACTAAACTCCTTCAAAAGCAAATAAGTATAAATAATTTGTAATCTAAAAGATGAAAATCACGCATCTTTCAACCTTAAAATATCTAGCTGTCAAAACTATGTAAAATAATAATTTTACTAAAGTTTGTATATGCAACAAATAGAACATACAGATTTCGTATCAAATATAAATATCTACGAAAATGTAATAAAAAAGTAATATTTTCAGATATATAGTGGAGAGCAATAAGCATATTTATAATACATATAAAAATATTTTCATATGGCTTGTGGCTTCTATAACCCAGATTTTTATTAATAGCCTATTTTTAAAATTGGTTTTTCAATTAATAAAAAATATAGAAGTTTACTTTCTAAGAATCTGAAATATAAAAATTAAAATAATTGGAGTTTGTAATAGATTTTTCTATATTTTATATTATGCTGTGAAAATATTTAAGAATTCTATAATTTAAATTGAAATTTTTTTAACGTTTTATGTACAACAATGTTAAACAATTATTGGCAGTATGATAAAAAAATAGAGAATAATTTTAAATATTGAAATTATTGAATTTACTATGTGATATTAATTTTCTTGACTATTGCATTAAGTGCTGTAAATAAATA
This sequence comes from Latrodectus hesperus, assembly GCA_037975125.1. Taxonomy (NCBI): domain Eukaryota; kingdom Metazoa; phylum Arthropoda; class Arachnida; order Araneae; family Theridiidae; genus Latrodectus; species Latrodectus hesperus. Next base: position 8,159,095 of record CM075857.1, on the reverse strand, counting down.
TCAGTATCTTATGAATACATATTAGCATCTTATCATAAATGAAACATGTACTACGCATCATTCATACCTTCAAAATATTTTTTTGACAATATTACTAAAAATGAAAAGATTTTGCAATTTGCCATGATATTTTAACTACTCAATATCCTATTCTATTATACACTTTACGTCTTTGTAATACCAATAATAGGAAAATATTATTGAAAATACATTTCCATTATTAATCATCCGAGGGAGAGTTTTATAATTCTTCTCTAATTTATAGAAATGGTTATAACTATATATATGGATAAATATATATATTTTCAATTACTCAACATCATATTCAATTACAGTCTATACGGTAGTATGTAACATCATTTAAAGTAAATTAGTATTGGAAATAATTTTCCTGAGTTATGATCAAAGAAGTTTATAATTCTTAAAAAAATTCCTGTGATAGAGGAGAATATGACATATATAAAATATTTCAATCAATTACAGTTAGTGTAATTAAATTGAAATAATATTAAGCACCATAATAATAATATTAAATTTTTAAAGAATATTAAGTAAGTATTGAATTGAAGTAATATTAGTGAAATAATATAATAATAGAATTTGTTATGAAATTAAAGTTTTCTTGGCTATTGTATTATGTGTTGTTAATAAATATCAATATCTTATATTTAAAATGAAATATATTCATTATGTTTTGTTTATACATTAAAACATGCTGACAATATTACTTAAAATGAAGAATAATTCAATTTTGCAATAATTTTCTTGAAATTTATATGAAAGAAGAATGATTGCACACACAACTATATATGAAGATAAACAGATAACTCGACAAATAGATTAAATAGAATACAACAGTTTCTCTTTTTCGACATTAGAACTTTGACAGACATAGATACAATTGATATGCTATCATTCAATTGAAAATAGAGACAATATTATTATAATTGAAAGAATAATTTTCATATCTAATGAATAATATAGGATTCGTTATTCTTACATTAAAATATTATGCCATATAATTAAAAATAATATAAATTAGAATGATAAAGTTAAATTCTTGATAATTTACATGCACTATTTTTATTTTATCTGCTAATACATACCTATCATCTTTTAGGTTAATGTTCATTTTAAATATTTTGATTTCAAACGTTACAATTATGTTATACTATATTGAATACAGTTAAATAAAAAGGAATTACTATAAAGATGTAATTTTGATTTTGCAATAATAGAATATTTTAAGAAATGTTATTAATTATTCATTGCTTTTAATATCGTTACTGAACAGCGAGCATATAACTGTATTCAATTTAATAAAAAAATAGAAATTTAAATTTTAAACATAAACTATTGCCTTTATATTAACTACGATCCTGATATCGAAAACCAAATTTATTATAATTAATTAAAAGTTAAATAGGGAATGATTATCATTTTATTTAATGACAATATCACTGAAAGGATTCCGTTTTCAAATTAAAAATTTTTTTTGTTTTCCTAGAAGCATGTTAGAGAGAGATAAAGCAAAGCATTAAAAAGAGTCCACGCGAATATTCACTCTTATTTATTTTAATTTAATACAATTTATGCATTTTATTTTTGCATTCTAAAGCACATAAAAACCTCAACAGAATAAAATGTGAGCAGTAAAAATTTTGAAGTGTGCATTTATTTCTTATACATTTATTCACAAAATTTTCATTTAAAATCTAATATTTATTTGTAATATTTCACGATTTTTTCAGTAGCATTTCTAGCACTTCCAAAACTCATCCTTTGAATGATAATTTAATTCTGAAATATTAAATACATATTTTATGATAAATTCAGGAAATTATATGGAATAGTTTTTAGTAGAAAACGAAATTGATAGTGAAATATGTAAATAATCTACTTTTCTTAAATTCTAAAAAAATATATTATTCTCATGATTAAAATGCCTTAATGTATTTACATAATCACCTTTATTTTCAACTTTATTTTTTATAACACTCTTAGGACAATCTTCTTTTATTTGATAAATCAGACTAGTGAATATTTACCATTTCTGTACACTAATTTTTCAATTTTAATAACATATTGTTGTTATTTTCATAAAATTTAATGGGTACACGAAAGAACAAAATCAAGTTAAATGAAAGAATATTATGAAATATATATCAAGTAAATTTGTTTTAAAATTAAAACACTATTTCGAAAACAATTACAAAATTAAAAAGATAGTATAGCTTATGAAAGCTTTTATTATTTAGTGAGAATTATGATAGGAATAAAAAGTGTGTAAATTGGATAATTAATATATTATTAACAGTTCATTTTGCTTGAATAACATTGTATTTAAGTAGGTTTCACTATTTTCAAAATTCAGCAAAGAATAAATATTAATTGATTTCCTGAAAAATGAAATGAAGTTATTTATTACAAATTCTAATTTGAACTTTTATATTGTCTGGAAATATCTAAATATCTGTTGCTGTGAAAGTATTTATCTATAATAATGTAAATCCTTTGAATTTGGAAAAAAGAAATAAACATAATGTAAATATTTTAAATTAAGTACATGGAAAAGGAAATCACTAAGCTATATCTTAAGCCTAACTAAAGTTTTTCGCAACGAGGTTCCGCTCTACGGACTTGACGTTACTAGACTTACGGATTTGGATTAGCTTTGCTAACAAATGGGGATTGGTAACAATAACAACTAAATTTCATTTATAACTGCATTTCATTAAACATCTTTTCGTATCCTGATTACCGAGAAAGAGGTAATTTCGCTAGTTCAGGTTCGTTAACAATATTCCTATTACAAATTTACATGTCTAAAATGATACCTAACTAGTTTCAAATCGTAAATAATATTTAAATGGGGGATTATGAACAAAATCGACAGTAAAATGTAATCTGAAATTTCCATCTTTTGCCTTTCTTACCAAAATCAATAAAGATTCTATCACGTGAGCGCTCGTTTTCGTTACTTTCATTGCACATTTCTCTCTCTTCGTGGTGTGTGTGTTGGGTATTTTTACAATATGATTTGAATTATTCTTCATTACCCACGAAAATATTATTTTTATTGATACACTTTACACGGTAGTTTTATCTTCTTTATGAAAAATGTCGTGCAATTGACGGTACAACAAATAACAAGCGAAATGTTTGGAAAGAAAGGTTAGTTTATGACGAAATCTAATTTCAGTAAGTCTAATATCAAAAAGAATTACCATTACCAAAGGTAAATGATTAAAGGTTTCCATGAGAAAATTCCCTTATTGCTTCAACTTCTGTGTGTGTCTGTATTCAGATTATATATACACATATATCATTAAAAATGATACATGTGTGGCTATAACTGCACATGTGTGTGTATAATAGATGATACGTGTATCTTACTCAGATTTATTTTTAATTCTTAACCGTTCTAACTGAAAGAAACATCCTTTAAAGAATTGTATATAAATTTCACATTTTAGAAAGAATAATCGTTAGAAATAAAGAAGCAGAAATAGAGTAGTACCGACTGGATAATGGTAAATAATTCGGAGATGACAATTTCCTTTGGCAAGATCATAAATAAAACAAATGATACTTTTTTAAAACCAAATTTTATGTAATGCACGAAATTGTTTAAGAAGTAAATGCTTAAAAGGAATTGAAAACGTATTCAAATGCTTTATATTGCAAAAAACTATATATATAAGTAGCTTATAAACGACATTCTATATGTATGATATTTTGTAAGTAATAGTTTCAGTTTAAGGGAAGTTCATAAATTGGAAATTTTATTTCAAATTAAAATTGAGTTTGAAACATTTCTTATTTTGTATCGTTAATAAATGAGAGTTTTCTTAAAATTGGGTCCATGAAAACTTTAATTGCAATTTTTAAAGGTGTCAAAAATATTTTCCATAAACTATTTTTACAAAAATAGATCTATTTCTTAATAAAGGTAGAATAATCAAAATAATATCTGTTGCATCATAGAAATCAATAAAAGTGTAGTGAAACAATTAAAAGTGTTAAATGTTAAAAGTGTCGTTAAAATGAATTTGTTTTTGTTTTATATAAATGGTCACATTTCATACATGTTCGTTAATCAATGACAAACTACTGTTTAAAAATGAATTTTATACCATTACAAAATTCCCCGCTTGAAATTGAAATCAAATTCACGAGCTATAGAATAATTAATTTATCATTATTTGAATATTAAAATACTAAGAAAAATTCTAGTTTTTATTTAAACATCAATAAATCAAGGCAACAAAAGCCATGATTAATTAAAAGTAATTTAATTTTTTTAATGAAAGTTTGATACACACGCATTTATAAAGAATTATCAAAATATTCCATCATTAATTGTGATATTATATTAATTACATAAATCTTTATTAAACGAATTTATTTATTAAGGTTAAAAATGAATGGTACAATAGTCAATTATTAATATGTTTAGTGAAGCAAAAATCATTAAATGTTATTAAATATTTCCAAAGAATTAATTCTACGAAAAAAGCTTTAAATATACGTATGAATAATTACCAAGGACTTATTAAAATTATTTACTAACTATTCACATTATCGGCAAACACTTTCCACGTATCTTCAAATGTCTCGCCGAGAATTTGGTAATTGCAGATCATCTCTACGGAAAACTGAGCAGCGTCTTAAAAAACTCCATTTATGGTTCATTAGAATTCAGAACTAGTCTAGACTAATAGCAATTCTTGTCAAACTTTCGTTTCCAAAAATATTGAGAAATAACTTAGGCGATGTTATTTCGCAGGTGTTATGAGAGAATTATTAAAATTGTTCCTCGCGACAGGAAAGAGATATTTATCAACGGCAAAACAATCACACCTCTTAAAGATTTCATTTAAGATTGTTCAATCTCACAAAATAAAACAATTCTTAAAAGCAGGCAGGTGTACATGCGTTGTGCTCCTTAAGTAAAAATGTATTATCTGTCATAAATTTTGCAAACGTATTAAATCTCAAGTTGTCTGGAATATTAAATATTTAATAAAGAGTAAAGAGATATTCTTAACGTTATAAGCAGAAACTTTTGAATTAAATACAGTCAACTTATTTTACGCAAAATAAATATTTCTTTTTTCTTAGACGTCTAAATTTAGATAAACTGATTACCTTATTAAGTATTTAAAATTTACGAAAATTGATTTAAAATGTATCTGAATACAGTATATAAATTAAAACTAATTAAAAGTCATAGATATGTTAAAAAATGTATTACGGGAGTAAATTTTTATCAACTAATTTCCGTTAAGATGTTCCAAAAAATGAAATAATTTTTTTTTTAAGACATAATTAACAAAACAATTTGCATTTATATATTAACGGCTCCGTTTTGATGCATTAATACATATAATGTTAATTTGCTGAATAAACAAAAAGTGGAATTATTTTCCTATTTCTATTTGATACAAGAAATTGATGAAACTGTGCAATATTGCTACCATATTTATTTGCCGATTTTACCATTTTATGCAAACGTAAAATTTTAACGACATTTTATTCGACATTCTGCATTTTTCTCAACATACTTTCAATCACAAATAAAAATATTTTCAAATGAAAAACACTTATTGCCTTGAATCAGCAAGGCTGTTTTATGTATTCTTTATAAACAATAAAAGCTATGAGAAAAGATATCTTATTCAATCCTTAACTACATAAAATACATAAAATCATTCCTTAACTAGATAAAATACAGGAAATATAATAGTTTTCTATTAGATAAACTGTTTACAAACGTATTTTGATAAAAAAATATTGTACAGATTTTACTCATCATAAATGCAGAGAAAATGCGCAAACGAAAATAATCACTTGTCACTATTGTTTATTCATATGCTTATTGCGTTCAAAAGTAAGCTTAAAATATGTAAACGCATTATTCATACATTTATAATACTTAACTGCATAATGTTTTCCGTATGTTTGTAGTAATATTTCCCAATGAGTCACAATGATTACTATACCAGTATAGCAAATGTTTGTTTTACATTGCATTCTCATATATATATATATATATATATATATATATATATATATATATATATATATATATATATATATATATATATATGGATAGATGGATAGATAGATAGATAGATATACTGGTATATTTTATACTGGTACGACAATCGATGTGATTGTATATGAATATATAAGGAAATATTAACAAAAATAAAAGAAATAACTAGATTTCCTATTTTTTAGTTTTTATGAAATAAAATCTTAAATGGAAGTTAATTTCTCAGAAAAAATTTAGTAAATTAGTTAGGAAAAAACATTTACTTGATCAAGATATTTTTATTAAACCGATGTTATCTTTAAATGTGGAAATAATTCTCCATGCCTTCGCCCTCTCGAAGTTTATTAATAAAATTATAGATAAGATTATTCTTTACAAATAGTGTCTAAAAGAGCGCTACTCGTCTTATAATAAATTAAAAGTTTGTCAGTTTTGTGGTTGTTCAATTAACTAAAAATGTATAAGCTGTTCTAAAAATAAGTGAAGGATTACAAAATACACGCATACAAATTTTCTAGACTTATTTTTCTCTCTCACTTCAAGAAAATTTAAAAATTTGAAAAACTAAATATTTTAACCACTTTTGCAGATTTTTATTTGAGCAACTTGTAATATAAAAGTAATGACACATAATTTCTTCATAAGATCATACAAGCGTTCCTTTTTCATTTCATTCATAATTTCCCGTATAATGTATTTATATTTTTCTTAAAATTAATGAGTTCTTTATAATTTTTCTATTTTTCTACACTGAATTTGATATTTGTATTTTTCTGCGTTTTCTGATAACTTGCGTGGATGAGTGGGTGTGGGTGATAACATTTCTTATCTCTCAATTTAGAATATTTACTACTAAGGATAAAACACTTTAAGTTACGATATATTTTGATTTAATATCTTAAAAATTGTTTTAAATTTTACTTTATTCTCTTAAACAAAATCTATTGCAAATAACAATAATTGAATCAAAGTATATTATATAAAATTTAAGCTACCAACAAAAGAAATTAGTGAAATAATTGAAAGAATAAATATTCAATTTAGAATATAAAAACTGTTAATTTTCTGTTAATTTTTCTAAAGATTTTTTTACTCAAATAGTCAAACTTACTCATAGCATTAATTGCGTACTAATTTAACTGTCTCAGATTTTATTGTATGTAATGCAAATTACATATGAAATTAGTGCATTTTTAGATAATCATAGTATTGCACTATAAATGCCAAAACTTCAAATAAGCAAAACATTTGACTCCTAATAAATATCAAACAAAAGCCTTGATAAAATGTCTATAATAAATTGAAAACATTTAATTATTCTAAAAAGCAAATAAAAAAATAAATTCAAAATAAAATGAAAAATCACATGGACAAGTTTTTAAAAAATTTTAATATTAATAAACTGATATATATTTTTTCAAGAATCAAAAAAGAACTGTATATTTATAAATTGATTCAAATTTGATGCCAGTTAATAAATAAGTAAGTTATTAAATTTTGCATATTTCCGCGACAGAAGAATACACTTCAGATAAAGCATAATAACTACTGTCCTTGATGTTACATATTTTATATAAAAGAAGTATTTCTTAAATATAAAATTAACTTATTTTTCCTAAACTTAATTATATCATCCAAATTCAAGTGACAGTGTACAAATAACTAAAAATAATAAACTGAGAAAAATACTGTGTTTTCCTCTGTTCATCTCTTTTGTTTTAATATTTAACAACTGTCCTGGTGTTTTAATTAATTGAATCTAGTATCTAGCTAACGATCGAGTTAATTACTCTTGTTTCAAAAATCAATATTCAGAAAACTTTATCGCAAAGTTAGTATATTTTTATATTTTACTTGAATAAAGAATTTAATATGTTTAAGTCATAAGTTTAATTTGTAAAAGACAATCGCACATGTTAAAAGGTATAAAAAGTAAGCTGTTAAAAATTATGCTGTTTTTAAATACATATGTAGAAAATATTCATTTACAAGTATAACCTTGTAAATGAAATATTTAGAATCAATGAATTCTGAACGGAATAGTTATAAAATGAATTTAATTTTATAAACACCGAATAAGTTTTAATGTTGTACTATCATCTTCATTTTTTGCTGTAAATGATGCATTTATTTATTGTAGATAATGTGAAAAGTACGAATGCATATAGCATATTTGAAATTTAAGACTTTACACATTAAAATAATCATGGAAGTAGAATAACAAAATATGTATAGATATCTATATGTTAATAGTACTAAAAATCTCAACAATATTTCGAAATCTTAAGAATTGTTTTTATAATAAAATTAAATTTTAAAAGTAGATGTATCCCTCAATTTTAATATATATATATATATATATATATATATATATATATATATATATATATATATATACATGCATAAATCCCTCATTCAATATATTTCATAAACATCATTTCTATTAAAATAACAGCAAGGAAATTCGCAGCTGGAGATTTGAATTCCAAATAATCTTAAGCTAGCACTCTACATGATGTGGTTTTAATTACTCTGAGTGAACAATTATTTGCACGTGATGGATCACCGTGATTGGTTGAGTTGGCATTTCTAAAGCATCTAGAATAACCTTTCGTAAGCATTCATCAATACAATAGACGATAGCAATAATTTTGTTGAATGATTGCTCGTTCTATTAACGCATCTTAAAGAATAATTTGATTAATACAATTTTCGATTCAATTTTATACATTATTTTTAAAATACAGATATCTATGAATATAAAGAATTAACTAGCAGCACTTACTAGTTAGAAACGTATTATTCAATTTGTTCATTATTTTGGGATCATGTCTGCGCAATGTCTTTTATTATGAAATTAATATATTAATGGTTATTTTATTTTTTTAGTTAATATGCATTAGTAGACTGGATGAGTCTATGTTCATTCCATAATACCGATATTCAAGACGGCTTTAAAACAGATTTTAAAGACAACTGATTTATTTAAGGATCTAAAATATCTGGAGAGAAATCATTTATGTGTGTCAAATAATTTAAAAGGTTAATGCTTAACTGGTTAATAGTTAGCATTACAGTTACTTATTTCAAAATTATAGTAATGCACTTTCTAGAATGAATTCTTAAAGCTTATAAATTAGTTTAAGGTAATAAAACAAACCATCTTATTTAATGAAATGTGTCGTTAAATTGTTTATATGTTACAACCGTCAGTTCAAGCAAATTGAATGTTGTCCGATTTAGTTCGGCTATTAATCTATTATGCATATTATTGAGTTCTATTATGTACATCATAATGTTTATATGTGTGTTATTGAGCATAATATTTATTTTATGTGTACAGTTTAAAAAATGTAAATATAAGAAGATAAAATTTTTACTGTAAATAAATAATACATAATTAAATATTCCCAATAACTTTAGCAAAATTTTACTTAACCCCCCATTAAGTATTTTATATATTTTTTTTTTAAAAAAGGAAAGAAACATGTTTTTCAATTGAGAACAAATAAATTTCATGAATGCCTATGCTGCTTCTCTCAACCACTGAAAAAAATTAACTTTTACACGAAGATAATTTACGTCTATATAAATCAATAATGTTATTTAAAAAAATTAAACTATTTTCTAAAATGCTTAGTAAATCATTGCAACATTTCGCACAAAACAAATATCTTGAAAATAAATGTAACCATCAGGAATGATTAGAATCCTATTTATCTAACACAAACATTCGAAATAGCACATATTATCAATTTTACAATCATTTATCATATTAATATTATCAGTTTAAGAATAGAAAATATTAATGTCAAAATTGAGAATGAATAAATAAGGTATATATATTTATTTTTTATGTTATTAAAATGTGATATTTTTTCTGCTTCAGCACCACCGCTATATAATTAAAGACTTTTAATTTGTAAATTTATTAATGAGAACAATATTTTATAAATCTAATTTTTGAATACTAAAATCAAATTAGAGTTTGCATTTAATATTAGTTAAAAGAATAAATCGATTTTCGAACTTTTATGTATTTATTTCAATATTCCAATTTGTTAATTTCTGAATTACATTACAAAAGACAGGGTATATTTGGATGCATTAAATCAGCGCTTATATTTCAAGGTTAATTAGTTGATTAGACAAGAAATACCCTTTCTAGGTTACGAATAACGTCTACCAGGAAAATTATTGATATAATTATATGAGTCATATAAAGCATTGAGGATAAAGTATTAATGTAAGCGTAATTAATATTGATCCAATGATTTCATATGTTACACAACTACGGAAGACATATTTTATTTCTTAATGTTATACAGAATTCAGAAAAAGTTTCAAAATAAGTCTTATAACACTGTGGTTAAATGATAATATACATAAACTAGCAAATAAATAGCTAAATGCATTGAAATGTTACAAAAAAGAGTTAATTTACTTTTTCTTATGATGGCAATTTCAATTTTGCATGAAAAATACAGAATTATAAATATATGATATTACTTTACTTCATATAGAAATATTTTTGAAATTAGTTTAACGATGTTATTTTACAGAATCTACGACTTACTAAACGAATTGCATCAAGCGTCAGAAAAGGGAAAAGTACACATAGAAAAATATTTCGTTAAAATTTCATGAGACAAAAACGTATTCATTACATATTTCAGCCTTTGCTACAAATAGAGAAAACGATGTCTATCTTTAGTTTAGAAGCAAATAATAGACTAATAAAATTACCGGGTGACTTCTAAGGAAATTCTTCAACTAAATTATTTCTAAAGATCATTATAAATTATCCACCATTTGGGATTAAAGTAATTTTCTTCCAAAAACTTTCTAAATGTGAGTTCCATGGTAGAAAGGTAAGAAAGTCAAGATGGCTATAGGAGAGCTTTACGACTATTTCTAACAAATTGTGCTGTGACTAGCAGAATGTTGCCTTCTTAAATATATGTCTGAATGGCCACGAAGGAATGGTAACACAATCGATCTTAGAACTATCACTTACTTTATGTGAATTGGAAATGCAAAACAATTATACAGATATCAAAGGTTACAGACAGTTATACAGATATTTATTAATCTGAGAGAAAACGTCTTGTTTTAAGCATTATGGTAAACAATAGATTCAGACCTCTCCATTAATCGAGACATCTTCCAAACATTCCTTCTATATCATCATTCCGCACAAGAAGGTTTGTAAACCATCAATAATGATTATATTATGGAACAAATAAAAAAGTGAAAACTAAAATTATCGCAAATTATGAATATTTATTATGATTAAAAATAAATATCTTAGATTATGAATGTTAACTTGATTACACTTTGTTATTGATATTAGAACAATTAAAAAATATTTTATTTAAAATTAATAATTTAAGATGATTAATAAAATTTAATATATTTATTAAAGTCGATTATCAATAAGTCTTAGCAAACGCATAAGTCAACAAACAACATAATCTTCATTTGAAGACGGCATAAAATCATAAGCTAAATTAAAATTGTGATAGAAATATTTTATTAAAATTATTATTGTCAAATATTTAATAAAATATAAAAAATTAACAACGTATCTTCATGGAGAATTTTGTTTGATACAGATAAAACTTTTTTCAAAAATGTTTAATTCATAAATACTGCTTTTATTAACTGACTAATCACTTTGGATTTTGTGCGTAATTTTTGCATACTTAAGAATACATATACACAAAATTATATAGCATACATCAAATTCATAAAATAATACATCCTTAAGTACATAAAATAACGCATTCAAATTTCAAAAGTATCTTTATAATCAAATAATATATTAGGATTATATTATGTTTATATTATTCTGTTAACTTATTTTATTATAAAATAACTAACATATATTCTTATTATAATAGAATCATTTGTGCTAACTTAAAATTCTACTTTGAAAAATAAAAATTCGAAATAAGCGAGTTTTTTAATTTGTGTTATTTACATATTAACAAGTGCAAAAAATGAAACAAAGTTACCAATTACTTTATATCTGTCATGATTACATATTCGTACAATTATTTTATCGAAAAAGAAACATAAGATAATAATTTATGAACTAACTGCATAGCAGTGGCCTCGTAGGTTTGGTTACAGTAATTGATGGGCTTTCATAACATTTGATACATCAACATACACTTTTAAACATATATTTTATTTTCTTGTAAAATAAGAGTTATTTATAATATATTTTTAAATTAAATAATGTTCTGTTGTAAGATCAATTTTCTTTAATATTCATTAAAAATAAAATGGTTTCCACAACAACAATAAACATTTATATTTCTATAAATTAACGAAATAATAGCTATAACTGTTAAATTTTAAAATGAAATTGTAAAAATACGATTCTTACGTCAATGTAAATAAAGTAATTTCATTAGCGATATTTCCTTTCAATTTCAAAATGCAAAAATAAAACGTAAAATAATGAAAGGAAAGATAATCTGATTATAAAAGAAACACAGCGCTGATATACAATAACATTATTTAATGCTTAAGCAAACCTGTTTGGGAATAATTATTCGCATGATTAAGCACTTGAATGACCTTTTAATAACCTTATTAATAGCCCGTAAACTTTGTTCAATAAGCATCAGCTATTTGTAGAAGATATATTACATTATGGGTAAGATATAATAGATTTATTATCAATATTAAGTTCAAATATTTCGAAAGCATTACGTAATTTTTATGTTAATATAATTTAAGATACTAAGCATTTGAAAGAATGAAAAAATTAATAAATACGTTTTCAAAAAAATTTAATAAAATCAATTAACTAATTCAGAAGTAACATGTTAATATTTTAAATATTGATATAAAAATATATTTGAATGAAATGTTATAAAACTTTAATTATGTTTTTCTAAGGATATTCAACAAAATCTATTAATGAAAAATGTGTATTTTTAATTTTAAGGAATAACTATGTATAACTGAAATTTACTAAAATGTAATATTGCATATCTTAAGATATTCCTTTATAGAGGATATTATTTATGAAACTAACCTGAATGATAGCTAAATCTTTAGAAATAAGAAAACATACAAGAATTTATAAGGATAATCGTATGGATAAAGTAAGAATTTATAAAAATAAAAATATGGATACAGAAAGAATTTATAACTATAACAACATGTGTAGTATTTGTACCTAAAAAAATGATGAAAATTTTGGGAAAACCGGGTGTTAAGTTTAATGAGCTTGCAACATAGTTTTCGAAAAATCTTATAATCTTTTTACCTTTTTAATAAATTTTATTTTTAATTTTTGTAACAAAGAAAAATATAGAAAAGAAATATTCTATATAAATTCTAAAAATGTATTATATAAAAATTTGTGTAAGAAAATTGAGTTAACTTTATAGTGCATATCAATTGTCTAATAAACCAAAACATTTATGGATGATTATATTAATCCATTAGTGGTTAAATATACTTTTCTAACATTTTGTTCAATAGATAATTTGCAATGCAAAAAATATAATTTTCCTTAAAAAATGCTATAAAATTTCAAAAATAATCTAAGATAACAAAGCTTTTGAACTTATGTAATTAGATCACTTGAATTATATTCTGTAACCCACAATAAGGCTGAAATGTTCTTATGTTATAACTTATATTGAAAATAAATAAATCTTCAAAATTAGCACTTTATAAATTCTTACATTTATTTTTAAGACAAAAAATATAGCTTATAGTATCCATACTGTTTCTTAATATTTTGATTAGATATTTCCGTTAACATTTTTCAACTTCAATCGAAGGACACAAAATATTCTGTATTGTAACTTAATATATGCCATACCTTAAGAGAGACAAAAGCGATCGTAATTCGTCATGTTCGAAAAGCAACTAAAAGCAATTGCTTTGAAGAAATTCCTAAGTAACTCAGTTTGTAGCACGTGCAATTTCCGTGATAAAGCCGTGCTTTTGGTCCCAGTTAAAAAGAAAAGAAAAAAAAGCGAGCATATTTTCGAAAAAGAAAAATAACCAAAAAAAAAAATACAATAAAATAAAAAAAGACGGTAATAAATATTCCAATGTGAAGAGATTTAGACTTCGCGAATTGTTTCCAGTAACCTGCCATGCTGCATAACATCTATTTTCGTGACGTAATAATGCCTTGCACCAGAAATAAAAAGTTTTACTTCTAGCAACAGCTGTGAAAATGTTTTAATATTTCTTTTTTTCAGTTTATTTGGCACAGAAATAAAAAAGATAATATCTGTAAAACAATAAAAATTGGAGAAGAATATATTTGATTTTTTATTCTTTTTGAAATATCTCGATTTTCCTCAAAAAATACCATATTTATTCTAACTATATTGAGAAGTAACAAAATCAAAATATATCTTTAGTATCACTTTTGCAATTTTATACATTTTAAGTCATTTTTTATATTTCGAACTTTTTTATTCAACTTCCAAAGATTAAAAAATGAATTATGATATAATTTTCTAACATTTATCTTTTAACATACAATTTTAAGCCATTATTGATAGTAAGATTGCATATTTACATTTTTAAAACATTATTTTGATAGGTTAAAATATTTGGTATTCGGGAAATTTTGTCTGTATTTTGCCAAAGAAATATATTGTAGGGAATTTTGGAAGAGCGCAATTACTTATTTGGATGTTTTCTACGAACACTAAACGTCTACAAATTCTATAAACTTCTGCAGTTATTATTCTCAATATGAACAATAAAAGTAACATATTGAAACTGAGTTCGCAAAAAGTCCAACCATTTTGTAATTTTCTTATATAATGTTATCAAGAAAATTGAAATTAAGCAGTCACATCGCTATTTTTATTGCGTTTGTATTGCTCCTAAGTTTTGAAGCAGGACATCTCTGCACAAATAAAGAATCAATCAACAGACATTTTTCAAGTTTTAATAATAATAAAAGGAAGAAGTTGATAATTGACTTATATTTTATTTTCATAGTTTTTAAAATATTTATATGTATTCAGAGATGAACTAGTGATTATGATTCAACCTAGTGATAACAGTGATTATAATCACAATGAAACTAATGATTATAATTAGTTATTACTTTCCTAATAAATCAAAATTGAAACACATGATTAACATTGCATCAAAACTCAACTGCAATACAGACACAAACGCAATAAAAATTTCCGTGTTAATCTAGTGGTTAAAGCATCGAACTTCCGTCAGGAAGGACTGAATTCGATTCCCAGTGCCACCAAAGACTAGTAAGTTTGCGATATACGTGCTCGTTAAATCTGTGGAATCGAAAATCCTGTGGTCGGTCATTGAGCAGTTACCGTGGGTGTAATAGTCGAGAGAAATTTCATCCCCTTCCAGATCAAAATCAAAATTAAAGCAGCCGTTAATCTGGTGGTGCCATCTATCGGAGGAATCTTAGATCAAAGTTGTAGTTTCCCCTACGTGGAGCTCTGAGGACGTCCCCTTCTGACTTAATTTGACACCGCCTTCGGTTAGCGAGCTTGGCTTGTCCAAGAGTCATCAGTTACAACAACAGAATTTCTCAAAGACTCAATGAAAAGTATCTTTCAAGTATTATGATAAACGGAATATTTAAATAATTAATTTTTCTCTGTATCTTGTAAAATTGTAGAGTGAAAGATTAGCTCTAATGCATATTAATTGATTATTAATTGAGTACAAGCAATCTTTGTCACTGTGCCAATCCAAGGGTATGAAGCATCCTGAAAAATATACTACACTGTAATTTTATAATTCTGTTGTTCTTAGTAAATGCAAAATCATGCATTGAAAAGCAAAAAAGAGAAATGTCTTGCACTTTTATAAATAAATAAAGTAAAACCAATTCCATCAATGTGATGTTGTTTGGATAAATCTACAGATTTCGTCCGTTATCTTACAAAAAATCAATATCACATAGATCAGAGCAACTCCAGACTCTAACAAAGCAGTTGTAAACAATCAACACTTTATACAAATCTGCAAAACCAAAACACATAATATTCATCGAAGTTTTCAAAAATTATTGAGCAACAAATACTAAGCAAACTTTTAAAATGATAAAAGAATATTTGTAATAGATCTTTCTCTTTTATCCATGTTATAATCAAATGATTGTAGCAGATTGAAAAAACTTAGACAATAATTAATCAAACTGTAACACTCTACAATCGGAAGGTTTTATAAAATTGAAACTACTCAATCCATTATCTTATAATGACAAGAATACAGACACTTTTATAAGCCACTCTCAGGACTCAGCTATTTATCTGTGTGTAATCAGTCAATACTTTACACATTTCAACAAAAGATAAGCGTTTGGTAATGATTAAAACAACATTTAACTAATTATTCAGAAAAAAATTTTACGTTTTAAAGAGGATAATAGAAATGGTTAAAAATTAATCTTGCCATTTTTTTATAATGATCAAATGACTAAAGCAGATTGGGACACATAAGCTAATGATTAATTAAACTGAATAAACTATATCAACCAAATGGTTTTGGGTTAAATCAAAATTATCTCATTCATTATCTTATGACAAAATCAATTTCATTACTAAACGAATTATTTCGAAAACCAACTTGTAATTCCTCACAAACTTTTACAAAATTCTTCACATTCCTCACATATAATAAAAAATTCGTCACATATTTTTTACAAAATAATTACAAAAATTTAATAAAACAATTAGTTTTTTAACTTTTTCAGAAGACTCACAAGTGTTGAAATAGTTAATACAAAATTGATTGTATTTTTTACTGCTTTATAAAGAATAATATAATTAACGACGAAACTATTTGCAGAAAAAGGAAGAAATTATTTGCAGATGAATATAAGGTTTCATGCGCATAACAGTATTTTTTAATACTCTTTTATAGACTTTGTTACATAGTTAAAATAATTTATATCACATGGCAACCAAAATAAAAAAAGATATATAATAAAATTCCCGAGATACTTTTAATAAATTTCATTTTAAATTAATTGTAGGTAAACAGAAATAGATGATACATATTGTAACTTATTTAAGACTTAAATACATTAACACAAAAAAGGTTTAAAATATATTCAAAAATATAAATTGTACACAAACTAATTTTTGTACTCAATAACATTAATAAATAATATGATTCCATAAGAATTAAATATTACATGAAAATATAATAATGAATATAACATAAAGTATTGTAATCGCTAATTTACTAAAACTGTGACATTAAATAAATAAGTTTTAGTAGAAGCAACTTTAGCATTTAATATAATTTCCATTTAAAATAAATTAATGTAAAATTCGAAGCAATTTTGATTTCAGCAAACTGACAAATCAATGTGAATCAAAAATTAAAAATTCCATCGTATCATGTAAATAATCAACGGTTTATATGATAAATATTTAGGTTTTCTAATCGACTCGGACTTTGGCAGTGCAGTTAAAAATAGACAAACAGCTATTCTGGGACGACAAACCTTCCCGTTTCATATCTTGCAATTTATTTAGGAGCGGCAGTTAAATAATTATAATTTGGCAAGAAAGTTATTTTTAAAGCAAACAAATTAACTAACAATAGTTTAAATATAGTAACAAACGAATTAGCTAAAAATGGAAATTAACATTGTCCATTCAAAACATTTTAAATAGTATTTACACTGATTTTTTTTTAATTTAAAGGAAATAGAATGGATATTTTAACAGATAAAAAATCTCAGATAAATGATTGAGTATTTTGGCGCACTAATAATTAAAAGAACAACACGACAGTTAAATTCTACATATATATGAAGAGCACAAATTTATTGAGAACTTAACATTTACAATAATATGTTTACGAATATAAAACTATAAATTCAAGCTCAAGATAATTCAAGCTCAACTATAAATTCAAACTATAAATTCAATGTTATTGGATCATTTTTTAATAACTGTAAAAGTTAAAAAGAAATTTGACAATGTTCTTGTAAACAAAATTTAAAATAATTAATTTTTACTTGAATTATCTTGAAGGAAACAATTAAATGTATAGAATAATTGTTGTTATATCAACTAAAATAAGAATTGTATGATAAGTAATATATATATATGTTTTTTTTTCCAAAAAGCATTTTCTATCTTTGAACGCTTACGTATTCGAAATGAATCTAAGTGTTTATAAACAAACAACATAACTTTCATGTACAGATAGAGTATTTATATATCGTGAATTATAATGATGTAATATTCAATTCTCTGTTGTAGTTGTTACTTATGACACTTACAAGCCAAGCTCGTTATACTGTTGGTTATGTCAATTTAAGTCAGTAGGGTGCGTCTTTCATATTTTTTTAACTAACGTTATTGTTTTGCGTTTAATTAGAGCACCACGAAGGTGAAAATATGACTTTGCTCTAAACTCCTTTTATAGATGCCACCACCACACGATCCATTTCCTCAATTTTGATATTGTTCTAGGGAAGCAGGAAATTTTCTCCAAACCATTACACCCATGGTAACTGCTGAACGATCGACTATAGGACTTAACATTCTACAGATTTAACGAAGACGTATATATCATATGTATTCGGTGAGTGTTTGGCGACATTGGGGATCGAACCCCGCTCTACCGGACGGAAGGCCGATCCCCTTATCACTAGGCTACCACGGCCCTATTCAATTCTATTAACTCACACTTGAAATATTTATCACATATATAAACTTACTTTTTGCGTGTCTGCTGTAACGATTACACAAGCTCCAGTAGCAGCCACGTCGCTTCCTGTTAAGGCAGGCAGCAAACCTGTGCACCGCGTTGCTTGTGGATGGTGTTTCACTGGTGTCTGTTTTGTGGATCCCTGGTGTCTGGTATGCCAGCCAAACACGAAACAATCACGTCATTAATAACGTCACTCCAAATATTCACCAATAAAAGTTTATTTACTTTAACTTGCATTATTATTGTATTGTGTATTTGTTAATATTTTTATATTTGGAAACATAATCATGACCAAAGCGGCAAGAAATATTGCATGTAATACTTTGATTTAAATATCAGCAACAAATATTATTTGCTGAAGTATGTTTGGAAGAGAAAAAAGGGAGAACAAAATTTAAATAACATAAAACTTATTTCAATTGCCCATGCAATTTATTTAAAATAAAGTTAACCATATTTCTTTGAAAGGATTTTTTATAAACTATAAATAATAAATAAATTGAAAAATCATTTTATAAAAAAATTTTTGCTACAAATACTTATGCATTTGCATTATATTAAAAATCCTAATTTAAAAAATAATTACATTTTATTTCAGAGCCTGGTTCATAATATTTAAAAAAAATACAAATAAATTTATTTATCATATTAGAGTTTATATATTTAATGCATTCATAAAAGTAATAATAAATAAAAAATATTATTTAAAATAGAGTTTCTGCAGTGTTTTAATTGCAGTTTAAATTAAAAACACTTTATTTAATTTTTATTAAAAAATAAAAATACCTCTAAATATTTTTCTAATTTTTAAAAAGCAATTTCAACGAGGAAGATTTAAATAAAATGAAAAGTAGTTTGTAAAAATCTTGTGAAATTTTACCAGAGAATTGTGTGTTTTGAAATTATTATTAATTATTCAACTAAAATCTTTATATAGTTGATATTTTAAAATTTTTATTAAAATAATTATCATCACGTAGGTTTCACAAGCACCTGTTATCTATTGAAAAATATACATATCGAATAAATGAGTGTATATTATAAAACAAGAAAATGAAATTCTAAAACATATTGACCAGTTACATTTAATTTGCTTTTAAAATATTCAATGATAAATTCTTTAATGTTTACAGAAAATTTGAATTTCATGTTCTTATATAAACAGCGCGAATCAACTAAATATACACTTGTCGCTCGGTTGTGGTTGAAAAAAATTAAACATGCTGAATACTTCGTTTTGTGGAAAGCTCCGCCTCAATTTGGTCATACGTGACGTCATTTCGTGGATGGCCGGTGGATGGCTTGTGGAGAGCTGGTAGTCATCCACCGTGTCCGGGTGACGGTAACCAGGTTTGCTGCCTGCCTAAGATCAGCAAAGTGAAGCAACGTTTGCAGCGGGTGGTGATTGAGAGGATGGCCACATTTTCCCTCACATGTATGTTGGAGCTCTGTGACTTGGGGACATGTCCACGTTAATCTGTGGCGTCCTAAGTACTTCCATTGATATGGTGTGGATGTGGAGAGTAGGACGCCACCTCAAATGTGACCCCGTCCCCTGACTTTGGCTCAAAATGCAAGGTTCTTAGTGATGAGCGAATATTTTATACTCGTTAAACTTAAGGTACAGTTTGGGGCTCGCCTGCTCCACCATATTACAAAACTTATTAATTTATACTTTCATTAATGTAGTGAACTTCTATTTATATTGTTAGTAATTTTTATAAATGATATTTTATGTAGGTTTAAAATTTCAAAGGTAAAACTTTCTCATAATTCCCATAGACCTAGTATTTAAGATTCAAAATATGAAATATTATTCGCGAAAAAAGCTTTAACATAAAATACTTCCCTTATATTACATAAATTAAAATATATCATTTTATCAGATGTAAAAAAAACCAATTGAAACTAAAAATACAAATTACATAAAATACTACATAAGATTATTTTTTGCATACAGTTTACCTGGTTTTAGGAAAAACCAACTAAAATTTCCAAGCTGCAAATGTATTATAAAGTGTGTGTAAGAAATGTAAAACATGTGTCCTTATGCACTTAAAGGAGTAAAAATTTCCCTAGTGAATGTTATTTTCTTACTCGTCTGAATACGAAATGCAACATTTACGAATATCGGTATCATGTAGAAAGTAAATATAGATCCACTTCGTGCACAGGTTACACAAGTTTGATACATTAAAGACGGTACTTGCAACAAAATTTTTAGAATGTTATTTTTATCGATTTCCTTCTTATATAAGTATACTTCACAACTTTCACTTTCCGTTGAAAATATCAAAATTCCACTCCCATTCAAGAGCATATGTTATTAAAAAAACCTATGAGCACTAATATGCCATAACAAAAGAAAATGTTATTTATTTCATTGTTTAAAAATTCTGTAGATAATAAAATAAGAATATATATATATATATATATATATATATATATATATATATATATATATATATATATATATATATATATATATATATATATATATATATATATATATATATATATATATATATATATATATATATATATATATATATATATATATATATATGTATATATATATCTTATATATATATAGATATATATATATCTTATATATATATATATATATATATATATATATATATATATATAATTCTTCATATATGTATGTGCATAGGAATGGTGATCTTTAATTTTTTATTAATACTGCTTTTGTTACTTCAGATGATGATCTAAGATATTCATTATATATGTGACATTTATACACAAGCATGCTGTCTCCATCAATGTGACTAAAATTAGCAGCAAAATAAAATTCAATCAAATAAGTAAAATTTAATTTTAATTAAATTTTCTCGGTTACAATATAGGATCTATTCGATTATTTCCTGTACATAAACCTAAACGAAATTAGTTTTTAGAGAGCGATTTAAGGAAAAATTACAAATTTCTATAGAGATTTGCAAAAAAATATCGCATGGTTATGAAAAGTTAATTAGAAATGAAGATGTCAGATCAAAAAGCATATCAACAGCTTACTCTGATCAAGTAAGAACTGATAAATGACGAGGAAATTTTAACTTCAAAATTAGGACTATAAATTCTAATTTATTAAAGACTATAGTCTGAATTTCTTTTTTATGCCTGGAATATATGTTGATAATTTAGACTTATTTGTAAACATCGTGAAAAATATGAAAACATTGTATCTAAAATGAAAATGTGTTTCTGTTAAAGAAAACATAAAAACTTTTAGATTTTCAGTTAATAAGTCCATGGCTTTGTGGTAGGGCTTCTACTTTCCGAAGCACAAATCCAAGTTTCGATCCTCTAATGGAGTTCGAGTAAGGTTGACTCAGCCTTTCATCCTTCCACTAGGTTGATAAATTGAGTATATAGCTTGCTTGGGACATACAATAAAACTCTGGTGGTTTTGCATTAGGGACATATTCTTCGCTCCCCAGAGCCCCCTGTTAGGAAAACAGATACGGCACTGTAGGCATCAGTCCACACATGGCCTGCCGTACCACAAATTTAGTTTAGTTTTATAGATATAGAATATAAAACAACTTGAAAAATGTTATAATTTTAACTCAAATTGTCAAAAAATATTTTTTAACAAGTACGGTAATTGACAAAACCATTTATCAAAAATTAATTGACAAACTCTTTTATTTAGCCAATAAAACAAGAACATATATAGATTTTGTGTAATGGCTTATTTTTTACAATTTTTTCATAAAAAAACATAATTTGGCTAAAAGAGTTACAATATTCAGAATGCAAAAAATTAAAGGATTAATTTTATGACAAAGAGTTCGGTTCGCTAAACATTACTTCAGGTTTTGGTTTTCTAGTTAGAATAATGCATAAAATAATCACTCATTTTCTAGTGAAGAAATTTTGGCAGGAAATTCATTAATCTCTGCAAATGCCATAAGCAAAAATGTGTTTCTTTTTTAATTCAGCTTTTGCTTCAGTGAATATAAGTACAGACAGATATATATATATATATATATATATATATATATGTGTGTATATATATGTATATATATATGTATATATATATATATATATATGTGTGTGTGTGTGTGTGTGTGTGTGTGTGTGTGTGTGTATGTGTGTGTTAAAAAGTATGCGAATTATTATTAATTTTTTTGTTACTATTTCATTGTACCCCCGCCATTGTACATCAAAGGATTTGTTAAACAGTTTTCATCATAATAAACTTAGGCATAAAAAATAATTATTAAGTTATGAAATGTAAATAAAATATTTGCATTGCTTTTTAGTAATTTTTATAAAAATTTAACCTTAAAACAATACACAACGCTAATTTTACAACAGTAATTGCGATTTTTTCTCTTTTCTCGTTACGATGATTATTAGTTTAGGGATATTAAGGAATTGTACCTATTTAACATTTCTTTTGATTTAGATATAGCTACATGCTAAAAACTATCAAAAAATATAGTTCTTGTAACTTTTTCTAGAAAATAAGTGACTATTGAAAAAATAAAATAAACACCGATAGCTCCAGAAGCATCTTTTTCCAGAAGTGGATAAATAACTATCAAAACTGTTGTGAAAAGAACTAGTTTACGTGATTACGCAAATATTTGCAATTTAATGACAATGGCAGTCAAAAAATATATTTTCCACTGATTAAATACAACATCCACAGGTACTTTAGTTACACGTAACCAAAGAAATAAGATTATTCAAAAAATAAAATACTAATAAATAACATCATTGTCGGGCTCACCAAAGTAAACATGGCTTAGAAATCACGTGATTATCACATGATGAGGCAACCCCAACTAGAACTATTTATTTCTCGTTCGTTAACATCAGCTTGAGTGGGCATTGTGCGAAAGTGAATAGGCTGGTCTTCCCCAGAAAAAAAAACCAAACACAGATTCGTCCTTTTACAGGTATTTCTTCCTGATTTCGTTTCCACATAGCAGTCAAGGTTAAGCCAGGAATAGCAAGCTTGAAGTCAATGTCATGGTTACTATGCCTGAAATAGGCATGCATGTGTATTTTGGGAACCAGAAGAAATCTATTAAGAATCGGTAGGAAGTGATCTAACAGCAAGTTATGTTACAGAGTTTATAAAAAAATTGCTGATTTTTTTTATTTATTGCATTTTTAAAATGATGATTTTTACATTTTAGTGATACAGAATTTTAAACCAGTTCTTACACACACAAATTTAAAAGGGCATTTAAAGTACGAAATATTTCGAGGTATGATTACCGTTATAAATAATGAAAAGTATTTAATATTCATTCCAAATGAATAAAATCTTTTATGAAATAATAGTTGAAAAATATTAAATTATTCAGAGTTTAGAATGTGTGTGTTAATTTGCTACTTTTAATGAGCATTTAATGTAATTTATACAAAACATTATTTCATCAGATTATTTAAATTATTTTACTAATTTAATATATATATATATATATATATATATATATATATATATATATATATATATATATATATATATATATATATATATATATATATATATATATATATATATATATATATATATATATATATATATATATATATATATATATATATATTTATATATATATATATATAAAGTGTTTTTTCATATATTCCCGTATTACAAAAGATATTCAATAAAAAGTTATTGTCCGTTTTTAAGTTATGTTCTGCAGTTTTGTGAAACGATAATTATTCGCATATATACATTAGATTAATTAAATCCGCTTACTATAAGTTAATGAAAAAATGACTTAATGTTAATTAAAAAGTTCGTTTAATTTTAAACTAATTCCTTACGTATCAAAAAACTTAAATAGGGTAAAAAAACAAAATATACTGATTCCATTAATTTTTAAAAGGAATGTTACTTTTTGACGCGTTAAATATTTAACGGCAAAAGCTGTTTCTGTACATTTAATTTTCTTCAAGCGTACGTTTAAAAAAATAAAATCTTTCTTGCTTTTTAAATTTTTATTATTAATACATATCAGCTGAATACATTCATTCATAAATTAATTAAGTTGAAAGATGAAAAATAAAAAAAAATCTATATTCCCTTAAGAAAACATAATTTAAAAAAACATATATGTTTTAGTTATAAAGAAACATGTTGCTTTCTTTTCTGGTTCATAAACTTCAGATGTACGATTTTAAAAGTACATATACATAATATACAATTAAACTACTTTTTAATGTTATTAATAACATTAACTTTATGCATATTATCAATAGATAAAAGCAGAAAAAAAAATTAATGCAACTTAATCTAAAGAATACAATATTAAATTAAGCAATGAAATTGCCAATATTTCATCCATTAATATGTAATTTAATAGCTATCGATAAAGTTATTTGTAGAAAAACCTTTAGATCGATATTCATGTATAATTTACATGAATAAATATTAAAATATGAATGGATATTATTTATATGGTGAAATTAATGAAAAGATATTTTTCGACGTTTTGTTTTATTATTTACATCGTTCAAACAAAAAAGTTATTTGATATAAAATTTTCAAAAACGGAAAAATTCAAAATAATTACTTCAGTTCTCTTTTTACTTCTTACTATGAATTATGATGGTTTTATGTTTAAATTTTTAAAACATTTAAATACAGAGATTAATAATAAAAATTTAAATACAGTTGATTAATAATAAAAAATTTTCATTTTAAAAAGACGATATCACAACTAGTACAAAAACGATTTAAAAATAAGAATGATAAAACATTATTAAATTATAATCACAACAATTATTAAGAAAAAAGTTTATTTTAATATTTGCCTCTCAGATTTTTCCATAAATAAGCTTTAATTCAAAATTAAAAATTAATACACTTCGGATACAATTTCGAAAGAAACTGACGTGTTACACCTTTGAGACACATATTTTCTTGTCAAACCCAAGTAATTATGATTAAATGCTTATGTTGGATAGTGTGCCTTTTAGATATAAATGTCAAAATTAGAATTTACCAATATTAATGAAATTATTATTGTAAAAAATTAAGTAAATAAGGAATAATTAAAAAAACTATCTATGTAATCTTATATTTTAAAACTTGGAAGAATGCGTCAGAAATATAAATTTATATATGAAAAAATATAACCTCGGATATGTCGGATAAGTCACTTCATACATGCTCAACACTTGCATTTGCATATTTTTACCATAAATTAAGTATACATTAAATATAACTAAATATATTTATATGTGTACAAAATAAAACATGTGTTAATGTTATTAGCAAATGCATTAAACATTTTTAATTATTAAATGCAAGTGAAAGAGCTATATTTTAATAACAAATAATTTCATGTCACAATTAGAATTATCAATTCATTCAAATTCACAATTCATTCGATTCTCTAAAATAGTAGGGTCAATTTGATTCTTACCACCCACTAGTGGGAGTTTCAATTTTCATAGTAGGTGTTAAAGAAGTAACCAAATACCATTTTTTACTTTATAAATCCCCATTACAAAGAAACAGGTGGGTGTTTAGAAAACTTTATTACTAATATCGATGCAAAAGTAGGCGGTATTTATAGTAAAAACATTGACTACCTATGATCTAAAACATCTTAGAATAGCAAATTAAATTAGCTTCGACACATTTACGCTTTCAAACTGTTAGCTCTAATCTGGAAATCATTTTATTAAAATTTGAGATTAATTCGATTCTCTAGCAAAGTTTCCAGATGAATTTAGTCTGAAAGTTAAATTTGTTTGTAATTTTTAATGTTAGATTGAAACGTCATTCGTATGAATTTACGATCCATTTAACTCCATAGAAGATTCTAGGTCATCATTTGGATTTTCTTAAATTCAATTGAGAACGATTTACTACAGTGAAATATTCAAAGTTAATAAATCATATTTTGTTTCAATTTTTTTTAATTCAAAGGTGATTGATGGTCTAAAACTTTGAAAACCACAAATTTAAATTATCTAATTTTTATAATTCAATTTTTTTATTCTCTTTTAAGGGATTTGATTTATAGGTTGCTACTGGTGAATTTTACTTCCTGTATTTTTGAGATTAATTTTATAAAATAATATTTTAAGGAAACTTCATAATTAAAAAATGTTTTAAACATATATATATATATATATATATATATATATATATATATATATATATATAAAAGTCCTTATTATATATATATATATATATATACATATATATATATATATATATATATATATATATATATATATATATAAAAGTCCTTATTATATATATATATATATATATATATATACATATATATATATATATATATATATATATATATATATATATATATATATATATATATATATATATATATATATATATATATATATATATATATATATATATATATAAATCTTAGATATCACATCATTATTATATAAATTTGATTAAATGTATTAACTCGTCAGACCTAAAAACTTTGAAATTAATTATTGATAAAAAAACTACTTTGTATATGAATAATCAAAATTAATACGCGAATAAATTTACCACATAATTAACAAAATTTTAAAAATTGATTTTACATAAGTTGAATTTTACATTGAAATAACTTCATATGTAAATTTTAGCCATAAATATAATTTATAAATTTTCAAAATTAGTACTTAATATACATATATATATTCAGATATAATACATGATCTAAATGCACCATTACGCATCAGAAACGAAAGAAAAAAATAAAATAAAAAACGAGAGAAAAAATAAACCTAAAGTAAGACTCAAATTGAAAATACACATATAGATAAAATTCAATTAAGCTTTTATGTACAAAATTGAGATTACAAAAAAGATTATAAAAATTTTATACATTATTAGCTAGGTATTTGACACGTCTAATTTTTTTTATGACTATGAGTAAAATTTCATATATTAGTCCTTAACTGATGACCTCGAAATTCAGACTGCTAAGCCATCACAGATAACATTCAAGATGAGAAGTTTCTTTATATTTATGAAAATGCCGTAAATATCATTTCAAAGGCGATTCATGTAGTCATCCAAATTATCTTTCTGTTTATTCTTAGTAGCAAGATGATTGCTAAGAAAACTCAAGTGAGATAAGAGAGTTTGGTCCAATCTTCAAGTTATCAGACCACATTCAAACAGTGGGTGCCTAAATAAACGGTTAGAGTGATTGAACCGCAACTTGCAAATCTTAAATATTGACGTAATCAAATTAGATTAACATAAAAAAATAATTTATATTTTAAAAATATGATTCGACAAATTTTACACATATTATTATTAGAAAATTGTTTTAAAAATCTAAGATTTTAATTATGATTAAAAAACTATTCGTTTTAAGTTAAAAGTAAACACGTATTTCAGTTCATATTTTTAACAAAAATAGTTTCATTAACAGCCAAAATTTATTCATAATAATTTAATGTACATTTGTTAGAAAATTTAGCTCTAAAATTCTTTATTTAGTTTATAGTGATCAATTAAAATAGTTAAAGATAATTAACTTATTATAATATTATTTAAAAATAGCATAATAATTTATTGTATATATAGATAGATAGACAAACAGACAAAAAAATAACAGATGTTAAAAGAATTTAAAAAAATATTTAAGTCTAAAATTAAGATTTTTATTCGCGACATGTATGAAATAATAATTTTCTGAAGTATTTAAACGCGATTTTTACTTAATACTATGATACTATTATATGATACTTTAATAATTTCCAAACAATATTTCTAAAAACTGCCTTTTAATTATAAATACTCAATATTTGTTCGTCAACTGTGTTTATATTTAACCTATAAATAGTAAAGTATAACTACCAGATGAAAATTAAAAAACAAAAAGGAAAATTTTTTAGATAAGAAGACATTTCTGCTAATAGCATGAGAATCGAGAAAACATAACAGAAGTTTTGCGCTTGGAATAAATAATGTAAATTTAAATTTAATAAGAGCAACATTACCTAAAAAAACAAAATATAGTGGAACACTAAAATATCAATTTTCAATAATAGTTGCCAAAGTAATTCAACGTGAGGAAAAATAGTTTTCATGTTTTCCCTTTTTGAGCGTAATTGGAATTTTTTTCACTGCCAAACACATTTATTATTATTTATTTCCCACTCCTTAATCTGTTTAAGCTTTCTGTTAAATTTATACCCTTTAATTTTTCAAAATTATAAACTTAACTGCTCAATTTTTAAAAATATTAAATCCTGTACATATTATTGACTTTTCGTAAGTATTTAACAAATATAGTACATACCTGCTTAGGTATTTAGAAGAAACTTAAGTAATTTTCTTGAGAATATTACTTAATTAAGTTTTTAATGAATTAGTATTTGATCAGAACAATTTGCTTAACATAACCTTTGATTTTTAAAATTCATTTCAGAAACTATTGAATGTGTTTTATAGAAATAAAGATAGGATTGCCAATTAGCATTTAATCAATTTATGTAATTATATTGAACTGTTTTAATTTTAGTCATTTAGTAGAAATTACTAAAAAGCAATGCTAAAATGAATATCTGATCACTTTGGAACATAGAGTGATTCATTAAATAAAAATGTTATCCTTCAGGAAACTGGAATTTATTGATTTCCGATTAATATGATGGGCCTTAGGAAAAGTTAATTAAAATTTGTAAAAATATAAATATTTTGTATAACCAAGGAAAAACTTTTCCTTCGGAACCAAGCACATATTTCAAGTATTATATTTAAGAAGAGAAGAAGACGTATATAAAGTAGGTACATATCGATTAATAAGTTCATTAAATTTAAATAAACCGCATTATTTGTTGTGGCTACATTTTATAATATTACTTTTAAATATGATATAATAGTTACTACAATGATTAATAAAGCCCTATTGTTAAAATAACTTTATGTGGGATATGATTATGCAGCATAAATTAAAAGGATAATTTTATTATGTACACATTTTAATTTTCTTAATGTTATTTTAGCCGTTATTTTTTATTTATATTATTTGCTAAAATATTAAGGCAATATCAAAAATAAAAAAGGTACTTAATTGTTTTTATTATTTATCGCTCATAAATTTGGTGAAAGTTATTCATATCAATTTACAAAAATTGCTTTTAAGAGAATTTATGGTATTTTGCTTTGATAAATTTAGTCTGATATTAAATTTTTAACAAATAATTTACATAATTATATTTCTTCGAAAATTGCTTAAATTTTTTTATTATTAAATTTATTTATTTTAACAAATATTTACAGAGTATTTTTAAATTTTTTCATTGTACTTTTTGGATTAAAACATTAAATATAGACAGCATAAGTAATATAATATTAAGTATACTAATTATGTTATCAATAATTGTTCTAATTATAATATAATAATATGTTTACTTATAGGTATCATAACAAGTTTTAATATTATATAAAAATTTAGTGCATCAGAATTCAAAGAAATATTTGATACCAGACTCAAATAAAGATGATCATCTTAATAACGCTTTTTAAAATTTCCTAATGTCAAATGTGCTTCCATTATATAATGGTATATAGAACTTTAGAGAATTCAAATATTGACTTAGCCACACTTGTGACAGCAATTCAAAACTACAAGAAGTTTGGCTATGTTTTGTGATTTTAATTGGAAGAAATAGGGAAATGAATTTGAATAAGAATAAAACAGACTATTCAAAAAAACATTTATAAAGAGCTAAGTAAACATTTAACTTGGAACCAAAATATAAATTTTAATATAAGCTCAGAGATTTTCACCACAAAGGTAGCAATTCTTAGATAATCAAAGAAACACTCAAAGGTTTAATGATTTGAATGCATTTCCAAATAGAGAGTAAACAAGCAGCTCAATTTGAAACTCACATGGATTTAAAGAGAAAATGATTTGAAGAAGAAAAATATTTGAACGCTTGGCCTAAAGAAAGGCACGGCAAAATCCTTTTAATCTCTCCATCTCTTGACTTTGATGTTAACAGTATAAATGAAGGATTCCGATTTCGTCAAGCGTAACATTTGGGAGTTATAGTGCTCTATAAACACTTAATTTAGACCATTATCTTGGCAGGAAATGGTAAAAGCGAAATTGTCTTTATTCTGGGAATCATTCTTATGCCGTCTAATTATCCCTTTGACTTTAGGAGAGATTAGTTTCCAGCTTTGCTCTTCTCTGTAATGATTATCACATCTTTGAACTATGATGACTATCAACAGTTCTAGTGCATAGAGTTCTCCCATTTCTAATGTAGAATCACACACAATTCCCGCTTTTAGTTAGCTTATCTTTACATTAATCGTTAAAATTAAATATTGCGTAATCATACGGTTACGAGTAGAAATGAATATTCACATTGACATATTATCCAATAGGGATAATATATAAAATATTTTGAGCGATAATTATATAAGTATTTCCATTGTATATCCCCAGCAAAACATATTAAACCAAAGAAATTGCATTCGTAATTTATTGAAATACACATAAAATATTAAAATGTCACTTGCTTTCAAAAATGAAGTAAGAATATTGAAATGTGATGTCTTTTCAGCTTTACACAACACTTTAGGGATTATGAAACAAAATATTTTTGAATATAGGAAAAAATAAACAGAAATGCATTAATTCAGTAGTTAATTAATTTTAATCATACAACAGAAAATATTTTTTTCTCATGCCGCAGCATGTATGTGTAAAAATATACCCAAATATAACTAGGTATTAATGGGGTTATGTGAAAAATAAACCTTTGAAATTCTTAAGAGAATACATTTATTTAATTTGACATTCACGTTTTAACGTTTTTTAAGACCACACACACGTATTTCTAATATTAAATCTTCTAATATTTCTAATATTAATTCTTTCTAATATTAAATTTCTAATATCTATATATTAAATTTCGAGATTAATGATTGGTGACATGTTTTATTTTTTTAAGTAAGGACATCAGCAAAGTGTAATATAAAGCAGCCTACGGGTAATTATCGACATAGATAAAAATTACTAAAATATTAATGAAAATACGATTAAAATGAGACAGGGATTACAGTTTTCCACAAAGAAGACCGAGGTTCTATTTCAAATTTGCTTTCTTCAGTTGCTCTTAAGAATAAAATAATTCTCTTTTTCACCACCCACATCTCTAATTAAGCGTACGATTTTAGAGCTTTAAAATATTTGAGTACCAAAATTCCCTAATGCATATATTTTGATAGGTATGTGCATTAAATAATTTAATGTAAAGTAAAAAAAGAATCCTTTAAAACATTGTGCATATTTTTAATTATTTCAAAAGTACAACTTTAATAACTTGTGTCTGCCACTATAGAATGTTTTCAATAACTTAGTAATTATAGACTTAGTTTTAAAAGTAATTATTTTTAATTAATTCTTATAAGCTCTTCAGACGTTTTAAGAATTTTTAAAAATACTTAATGAAATGTTCTTTAATAAGGAGTTTGAAATTCTCTTAAATGAATTCATTTTTAAACTTCCTATCATAAAAGAAAATCGCTTTTGAGATTCTTTTAATAAAACGTAATAACAGTTTATATTAATTAAATGCAATATATCAATATTAATATTTCAATTCATATTAATCTAATAATTGTTATAATTTAATGATAAATAAACGTTACTATACAACCGAAAAAGGAATCTCGATTAAAATAATCTTCACTAATATTTCACTTATCTAGTATTTACAGATGTTAAATTTATTGTCTCCACGGCTTTGAATATTCATTATTTTATGAAATTTTAACGGTTTAAAATACTCTATGCCTTTTAACTTCCTTTCAAACAAGTAGTTTATTTTATTTTAGAAAAGAAAACTTCCATCAAACAAACTAGACCAAGATCTAAGACTTTAATCTCGAAAGATGAGTTTTATCAGGCTTTCTCCCTTTTCTTTCATTATAACAAAATTACTGCGAATGAGTTTAATTTAATTAATTTTCAGTGAAGTTCTAAGTTTTACAAATTTATTTGTTTTAAACTATAGCTTTATAAATTTCATCTTTCTATTTTTTCCATTATTATATTCAAACTATTTAAAGTACTCGAACTATGTATTTATTCGGTTAAATGAATCATTTACATATACCATAAGAATAGTAATGTATATAAATTAAGAAAATCACAGTTTTTTTTTCTTTTGCCTTACAGTTTCTCAAATACAGAATTAATAAATTCAATATTTTGGAAAGCTAAAAAAATAAATCAGTAATAAATGTATGCTATGATTAATTTAGGAAAAACATTTATGGATAAATAGTTACACTTTATCTTTATTTCGCTATCGAAAGAAAGCAAAACAATGACTTGTTATCGAAAAAAAATCACTTCGAAAATAATGAAAAAATCCTTAGATATTTTAACCACTAACGCGATGAATTATATTTAATAGTGTGCTTAAAGATAGCAAGATAATAATCCATTAAATAAATAATGAACTCCATCAAAAAGTTTTTCGAGCCTCATTATAAATGTTTTCGAAGCGTAATTTCAGTAACTTACAGCAATTGCATAATGGAGCAATCAAGATTTAATTTCTGAGCCGCAATGAAAGAAGAGATAGTAAAGTAACTTTATTAAATCTTAAATTTGCTCTATAATTCTTTCTTCCCTGACATTTGCCGTATAAAGAGGACTATTTAATCTCTCTTTAACTCTTTATTTTCATTTTATTCCCACAACTTATTTAATTTATATTCTACAATTTATTGAACATGGGATTCGCCCAAAAAATCCATTCCCACGAGATTTGAGAAAGAGCTTTTGATGAATTGTGATGTTTTGATGATGAGAAATTTCTAATAGCAGACTTAATTCAAATGCTTACATGCCTAATTTAAGAAAATACCAACAATTTGAATAGTAATTTTAACAAATATTTCTATTGCTTTATATTAATTAAAATGCATATTTTTAAATTAAGTTCAACAAACAGTTTGAAATATCAATAATTAATATTAATTTATACAAGCTGTTGTTAAACGAATATTTATTATTACGTCATAAATCTTTGATAAATAATATTTTACTTAGCTTCTTTTATATCTATAAATACTCATTAATCGCGCGGATATATTTGATTTGAGAAAGTTTAGTCATTGGAAACATTTATTTTCATTTGATTTAATTGACTGAGTCTTACATTTTTGCATTAGTATGTTACGAATGTCAAAAAATCATTTAATACGGTGCTATTTCTTTTATGATATAGGAAGTTGCACGATAGGAATCGA
The DNA here is from genome assembly GCA_037975125.1 of Latrodectus hesperus. NCBI lineage: Eukaryota > Metazoa > Arthropoda > Arachnida > Araneae > Theridiidae > Latrodectus > Latrodectus hesperus. Next base: position 8,125,061 of record CM075857.1, on the reverse strand, counting down.
TAACAAAGTGTTGTCTTTATCATTATACCATGTCTCGAAATTCAGAGGTGTTTAATATTGGAGGGAATGTTTATCCATTTTCTACAGATCGCAATTACTCTACATTGAAAATATTGGAAAAAATGTTTAGTCATTTATTACAGATCACAATTACCCTACACTGTAAATATTGGAAGGAATGTCTAGCCATTTTCTACAGATCACAATTACTCTAATTTGAAAATATTGGAAGGGATGTTTAGCCATTTACTACAGATCACAATTACTCTACATTGTAAATATTAAAAGAAATGCTTAGTCATTTTCCATAGATCACAATTATTTTACATTGTAAATATTGGAAAGAATGTTTAACCATTTTCTACAGATCACAATTACTCTACATTGTAAATATTCAAAGGAAATTTTACCCATTTTCTACAGATCAAAATTACTCTACATTGTAAATATTGGAAGGAATGTTTAGCCATTGTTACAGATCACAATTACTCTACATTGTAAATATTGGAAATTATATATATATATATATATAATAATATATATATATATATTATTATATATATATATATATATATATATATATACATATATATATATATATATATATATATATATATATATATATATATATATATATATATATATATATATATATATATATATATATATATATATATATATATATATAAATCTTAGATATCACATCATTATTATATAAATTTGATTAAATGTATTAACTCGTCAGACCTAAAAACTTTGAAATTAATTATTGATAAAAAAACTACTTTGTATATGAATAATCAAAATTAATACGCGAATAAATTTACCACATAATTAACAAAATTTTAAAAATTGATTTTACATAAGTTGAATTTTACATTGAAATAACTTCATATGTAAATTTTAGCCATAAATATAATTTATAAATTTTCAAAATTAGTACTTAATATACATATATATATTCAGATATAATACATGATCTAAATGCACCATTACGCATCAGAAACGAAAGAAAAAAATAAAATAAAAAACGAGAGAAAAAATAAACCTAAAGTAAGACTCAAATTGAAAATACACATATAGATAAAATTCAATTAAGCTTTTATGTACAAAATTGAGATTACAAAAAAGATTATAAAAATTTTATACATTATTAGCTAGGTATTTGACACGTCTAATTTTTTTTATGACTATGAGTAAAATTTCATATATTAGTCCTTAACTGATGACCTCGAAATTCAGACTGCTAAGCCATCACAGATAACATTCAAGATGAGAAGTTTCTTTATATTTATGAAAATGCCGTAAATATCATTTCAAAGGCGATTCATGTAGTCATCCAAATTATCTTTCTGTTTATTCTTAGTAGCAAGATGATTGCTAAGAAAACTCAAGTGAGATAAGAGAGTTTGGTCCAATCTTCAAGTTATCAGACCACATTCAAACAGTGGGTGCCTAAATAAACGGTTAGAGTGATTGAACCGCAACTTGCAAATCTTAAATATTGACGTAATCAAATTAGATTAACATAAAAAAATAATTTATATTTTAAAAATATGATTCGACAAATTTTACACATATTATTATTAGAAAATTGTTTTAAAAATCTAAGATTTTAATTATGATTAAAAAACTATTCGTTTTAAGTTAAAAGTAAACACGTATTTCAGTTCATATTTTTAACAAAAATAGTTTCATTAACAGCCAAAATTTATTCATAATAATTTAATGTACATTTGTTAGAAAATTTAGCTCTAAAATTCTTTATTTAGTTTATAGTGATCAATTAAAATAGTTAAAGATAATTAACTTATTATAATATTATTTAAAAATAGCATAATAATTTATTGTATATATAGATAGATAGACAAACAGACAAAAAAAAACAGATGTTAAAAGAATTTTAAAGAAATATTTTAGTCTAAAATTAAGATTTTTATTCGCGACATGTATGAAATAATAATTTTCTGAAGCATTTAAACGCGATTTTTACTTAATACAATGATACTATTATATGATACTTTAATAATTTGCAAACAATATTTCTAAAAACTGCCTTTTAATTATAAATACGTAATATTTGTTCGTTAACTGTGTTTATATTTAACCTATAAATAGTAAATTATAACTACCAGATGAAAATTAAAAAACAAAAAGGAAAATTTTTTAGATAAGAATACATTTCCGCTAATAGCATGAGAATCCAGAAAACATAACAGAAGTTTTGCGCTTGGAATAAATAATGTAAATTTAAATTTAATAAGAGCAACATTACCTAAAAAAACAAAATATAGTGGAACACTAAAATATCAATTTTCAATAATAGTTGCCAAAGTAATTCAACGTGAGGAAAAATAGTTTTCATGTTTTCCCTTTTTGAGCGTAATTGGAATTTTTTTCACTGCCAAACACATTTATTATTATTTATTTCCCACTCCTTAATCTGTTTAAGCTTTCTGTTAAATTTATACCCTTTAATTTTTCAAAATTATAAACTTAACTGCTCAATTTTTAAAAATATTAAATCCTGTACATATTATTGACTTTTCGTAAGTATTTAACAAATATAGTACATACCTGCTTAGGTATTTAGAAGAAACTTAAGTAATTTTCTTGAGAATATTACTTAATTAAGTTTTTAATGAATTAGTATTTGATCAGAACAATTTGCTTAACATAACCTTTGATTTTTAAAATTCATTTCAGAAACTATTGAATGTGTTTTATAGAAATAAAGATAGGATTGCCAATTAGCATTTAATCAATTTATGTAATTATATTGAACTGTTTTAATTTTAGTCATTTAGTAGAAATTACTAAAAAGCAATGCTAAAATGAATATCTGATCACTTTGGAACATAGAGTGATTCATTAAATAAAAATGTTATCCTTCAGGAAACTGGAATTTATTGATTTCCGATTAATATGATGGGCCTTAGGAAAAGTTAATTAAAATTTGTAAAAATATAAATATTTTGTATAACCAAGGAAAAACTTTTCCTTCGGAACCAAGCACATATTTCAAGTATTATATTTAAGAAGAGAAGAAGACGTATATAAAGTAGGTACATATCGATTAATAAGTTCATTAAATTTAAATAAACCGCATTATTTGTTGTGGCTACATTTTATAATATTACTTTTAAATATGATATAATAGTTACTACAATGATTAATAAAGCCCTATTGTTAAAATAACTTTATGTGGGATATGATTATGCAGCATAAATTAAAAGGATAATTTTATTATGTACACATTTTAATTTTCTTAATGTTATTTTAGCCGTTATTTTTTATTTATATTATTTGCTAAAATATTAAGGCAATATCAAAAATAAAAAAGGTACTTAATTGTTTTTATTATTTATCGCTCATAAATTTGGTGAAAGTTATTCATATCAATTTACAAAAATTGCTTTTAAGAGAATTTATGGTATTTTGCTTTGATAAATTTAGTCTGATATTAAATTTTTAACAAATAATTTACATAATTATATTTCTTCGAAAATTGCTTAAATTTTTTTATTATTAAATTTATTTATTTTAACAAATATTTACAGAGTATTTTTAAATTTTTTCATTGTACTTTTTGGATTAAAACATTAAATATAGACAGCATAAGTAATATAATATTAAGTATACTAATTATGTTATCAATAATTGTTCTAATTATAATATAATAATATGTTTACTTATAGGTATCATAACAAGTTTTAATATTATATAAAAATTTAGTGCATCAGAATTCAAAGAAATATTTGATACCAGACTCAAATAAAGATGATCATCTTAATAACGCTTTTTAAAATTTCCTAATGTCAAATGTGCTTCCATTATATAATGGTATATAGAACTTTAGAGAATTCAAATATTGACTTAGCCACACTTGTGACAGCAATTCAAAACTACAAGAAGTTTGGCTATGTTTTGTGATTTTAATTGGAAGAAATAGGGAAACGAATTTGAATAAGAATAAAACAGACTATTCAAACAAACATTTATAAAGACCTAAGTAAATATTTAACTTGGAACCAAAATATAAATTTTAATATAAGATCAGAGATTTTCACCACAAAGTTAGCAATTCTTAGATAATCAAAGAAAAACTCAAACATTTAATGATTTGAATGCATTTCCAAATAGAGAGTAAACAAGCAGCTCAATTTGAAACTCACATGGTCTTACAGAGAAAATGATTTGAAAAAGAAAAATATTTGAGCGCTTGGCCTAAAGAAAGGCACGGCAAAATCCTTTTAATCTCTCCATCTCTCGACTTTGATGTTAACAGTATAAATGAAGGATTCCGATTTCGTCAAGCGTAACATTTGGGAGTTATAGTGCTCTATAAACACTCAATTTAGACCATTATCTTGGCAGGAAATGGTAAAAGCGAAATTGTCTTTATTCTGCGAATCATTCTTATGCCGTCTAATTATCCCTTTGACTTTAGGAGAGATTAGTTTCAAGCTCTGCTCTCCTCTGTAATGATTATCACATCTTTGAACTATGATGACTATCAACAGTTCTAATGCATAGAGTTCTCCCATTTCTAATGTAGAATCACACACAATTCCCGCTTTTAGTTTGCTTATCTTTACATTAATCGTTAAAATTAAATATTGCGTAATCATACGGTTACGAGTAGAAATGAATATTCACATTGACATATTATCCAATAGGGATAATATATAAAATATTTTGAGCGATAATTATATAAGTATTTCCATTGTATATCCCCAGCAAAACATATTAAACCAAAGAAATTGCATTCGTAATTTATTGAAATACACATCAAATATTAAATTGTCTCTTGCTTTCAAAAATGAAGTAAGAATAATAAAATGTGATGTCTTTTCAGCTTTAACACAACACTTTAGAGGGATTATAAAACAAAATATTTTTGAATATAGGAAAAAAATAAACAGAAATGGATTAATTCAGTAGTTAATCAATACAACAGAAAATTTTTTTCTAATGCCGCAGCATTGTGCGCAAAAAATATACCCAAATTTAACTAAGAGTTAATAGGATTATGTAAAAAATAAATTTTTGAAATTCTTAAAAGAATACATTTATTTAATTTAAGATTCACGTGTTTTAATGTTTTTTAAGCACACACACGTATTTCTAATATTAAATCTTCTAATATTTCTAATATTAATTCTTTCTAATATTAAATTTCTAATATCTATATATTAAATTTCGAGATTAATGATTGGTGGCATATTTTATTTTTCTTAAATAAGGACATCAGCAAAGTTGAATATAAAACAGCCTATGTGTAATTATCGACATAGATAAAAATTACTAAAATATTAATGAAAATACGATTAAAATGAGACAGGGATTACAGTTTTCCACAAAGAAGACCGAGGTTCTATTTCAAATTTGCTTTCTTCAGTTGCTCTTAAGAATAAAATAATTCTCTTTTTCACCACCCACATCTCTAATTAAGCGTACGATTTTAGAGCTTTAAAATATTTGAGTACCAAAATTCCCTAATGCATATATTTTGATAGGTATGTGCATTAAATAATTTAATGTAAAGTAAAAAAAGAATCCTTTAAAACATTGTGCATATTTTTAATTATTTCAAAAGTACAACTTTAATAACTTGTGTCTGCCACTATAGAATGTTTTCAATAACTTAGTAATTATAGACTTAGTTTTAAAAGTAATTATTTTTAATTAATTCTTATAAGCTCTTCAGACGTTTTAAGAATTTTTAAAAATACTTAATGAAATGTTCTTTAATAAGGAGTTTGAAATTCTCTTAAATGAATTCATTTTTAAACTTCCTATCATAAAAGAAAATCGCTTTTGAGATTCTTTTAATAAAACGTAATAACAGTTTATATTAATTAAATGCAATATATCAATATTAATATTTCAATTCATATTAATCTAATAATTGTTATAATTTAATGATAAATAAACGTTACTATACAACCGAAAAAGGAATCTCGATTAAAATAATCTTCACTAATATTTCACTTATCTAGTATTTACAGATGTTAAATTTATTGTCTCCACGGCTTTGAATATTCATTATTTTATGAAATTTTAACGGTTTAAAATACTCTATGCCTTTTAACTTCCTTTCAAACAAGTAGTTTATTTTATTTTAGAAAAGAAAACTTCCATCAAACAAACTAGACCAAGATCTAAGACTTTAATCTCGAAAGATGAGTTTTATCAGGCTTTCTCCCTTTTCTTTCATTATAACAAAATTACTGCGAATGAGTTTAATTTAATTAATTTTCAGTGAAGTTCTAAGTTTTACAAATTTATTTGTTTTAAACTATAGCTTTATAAATTTCATCTTTCTATTTTTTCCATTATTATATTCAAACTATTTAAAGTACTCGAACTATGTATTTATTCGGTTAAATGAATCATTTACATATACCATAAGAATAGTAATGTATATAAATTAAGAAAATCACAGTTTTTTTTTCTTTTGCCTTACAGTTTCTCAAATACAGAATTAATAAATTCAATATTTTGGAAAGCTAAAAAAATAAATCAGTAATAAATGTATGCTATGATTAATTTAGGAAAAACATTTATGGATAAATAGTTACACTTTATCTTTATTTCGCTATCGAAAGAAAGCAAAACAATGACTTGTTATCGAAAAAAAATCACTTCGAAAATAATGAAAAAATCCTTAGATATTTTAACCACTAACGCGATGAATTATATTTAATAGTGTGCTTAAAGATAGCAAGATAATAATCCATTAAATAAATAATGAACTCCATCAAAAAGTTTTTCGAGCCTCATTATAAATGTTTTCGAAGCGTAATTTCAGTAACTTACAGCAATTGCATAATGGAGCAATCAAGATTTAATTTCTGAGCCGCAATGAAAGAAGAGATAGTAAAGTAACTTTATTAAATCTTAAATTTGCTCTATAATTCTTTCTTCCCTGACATTTGCCGTATAAAGAGGACTATTTAATCTCTCTTTAACTCTTTATTTTCATTTTATTCCCACAACTTATTTAATTTATATTCTACAATTTATTGAACATGGGATTCGCCCAAAAAATCCATTCCCACGAGATTTGAGAAAGAGCTTTTGATGAATTGTGATGTTTTGATGATGAGAAATTTCTAATAGCAGACTTAATTCAAATGCTTACATGCCTAATTTAAGAAAATACCAACAATTTGAATAGTAATTTTAACAAATATTTCTATTGCTTTATATTAATTAAAATGCATATTTTTAAATTAAGTTCAACAAACAGTTTGAAATATCAATAATTAATATTAATTTATACAAGCTGTTGTTAAACGAATATTTATTATTACGTCATAAATCTTTGATAAATAATATTTTACTTAGCTTCTTTTATATCTATAAATACTCATTAATCGCGCGGATATATTTGATTTGAGAAAGTTTAGTCATTGGAAACATTTATTTTCATTTGATTTAATTGACTGAGTCTTACATTTTTGCATTAGTATGTTACGAATGTCAAAAAATCATTTAATACGGTGCTATTTCTTTTATGATATAGGAAGTTGCACGATAGGAATCGATAACAAAGTGTTGTCTTTATCATTATACCATGTCTCGAAATTCAGAGGTGTTTAATATTGGAGGGAATGTTTATCCATTTTCTACAGATCGCAATTACTCTACATTGAAAATATTGGAAAGAATGTTTAGTCATTTATTACAGATCACAATTACCCTACACTGTAAATATTGGAAGGAATGTCTAGCCATTTTCTACAGATCACAATTACTCTAATTTGAAAATATTGGAAGGGATGTTTAGCCATTTACTACAGATCACAATTACTCTACATTGTAAATATTAAAAGAAATGCTTAGTCATTTTCCATAGATCACAATTATTTTACATTGTAAATATTGGAAAGAATGTTTAACCATTTTCTACAGATCACAATTACTCTACATTGTAAATATTCAAAGGAAATTTTACCCATTTTCTACAGATCAAAATTACTCTACATTGTAAATATTGGAAGGAATGTTTAGCCATTGTTACAGATCACAATTACTCTACATTGTAAATATTGGAAAGAATAATTAACCATTTTCTACAGATCACAATTACTCTACATTGTAAATATTGGAGGGAATGTTTAGCCATTTTCTACTGATCACAATAACCCTACATTGTAAATATTGAAAGGAGTTTTCAGCCATTTTCTACAGATCACAATTACTTTATATAGTAAATATTGGAAGAAATGTTTTGAAAATTTCTACAGATCCAAATTACTCTATATTGTAAATTTGCCTATAGTCTGATCCTACACATCTTCAAAAATATGAAATATTACTCTATAAATTTATGAACACTTGTGATTGTCTTTTACCCAAGTGTCAAATGAAACTGATTTCTAAGAACATATTAATTGCTGAAAATACATTATTCAATTAATAATTCATGGGAAAAAATTGGAAAATACTAGTTTAATAACGGTGCTGCATGATATAGCCTCTGCTTTCGAAATGACGGCTAGTTATTATTTACTTTCTTTGTTTTTTCCATATTTCCGTTATTGTTTTTTAATGTGGCATCAAAAGGCATACTTTCCCCAGAGAAGCATCAACACATGAATTGTGATTTCAGATTATATGCCAAGTGACCTCGAACATTTCTTTCTGGCTTAGAACTTTCACGTTGCGCTTCCAAAAACTTTCGGCTTAAGTACATATTCCCTTAGTGGCCATCAATGTATATATTCAATAATATGTTCCATTCTCAGAAAAATGAAAAGGCATAGTCCTTATATTTTTATAAATTTAAATTGTTGACAATTTTTAGAATGTTTGTATTGGAAAAAGTATTCATATATCACATGCGGTTCGTAAAATAAAAATCGAAACTGAAAGTGTTCATAATTTTTTTTTTTCGCTAATTTCAGCTACCCTTTTAAAAATTATTTGTGGTTTACTGTGGTTTATTGTTTCTACCCGTGAATATCATTTGGTACCAATAAACCATATTAGAGCTAAAAAAAATTAACTAGATATATAAATAAAGTATAGTTAAAGAATAAAAAATTTCACAATGTACTATGTAACTTCGAATTGTAAATTATAGGTGAGATTTACATTTTTATAAAAGCATGCAGTAATTTCTACAAAATCTATTCGCTCATTTTGTTTTGCATTTGAGGTATCATTAGAATCTTTTAATACTGAGAATGAATATTTTATAGCAATCATTCATAAAATATTGGAAGTACATGAAAAAAATAGGAAAATATTTCGCAAGATAAATATTTGATATTATTCAGCATACTGTTATTAATATTATAATTCACGACATAAAATTAATTTGGTAATACGTAAATCAAAACTTCCAACTATTTTCTAATTTACAAAACTAGACTGGCATAATATTGGTTAATGCTTCAGTCTTCGGTTCAACTACTCTAGTATTTGATTCTCAATTTGCGTTCCGAAAATTGGAGTAGTTGAGAATATACTTTAAATTATAGTGTCCAAAAAAAGATAGCTGAGAGATTAATAAGGGAAATCTATTTGAATAATAACAAGTACTATGACGACTATATAAGAATAATAAAAAAATATTATAAGATTCCTAATATAAATTATATTTATAATTTAAGTGTAGAGAATAACTTTATTTTTCAACAAATCAAACTAAAATCACATAATTTCCTTCAAAATGATATAATATTAGCTAACAACAAATTTTTCACTCCAAAATATTTTAAATTCCAAAGAAGTTAAATACCTAATGCTATTTGTTGGCTTTTATAAAACTTCAATTCTTTTTTATGAAGATAATTTTTGAAATAGAAATTCAAGAAGCTGAATAAAATAAAAATTACATCATAAAGATATGAACAATTTTTAAGTAAAAGCAAGCTATGGATAGTATAGACTGTTATCATTTATATAATGAAATGAAATTGCATCATTTTTTTATATAAAATTCGTTGAAATGTATGTTGCAAAATGTCAAATACTGGCTAGTTTCACAATATTCGAAGGTTAAAAGAAATTTTAGAACTCTTGATTAAATTTGTATTGAAAAAATATTCACATTTTAAACTCTCATTTAAAATTTCCGTTACGACGGCTCAATAAAAAAATAACTAATGTATTTCAATACATTCTTGACCCTTTTATCTTTGCGTTCAATCTACGCTTAGAAAAGGCTAAAAAGAACATTCTAGCGCATAGTTCTTGATCTCACAATCTGGCAGTGAAGGATGACCATTCACTGGACTAACATACTTCTTTTGGATTCACTGGCGATAAAAATAGGATTTGGCTTACGAAAGTAAAACGAAAAAGCGGAAGTGCATGTTCAGCGATAAGACGTACTTAAGATAAAAGTATCGTAATCTTTGAATCTGTGAAGTAGATATTCAAGGGGTAATTTCATATACAAACATCTGATAAAAAGCGAAGAAATTTCATATTACAAATGGTTTTTATTACTTCATAACTCATGAATTTGCTACATTTGGTAACAATATGAATGCATATGAACTGTTAAGCAATATTAAATATTTTCTCAATTTTTTACCAATAAGATTTATTTAGAATTTTAATTTAAAATAATTAGTCTACAATTTTACTAAAAAAGAGAGCTTTTTGATATTTATGAATTAAAAACATATGCAGAATAAATTTTGATCTCCTTTGGATCAAAATTATAAAATTTTTCTCTATCTGAAAATTTTCCAGGAGTTTCTTACATAAAAAAATTGTTAAAAAATAGAAACGTATCCAAATTTTAAGTATTTATGATTTTGAAGTCCTGTCGGATGATTTAGAAATGTAATGTAAAAATTGAAAAAATAGAAAATAAATTAAATTTTAAAAATACGTGATATTTTTATTTAGATATACAAACATAACTCTAAAATCAAAAAGAATATTTGTATATATCTTTTGCAGCAACGATGCAAGTTTATAAACAAATTCGTATATTTGTTCATTTTTCAAAAATAAAAGTTATTTCTTACGATTCACAGTGACACTGCATTTATATAGTATAACTGCAATGAATAAAGAAACTAGTAGACCGTTTGATGAACTTTCAATCATACTTATGTTAATACAATGAGAAACTTCTGGTATATTTTGCACAATATTTCATATTGAACTTCATGTATTTGTCAATTTTACATCTACAAGATCGAGTTACATATTTACGAACAACGCCTACCTCAGATATTAACATGCGTGCACATTGAAAATATTTAACATAATGGCAACATGTGAGCATAAAGAAAATCAAGGAAAATAAGTTATATTCGTATATGATTTATTTCACTTGGATGACTAAAAGGAGCGATTGATTAGAATTGCAGATCATGGAAATTTTTATTTCGTGAACTGTTTAAATGCAATTGTTTTTAAAGTGTAAGTGATAAGCACAATTGGAAATATAAGTCGTGAGGCCAGTGACATCACATAGATCACTGATGTCGAACGTGATTGATTGCTTGTGACAATATGCAGAACAATAGACATAATCTATTTAACCCATTGCACTTTAAGACTACTATCTTGTCTTGCAAGAAAATGAAGGCAAATGTACATTGAATTAAAGGACAGAACATTAACTATCCTCTAGCCAACTTGGTACAAGTAAAAAAAAGGATAACAGTAATATTTTTTACTATACAGAAGTATAGTATTAAGTATAATGCTTTGAAATTATGTAAAATTCATTTAGTTATTACTTAAAGGAAACGTAGACCACTCTTATTACCGAAAAAAAATTAAAATAAGTGGTATTTATTACATCTAATATAATACTGTATATTATACATACATTTAGTGATATCTTCCAAATATAAGTTGTCCATAAGTATTATTTTGTCCATAAAAGTACATATTTTAGAAAGCTCGTAATTAAGATGCATATTAAGTTTATATAATTTTGAAATAATATTAACAAATATCTAGAAACACATTTTTTTTTCAAAATTCAAATATTTTCAATTCATTTTTTATTTAAAAACAGATGTAAACAAAATTTCAATTTAGATCTTGAAACTAAAGTAAATGTTTGTGTACATTTGTAGATTTGAACAGCGGAACTACATATTTAATCAAAATAGGTCAACAAACTATCGAGGTATAGGAATCAAGTGTATTTTAATATGCTACATTGTTCAATATTTTGAATTCAAAATTTCATTACAGAATACGTAAATTCTTGGTAAATCACACAAAATTATCTCGCACATTTTTTTATTTGAATATAATCAAAAATTATCGAAATAAAACAAAATTCTTCGAAAACTGCGAACTATATTAGAAAAAGAATTTCATTGAAGCAGTAAAAAATTTCCAACACTATATAATATGTATGATAAAATATAACACCAAGAAGGAAATTATTTTAAAATTCATGTGGCCATGTCATCCATGTAAGTAATTGAATTTTCACTTCAAAAAGCAATTTTAGTGCTGAAATTTTATAAAAATTAAATTTTTGTTTTACCCTTTTCATCTCAAATTTGGGATACAATACATGATATCTAACGATAAACACATATACATGGTATGCATATAACACATGGTATGGACATAATGCTTACTGAAATTATAAATATTTTTATTAAAAACTAAACAAATGGCTATCTTTTAAAACGAAAAAATATGACACTAACATTAATCTCCAGCAGTTTGTTGAATCTGAGAATGTGGTTAGTCATGGATGAATCTTAATTTAATTATGGAAATGGCTATCTTTTAAAACGAAAATATTGGACACTAACATTAATCTCCAGCAGTTTACTGAATCTGAAAATGTGGTTAGTCATAAACGAATCTTAATTTAATTATGGAAATGGCTATCTTTTAAAACGAAAAAATTGAATACTAACATTAATCTTCAACAGTTTATTGAATCTGAAAATGTGGTTAGTCATGGACGCGAATTTTCATTTAATTATGCTTTTAAAACGAATATACTGGACACTAATATTAATCTCCAGCAGTTTATTGAATCTGAAAATGTGGTTAGTCATGGACGCGAATTTTCATTTAATTATGCAAATGGCTATCTTTTAAAACGAATATACTGGACACTAACATTAATTTCCAGCAGTTTATTGAATCTGAAAATGTAGTTAGTCATGGATGAATCTTAATTTAATTGGAGCATTCGGCAACATTCTTTCTTAGTATGGTTGGGCACTGTACCTGATAATACCCTTTGACTACATTAATGTCAAAATATACTACTTTCTTCTCTCTATTCTTTCCGAAGTTGTTCCAAGTTTATTTCTTCTACAACTTATTTAACGATTTTATATTCGTAGCCTTGCACTAATAATACAACTCTCTAGTAATATATACATAAAATATATTTTCTATTATATATTCCAAAATTTAATATATTCCTAAAGTAAGCGAGAGTAATTAGTTAATTGATTGCAGTGATTAAAATCGATAATTTATCGGAAATTTAGATTATTTAAAATAATTTAAGCAAAAACACATAAAATTTTTGAGCATGGGATTTTAGATTACATTTAAAACTATTATATAAAAAAATTCAGTAAGCAAAACAGACACAAGCGTTCTCATAACTTAAAATTGTTGAAGTTTATTTTACATAGTTTACTTAAGTTATATACATTTTTACATATAGTTTTTAAGGTTTAAATGGATAAATATAATTTTAATAGACTTATCAAAAAATATAAATACAATAATATCCTTCATTGCTCATTAGTCTACATATTTTAGCTTGCTTTTGAATATATGCATGCTTATGGGTATGCATGACTGTGTAGGAGTATTATGTGTAAAAATATGAAATGAAATTTATGCTAATTATTATAAAAATCAATTAGATATTAAATAAGAAATGAAATTCATACTACTACAGTCAAGAGAATACGATTATCGCCCACCATGAAGACTAGAGTCGTACTAGGTGGGCAATAGGAAATAAGCTTGCCAACAAAAAATTCCGATAACTTTATATGATATTTTTTATTTTTGTATTTTTTAGAAATTTGTGGCTTTTTTTAATTACCTTCTTAAATTATTAGTTTAAAAATAATATTTTAATTTTATATATAAACTAACAATGTTATAATATTTTAACTAATAAGCAAATTTTATTTTTAAAAAAATTGATTATAGTGATAATATGATTACAAATTTTTTTTCAATAACTATTCATTATCGTATAAAACTTACTTTGGACAAGTCAAGCTCGCTAGCCGACAGACACGAAATTAAGTCAAAAGGGTGCGTCTTTCGTTTAATCAGAGTACCACAAAGGTAAAAATTCGATTTTGCTCTAAGATTCTTCCGATAGATGGCACCACCAGTGGAGTCATTCCCTCAATTTTGAATTAAAAAAGTGTTGAAGCTATAGTAATATTATGTTGTCTAATGTATCGTTCTTACATGCGCACGATAACAGTTTGATAGCTGATTCTGGTCCGTCCCACTGAGTGAGTATATTTCAGCTAAAATTTCATAGATTGTAATTTGTAGAAAAGTCTGCAGATCAGGCGTATTGATTAATTTTGATTTTTGCTTAAAGTTGCGAGGAGACAGCTAATTTAGTTTTTTCGGTAAGTAAAAACCAACATCCAAGAACATTTTGCAATAAAACAAAATTCTCTACAAATGTTTCCTTCGGATTTATTTTCACTGTAGAGAGATATCTTTCAATATTATAGTTTTAAGAAAAGAAAACGAAAGAATGCAATGATAGTAGTACACTGGAATTTCATTTATTACAATTGGCAGAGGTGACAGTTAAATTGACATCACTTTGAGATTATCCTTCAGCAGTAAGTGGATTGACATGCTTTTCGTACGTGAATGCTTACCACAGTTTGTAATGCTTTAAATTATAAGCTTTTATCAAACTACTTTTAGGGTGCAAAATGCCTTTGAAAAACAAATTTCTATTCAACAAATCAACGAGCACATTATTTAATTGTGTGAAATAAAACTATTATTAAAATATATTAGACACATTATTAAACCAGGCATTCAAAGTATGCACATAAACAATAATATTATGTTTATTATTATTAAAATGAATTATATCAATTATATACTGCCACTTTCGGTAAATTATATTTTCAGCTCCAAGAAAAACTAACAATGTGTAAGAAAAATTAATGTTCTCTTAAAAATATTTAGCTTTGTGTTAATGCTAAACAAATATAAATAAGCGTTCGCTGAAATTTTTTCAAACAAAATATCAGCAGATTATGCAAAATTTTTATACCCTTGAATATATTTGCACATTAAAAATTTATTATATATAAATAAATATTGGATTAATCAGAAAAAGACTAATGTATTCAAATTAAGTATTATAATAATTTTAGTGTCATTTTCAAAAAACTTTCTAGGATATCATAGTCTACACACATGTATTTAGTAGTTTATTAAAGCAAACATTTATTAAGAGTTTGGTTTCATATTATTATAAAGAGATATAACATATAAAAGTGTCATTACATAGTTTGCAAAAATAATATACCGAACAAGGTACAGTTAGCTAAATTCTCTAATTTTAAAATCAGGTTAATGATTTAAGAATGAGAAGTATTTAACAGAAAAATAATATGTGTGTTAACTGTATTTAATACATTTTTATTATAATTGCTATATTTTGTCCGGTTTTTAATGAGGCTTCATTAATCTGTATAAATTTCTTATTAGACATCAATTCTTAAAGTAGTGTCTTTACATGTACATAAAATTATAATACGTTATGCATAAATTTTCATAATTACTCAATTTTTCTATTTTATTGTGAAAATTTTTAACGTAAATATCAAAAAATAACCACCTGCAGATTGTGAAATACATTTCGTTATATAAAAAGAATTGCATCTAGAAGTTATTCATTCTCACTTAAGCAAAATAGAAAAATATAAAACTCAAACCCCATACCGTAGAACATATAAACCTAAATTAAATTCTTTTCCTGAAGATTTTAATCACTTATGAAGCTATAAACGCAAATTGTAAAACCAATTTTACTGAAATCAACATGCATTAATTTCAAGCAACCACGCTAAAAATGTTGCCCAGGCGGTGTAAATGAAACTCATTAAGCAGAAATTGTAAAGTCTGAAAGCTGCTGAAAGTCTGGTTATCTAAGGGTATTTATTGCTTTCGATAAATTTCCCACCTCGCAGGCCAAATGGCTCTAGACCGTCGTAAAGAGATCGAAATTCCCAAATAAATGCCATGCACCCCTAAAATGGCTATTACCGTGTGCGTCAGATTTAATATAGGTGTTCATATTGTCACGGGTTTTATCAGTTTTCTCTTAAGAGCCATTTTAACTATGAAATCGAATATTGCAAAAGAATATTAGAAAAAAAAACATTTAACTAATAAAATATCCTAAATAATTTCTTTACTTTTATAATATTATAAAGAATTGTTATAGTTATAATAAATTAAAAATCATTAGATAGCATTTTAATATAATATTAGATTGTAATGAAATTAATTTTTAAAACAAAAAGGAATCTCAAGCAAATTATAAAAAAGAAATATTTTAAAAGTTAAAATATTGGTTTCAAGATAATTTAACTTCTCTTGAAAAAAATTTTTTTGCTAGTTTTTTTATTTAAAAAAAAAAGCAAAGTAACTCACATTTTATTTCCAGCTTTTCATTTTGTTACTTAAAATACATTCCATATAAGACACATTTTTCGTTACTGATAATTTACAAATGAAATTCATTGCTTTTTATTATTATAATTATTATGTTAATGGATGTCTTACATAAGAAGTATAGATAATATAAACTTTTCTAAGATATAATCTAATATTTATAAAAGAGAGAGAAAATAATTGTATAAATAACTGTATAAATAATGTACTTAGAACTGACTTGAAAGTTATACTCGTGGGTACGCTTATGCAATTTCAACCAAATCAATAACATTTTAACATATGTTTTCCTTTTAAATGTCAAAACAAAATTAATGTTTTTAAAAATAAAGCAAGAGGTAGATAAAAACTGCATAAAAAATGACCAAGAAAATGAAATTCTTTAGGAAATTGTAATTTGAAAATATTGTGTATAAATATCTTGTTATAAAAAATAGTTTAAAAAATTTTGAATAAAAAAGTCATTTACACCTAATATATAAATCACACACACAAGATTTGAGGATAAAACTTCAGTAGTCTTCAAATAATATTGATTTCCTATTTTTAGCGCAAAATAATTATGATATTAGAAATATTCAGGTTTTCTTTATAAGATCTGTATATATATATGTATATATGTATATATATATATATATATATATATATATATATATATATATATATATATATATATATATATATATATATATATATATATATATATATATATGGTTAAATAAACAGAATATGCGTTGTTTGATTCTATAAATAGCACATGTTATTTCTGCAAAATGAATCTCAATAAATACAAAGATATGCCAAATACTCAATATAGTAAACAACATGATAATAGCGTGGTCAACAATCTTAAAAGCACTCTGACAGATGTCGAGCTTGCTTTTAAGATTGTTGACCATGTTATTAACATGAATTAAAACGTTAACTTTTGACAGCGTATTATTCATCTGATATAAATTTTTGATAGTATAAATATCGATATTTATTCGCTGCAAACTCTTAGACATCAGTATAATCATCCTTTTTAAATGTAAACTAATGTAATTTTTTGTTATTATAAATATTGTTTTGTACGTTTGAAATGTGCCTGAACAAAAATAGTAAGTTAATTAACTCATACCATTAATCGCATATAAGAATCCTGCAATATGGATATTAATAAAAGGTATGGACATATCAAATGTATAATACATCAAAGATCAGGATAATAACATTGTCACAACAGTTTGAAAGCCAATCATGACGCTTGTCAGCTTTTCAACTCATCTACTCAAAATTTCACTACATTGATGTCATTGACTAGCAAATTTATGGCATAGAATCAAACTCATTTATACAACGACAGCATATTTCCATCGATATTGACAGAATCCCGGAAAAGATTATTCAGTGCATCTTACACTTCGCATATATATATATATATATATATATATATATATATATATATATATATATATATATATATATATATATATATATATATATATATATATATATATATATATATATATATATATATATATATATATATATATATATATATATATATATATATATATATATATATATATATATATATATATATATATATATATATATATATATATATATATATATATATATATATATATATATAATATATATATATATATATATATATATATATATATATATATATATATATATATATATATATAATATATATATATATATATATATAATATATATATATATATATATATATATATATATATATATATATATAATATATATATATATATATATATATATATATATATATATATATATATATATATATATATATATATATATATATATATATATATATATATATATATATATATATATATATATATATATATATATATATATATATATATATATATATATATATATATATATATATATATATATATATATATATATATATAAATATATATAAATATATGTATATATATATATATATATATATATATATATATATATATATATATATATATATATATATATATATATATATATATATATATATATATATATATATATATATATATATATATATATATATATATATATATATATAAATATAAATATATATATATATATAAACATAAATATATATATATATATAAATATAAATATATATATATATATATATATATATATATATATATATATATATATATATATATATATTAAGTATTATTATTTACCACTACAGGATACACTATTTAACATTTATCGTACAGCGTAAATAAAAATTATAAATTTTTAATAGTTTTAGATTAGATATTAGTGTTAAAACTATTAAAAAAAATTATAATTTTATAATAAATAATTTAATTTCAAATAAAATCATAGTATTAGGATTTTTTTAAAAGAGATGTATTAAAATACATTCAAATGCTATAAATCAGGTTAGAAAAGAAGAAATTAAGTTCTGAGAAATGATATGCTACGTTGAGAACACTAATAGGGATGTTATTTTTTAAACGTGCGATGAAAATTAAATATTGTGTCCTTGTAGTTCACAATGACATAACCGATTAGTATTTCATGTGCAGCTAAAATATTTACCTTAATGTCTCATTATTTCAGCTCCTGCCTACATGATAACAAATTTTGTGATTCTCAATGACAAGATAACCATTTTTACAGGTCTAGACAAAAAAGAAAAAAATATCAGAGAAAAAGAACTTTAAAAATCATATTTTCTGTACTGATCTCGGATTTTGTATAGAATTTAAAAAGTGTAAAAATAAATTACAGACAAATTATAAATAACCTTCAGTATGAGATATTTTTGTACAAAGATTAATTAGATATAACATTAAATATTAGAAGAGGATTTAACCATGATTAACACATGATTTCATTAGAATTATTGAATCGTATTTTGTTACAAAAAATTATAGACAACAATGAAACATTAAGTCAACACAGAAAATCAATAACTGCTGATCTGATAAGTTAAAAATGATGACTGCTTCAGGATTATATAATAATTGAATTTTATGGAAGGCACATTTCAATATTCATTTCATAAAATTACATTTAAAACTTTCTGTGAACGAATTAATTGGTCATTATAACTGGAATATCATTTTTAATTAAAAAAATTTAAAGAAAAATGCTAATGAGACAAACAAATTACAATTCAAATGGTTAAACAATAAGAAAAACTGCACGTCATAGACCTCAGAGAAGCAGCGAAGTAGGAACAGGTGTATCAAATATGATAATCGAAACACTACAAAACAAAACAGTCAAAACAATATTGGATCTAAGAAAGAACAACCGGATTCCTTATTTGCTAAGGACGCCTATAAGAATCACATATTCACAATAACTTCTCCAGCATCAATGTCGCTTTCAACATAGGATCAAAGAAGGAACAACCGGATTCCTATTTGCTAAGGACGCCTATAAGAATCACATATTCACAATAACTTCTCCAGCGTCAATGTCGCTTTCAACATAGGATCAAAGAATGAACAACCAGATTCCTTATTTGCTAAGGATGCCTGTAAGTACCACATATTCACAATAGCTTCTCCAGCATCAATGTCGCTTTCAACATAGAATCAAAGAAGGAACAACCGGATTCCTTATTTGCTAAGGACGCCTATAAGAATCACATAATCACAATAACTTCTCCAGCGTCAATGTCGCTTTCAACATAGGATCAAAGAAGGATCAACCGGATTCCTTATTTGCTAAGGACGCCTATAAGAGTCACATATTCACAATAATTTCTTCTGCAACATTGATGTCGCTTTCAATATTGGTTGACAAAAATTCGAAGTTTTAAAAGTATACCATTTGACAATAAGTTGGCGACTCTAATTTCATTAACGTAATAATTTCAAAGTTGATCAATTACTACTTTAAAAGCAGAAAATACCTTAGATGATATAGTAATACACTGCTGGACAATTGCTAAGGACGGATCACAAATTGCAATGTAGCATAACATTAAGCGAAACATGAGGCCTAGTAAAATAAAATATAGTTGCCACACTGTTCAGACATTAGAATAAAGAATATTTATTGTTCTGAAAAGTACAAAAGCTGTGAAACATCTGAAAGAAAAAAATTTTCATTTGATGCTGCATACGGAAAAATGGAACAATACATCTAAAAGTCAGCAGGCACCTTGAAAAAAGGTATCAGTACGGGATATGTCCACCGTGGGGTGTGATGCAACATTCCACACGTCGTATCATACTTTGCACAA
This sequence comes from Latrodectus hesperus, assembly GCA_037975125.1. Taxonomy (NCBI): domain Eukaryota; kingdom Metazoa; phylum Arthropoda; class Arachnida; order Araneae; family Theridiidae; genus Latrodectus; species Latrodectus hesperus. The sequence continues at coordinate 8,104,144 of CM075857.1, read as the reverse complement.
CATTATCCAGGAACTGTTGAGGCAATTTATCCCATTCCTCTGGGAGTGCACGAATGAGAGTGTTCTTGTTTGTCGGAGGATAGTTTCGACCAGCAACTTGCCTCCCCAAAGCATCCCACACATTTTCAATGGGGTTTAGATCTAGAGAGCGTGATGGCCATAAGAGGCATTGAATACCCTCGCTGTCTAGACAATCCTGAACAGCGAGTGTTCGATGACATGTTGCGTTGTCGTCCATAAAATCAAATTTACCACCGACAGCACCATGTAAAAGACGAACATGAGGAAGGAGAACTTCATTAATGATCGTTGGCCCGTCATAGTCCCATTCGCAACCACTTGTAGGGGCGTGATCATGATGCCGGCCCACACCAGGACACTGCATGTCGGATATCGGTCCCTTTCCTGGATATTTTCTGGACTATAAGCAGTACCATTCTCGCGCCAAATCAGTTGGCGTCTACAATCCGATGACAGACTGAACCTACTCTTATCTGAGAATAGTACGCATGCTAAGTACGCACACCTGTTCAGTGCAATTGCGATGCTCACGACACCATTGCAAACGGGCAGTACGGTGCTGTCTGGTCAATGGGACACACACAACAGTTTTGCATGCGTATAGTCCTCCTCCCCTCAAACGTCTGGCAACAGTTTTTCGGGAGATCTGACTTTCCTGAGGCAGCAAGAAACTGATTTGCCACCCGCTGAGCTGGGGTGCGCCTGTTCCATTTCTGCTGATAGGACGATATATCTGGCTTCTGCAGGCGTCGTACTTCTAACACGACCTTACCCGTGCCACCTACTACACATTCCAGTAGTTTTAAATGACTTCCACAGCCATGAAACAACGCTGTGAGCGATGTCAAACTCCCTGGCAACATCTGTTATTTTTCGCACTTCTTCGATCTTCCCAATAATTCGGCCACGCTTAAAATCATCTAAGTGATGTCGGGAAGACATGCCAAAAATTTCAAGTACGTCTATTAAATCTTTCCTGTAAAATTTTGACTTGAAACAACAACTGTCCACACGCGTCCTTTAAAGCTCTTACAAACCTTTAAAGCTCTTATGAACGCTGTCACGTGATGAACAGACATGAAAAAAAATTGCATACGCATACTTCTTATTACTATATCCCGCACTTATTATAATTTTCCACATTTTGCTTCCTTTCATTTTGTGGTTGATATGGATGATAGTGTTATCCGTCCTTAGCAATTGTCCAGCAGTGTATATATCAAAAATATTTTATCCCTTTCATATTTTTTATTCATGAATTTTAATCATATTCCATAAAATTTCCAAGCTCTTATTTTTAAACTTACATTTCATAATACTAATTATTTTTAAATTTTATTGTAACAAGTATTAATTTGTTCTATATTTTATTTCTATATTTCTTCAGTATTTTATTCTAATAAATATGCAAAATGGCGCTTCGAAGGATAAGCAATTAAGAACATTTTCTAAACAGGCTCGCAGTGGAGAATATAGTATTTTTCTTCTGCTTTCATTTTAAACATAGTATTAAAAACAGGTTTACAATCGATTAGTCAATTGGAGCATGAAATAAATTTCTCCTTCGTTTCAGTATCTTGTATATTTAATAATAAATTAAGGAAGTTAAATAAGCTATCAAAATCTATTTTTATATTTGAGATATTAATGCTGTAAATTTTATAATTTCCTTTAAAATAATTGTATCGTTTATTCAATGACACGAATATTTCGAATGAATAACTACTAAATATTAAGAAGAAATAAAAAAAAACAAATTAGAACATTAGTATCCATAATAGCAAATGTAAAATGGAATCTCTAAGTAATAGCTTACTTCTTTACAATTTGTAAAAATGGAGGTAAATATATAAAATTTTAAGAATTTTTAATTAATATTTACTTAAAAGCAATTTTTAAAATATCTAAAAAATGTATGGTTTATAATCAGAGAAAATAGATTACATAATAAAAATTCTGATACCGTAAAATAAAATTCTGAAAAAAGTAATTTAATTTTAATTTCATTAACAAATAATTATTAATCTAGTATATCAAATTACATATAAAATTCTCTAATTATGCAATAGAAAATCATCATTTTTAATGATTATTTTATGAATGTTTTATGAATTATTCATTTTTGAATATAATTTGCAAAACCATGTGCAAGAGATGCTAATCTATTTAATTTATGTAAAATATTAATTTCGCAACAAAAGAATATGTGTTTGCAGCGGTATACAAAATTAAATTATAATAAAAGGTATAATTGAAAGTAAAATGTTCGTAGTTTAAACTTTTATTTTATGCATACATTATATTAGCTCCCTAAGATAAGATATTAAATTAGTTATTTAAGAATAAATTCACGTGCCTTGTATGCCACACAAAATTTAACTAAAACAAAAATCATTATAAAAAGTAAAATGTTCGTAGCTTATAAATTTATTTTAATTTATTAAATAAGAAATTAGTTGCCTAATAGAGAAAGTTTATACAATAAAGGTAATTAATTATACATGAATAATATCTTTGCATACATTAAGAATTTAAAATTCGCATAAATAAATTAAAATTTATGCGTGCAAATAAAAAAAAATGTTAACATATATTAAATACGTTTAAAGCTTTCATTTCTATCCCGTCAAGTAAAATAAGTTTTCCATCATTGGGAAAAAGACAATATTTAAATATTTAGCAAAGAATTTAAATTTTTGATCGCGATGTATATTAGTGATCAAAAACTTGCAGATTAGTTTAAAAGTAAAATTTACAGCATGTGCTATGAGACGTTTAACTGAAAAAATTTATTTGATTAACAATGAAGAGGAAATAAGGATGTAGTGCTTCCATATGTGTGTGTTTTAATATTGACTGAATGACAGTTGAATACTAATAGAAATAAATCATCAAACCATTTTTCTTTATTTCATTGGGGCTTCGCGTTTTACAATAATGTAAATATTCTAATAGATATGATTAAAAAACGGATATCGAATTTATTTATAAAAAGCTTAACACATTAAATATTTAAATTTCATTTAATTTTAGTATGAATAAAATTAAGTAAAATAGGTAAAAACAAATCCATAAAAAAATTATATTTACTCTTATAGAAAAAGAAATACTGAGAGATTCTGGCTTTCATTTATCATGTTGAATAAGCTTATGAAAAAGATTGATCTCGTTTTACGGAAGTCAGTATTAATTTTATACAGTTTTCAAAAAATTTGTTATTTAAGACATAATAAAACGAACTAATCTCGTATTAATTTACGATACAAGCAAACAAAGTAAGAACAAATCCCTAGACAGATTTTTTTTTATTTACTGTATAACTAATTTACATTATCTTTCACAAAGTAAAGTCTCGTTATTCATTTCATAATTAAATAAATCCTTCCCTTTTTTACATCTAATCATATGTATTAGAGTAACATTAAGAGTAAATATAATTTTTTATGGATTTGTTTTTACCTATTTTACTTAATTTCATTCATACTAAAATTAAATGAAATTTAAATATTTAATGTTAAGCTTTTTATAAATAAATTCCATATCCGTTTTTTAATCATATGTATTAGAATATTGTATCAAGTTGTATCAAGTATGTAATCAAGTTATATCAAATATTGTGTTTGTTATTTTTTGACAATCACTATATTTTGCCCATTAAATTTATTTTAACTTCAAAAATAATTTCACACTAATATATTAATGAATATTTCCTATTTAAATGGATAAATAAACCATCATGATAATGATTTGTTTTAATTCAAATTAGTAGATAGCTTACCAATTAAATCTATCTATCTTAATGTTGCCTTTAAAACTGAAGGGTACGTGTTTCCTAAATGATTTATTACAAAATGTAACTTTTTTCATACGAAAAGAAATTACGAAAAGGCTTAAAAACTCGTTCAAAAAGATGTACATGAAGAAAACCAAAATGTGAACTGTCCCTCCCTAATTTAAAAATAAAACTGAATCGAACGTGAGATCTATCACTTCGAAGAGTACAATCCTACATTTACCAAGTTTATTAACGAGATCATATTATTCTGAAATTATCATTTTTAGAAGCTTCTTAACTTTTTGTAATTCTAATTTAACTTAAGCGAGAAAAAACAAACAATAATTCATAAAACTGTTCAAAAATAATCTGACAATATTTAAAGAGAGAAACAGAGTATTATCTTACAACTAAGTCTTTAGTATGGAAAGTAGGTATTATTTTTTTCAGAAAACCCCTTTTTCTCAAAACATAAGTTTGTTAAATTAATGTAAAAAAAACCATTATCACACATACACATACTTTTATATATATATATATATATATATATATATATATATATATATATATATATATATATATATATATATATATATATATATATATATATGTATAACAAAATATAGGCCTGAACTACCAACTCGAAGACAATAGAGACCAGGTTAAATGCCAAATAACAGATAAAAAAATTTTTACATCCACAACAGCTACAATTTTACCACAATACTTCAAGTTTATAGATTAAAAATAAAGAACATCCCATGATAAAAAATAAGAAAGTTTAAAGTTTTTGATTATTTTAGATTGATTCTTCTAAAAATATATTCATTAAAAATCAATAAATAAATCCATTAAAATTAAATGAAAAGATTATATCATGATTGAGTGTTTGGACACTCAGTTGTTGTTGGCAACAACTCAAATGCCGTTTGATGCAATCAAAACAAATGTCCATCTAAACATGTTTTGTAGATTGCTAAATTTCTATACAATTTCTTTCGTAAGCTTATGATCCTATTTTTGGATGTGAGGGTTGAGTTGCTTGGAGTTTACGGTTGAAAGGAAATTGTGAAAAACATCTATATTTGAAATGTGAATCGAACTCATGAACTCTTGCGATAAAAACGAGAACGTTTAACTAATATCAAGTCTATAGTAATATTTTGCTCACTATTTTATAAAATATATAAGAGCTTACAGTTAAAAAAATTTAAAATAACCGCTTTATTAAAAAATTTCTATTTATTATAATATTTCTGAGACATTTCAAATCAGACATTCATTTTAAATGTCTCAATAGATTTATTTCATTTAACATATTGATTAAAAACACTTATATTTAAGCCAATATAATGTAGCTTAGATAAAATAACATTTTAAATTTGATAAAATATTGCATATCCACTATACACATGAATAAAATATTTGTAATTAATTTTATAATAAAGATTTTTTAAGCTTTATTCAAAAAAATTTATATTTTATATCAGTTAATTGAAGGTGATAGGTAATGTGTATATAAAAGCCAATAACAGTAAGGCACTTTGTGGATGTCACAGTATATTCCTTCCCAAGAGAGATTTTCATATATATTTATATCCATAGTGATAATGTGTAATATATATGTATATCAAGATAATATACAGACCATACATATTTATATAGATAGACAGATTAATAGATGATTCTGTCCACGTACAGCAGGGAAACCGATAACCACGTGCAACTTAGCCTGATATATAGGGTAAAGACCTATGCCTTTAGTTATTCATAAGCATTGAATTCCCTAGCTTTCGATCATAAATCAGAGATATATAGCACACTTGCGCACAATGGGGTCATTTAAAATTTGTTTCATGTCAGTAGTTACAGAGAACTTTAGCAGCTAATTATCTGAATTTTCCAATGGTTTCAGTATTAATGTGTGTGATCAAAAAATTTGCTGATCATTAATTAATATGACCACAACAATCGTTTAATTTTATTGATATGGTAACTTAAAATACCCCTGAATTTCATAATTTCATATTTGTCAAAATAGTTTTAAATTCTACTTCATTATAAAGAAATAAATACTATTTTTAAAATTGAAAACCAAACAGCTGAACAATTAATAAAAATTGAAATTTTTTATCTTAGTTTTCTATAGTTTAATGTTTAATAATACCTGAATAATTCATAAATGTGGTTTCATGAATACCTTATAAACAATGTGAATAAGAACAATGTCGGACGCACAACTAATAACAGAAAAGAAAAATATAAATATATCATCAAATTATAAAATAAATATTTTAAACCTATTAATCTTGGATCTTTTAAATCAGATACAATGTAATTTTGTTTTAAAAAAAAAAAAACACTGAGAGGGAAGCCAGTCGGCTATTGCTTTGGCTTCCAGTTCAGAGGTTCATGGACTCGAATCCTGTGTTGAGCATAGTTGTCTGAAGCAGTTCGGAATCCATTTCAAATTGTATGTCAAAGTCTAATTAGAACTCATGTGCAAAAAGTTACCGTCGAGAGCCACGAGTAAATCAATCTAATATTAAATTAACACGATTTTTTCAGTCAAACATTAGACTTTCAAATGTAAAAAATGTAAATGTTCCCATAAATGTAAATTTCAAATGTAAATGTTCTCGTAAAATATGTACGAGATACAAATTTTCAATTATATACCGTAAACATTTAACAAAACAATTAAAATATATATGCGAATTTTTTAATCCAATGTAAAAACGATGATAGTTAATTCATTTCATTGACAAAATGTGCTATGTCCATAACTATTTTTAAATATAGACATTTAAAAAATATGCCCATTTAAGTACATCGTTTTGTTTACTCATAGTAGAATAAATACGATCATTTATAGGATACATTCAAAGAAGTTTAAGGCAAAGTAGAAATGACTTTAGTCAAGTATAACAGTTGGATAAACTTAACAAATTAATTTGCAAATACAATAACATGCAATGCATCTATGTTATTAGACTAAAAATATTATTAATTTCTTACTTCTCACTTGAACTTAACTTATATAAACTTCAATTATTCTGAAACGTATTCAAAATAAATTATTAAATTAACTAATCATTTGTAACAATTTGAAAGAAAGAAAAACACTTTCGAAAAAATTCAATGTAAGAGTTGAATTACATTAATTTAAAATTAAAATTATTTAAATTAAAAAAAACCACCAAAATTAGTATTTTCCAAATATTTTTAAGCGTTAAAATTAATATATGAATGCATTTGATCAATATCTCCAGAAAAATCATATGGAAATAACAAGTACTTTGGAAGTAGGCATCAAACAAACAATTCCGGGAAGTTTTCCTTAACTGTTGCAATGGCCAAAACGCTACATAATCAACAATAACGAATGAGTTACGACATTCTACTGATAAAATTTATTACATCAACGAAAAAAATATGGGATTCTTACTTTCCCATTTTATGACAGAACCTTCCTTAATCGACTCCTCTTACAAATATTTTCACTCGCGATTCGTGTCACGGGCAACAGTTAAGCAAAGTCGGACTCTCCCCAATAATTAAAGACGAGAATTAGAGGTAAAAGGGTCACGAGTCTTCCACTTTCCTTTCTTTCTGAGTATCATCATCTGAATCATTTCTCACTCGAAGACTTTCCTTAAAAAGAATGCGATTATATCGCTCATCTCCCTATTCATTGTTAGAAGAAGGAAATATTCTGTTTTCGCAATACCAACAGCCGTGTAATAATATATCCTTATATGGAAGGCATTTACATCTTAGTATCAAGTCTTTTAAAATAAATAACTTGTCATGTGAGAACTGGAAACATTCAAACAATGATATTCTAACTAAATTTATTTTTCTACAGCATCGTGGCAGAAACAAAGTATACATAAAATTAAATTTCCTATATTAAAAAGTAGAAATTTCAAAAATATTCCGACTAAATACTGACTAAAATTAGTACAAATTAATTTGTAATTATAAATTCTTGAAGTATATTAGCGAAGTGTTATAATATGAAACTATTTCCGCAAATTTAAAAGCAGAATGAATAAAATTCTTGACTAAAATACAACTAAGCTAAATTTGTAAGTGTTTAACAACACAACTAGCCCAAAAGAAGCAGCATAACTTGATATATATATATATATATATATATATATATATATATATATATATATATACATATCGAATATCTTATATTGTATTTTCTGCTTTAAATGAATTCCCCCTACTTGTCTAGTGGTCAGCTTGTCTGACTGTGGATAGGGAGGTCCTGGGTTCGAATCCCGGTTCTGGCATGGATGTACTATCTCTCTCTATGTATCCTGTCTTTGTCCTTTCCTAGTATGAATGTGGAGTGAATGGTTGCCTACCCTATAAACGGTTACCTATGGAATGTGTGTACTGAGGAAGTCGGACTCCACACCAAAATATGGTTCAGTTGGAAAAGTGGAGTAGCGCAACCCATATTGCAAGCGTGGCTGGCACACGACAACAACAACTTTAAAAGAATTAAATAAGTATAAATTCAAAACTTGTTGCAACTTGACTTCGATGTATGGAATAATTAGAATTAATTTTTAAAGATGAAAATGTAATATATTCCATCGTTCATAATTTGATTTTATAAAACTTTATGTCTAATTTATGTTATATGGTATAAAGAATTTTATAACCATAATCGATTACGTAATTTTAATTTTTATTAATAATTTGTCAATATAACTTTCTTTGCTGAATGATAAAAATTTGAAAATATTTATGGTAATAATAGTTATTTTTATAGTTGGTAATGTTATATATATTGTAAATTACTTCAATTTTTAACCGTGATTGGATACTAGAATAATAGTTAAAAATTTCTTCAGAGGATTTATTATATAAAAATAAGTATAAGGAACAAAAAGGTTGATTTACCATAATATTTATAAATGAGAGGATGTTACATTAATTGCATGAAGTTAGGAATATTTAAAACATTTAAAGCATTAAAAGTAATTAAATCAATAATAACAAGCCTGATCATAATGTTTCTGATTCACAGAAGGAATTAAAGTAGTAATATTAAAACATTTGATAAAAAAATTTATAAGTAATAAAAGGAAATTAATAACTTCCGAAGTTAGAAGTGAAAAAAAGTGATTTTGAATTGCAGTGTTTGTTTACGCAAAATATTATAGATGATTTTATATACCATATAAGAGAGTTTGTTAAAATTTTAATCTTCTCAATGATTTTTTTTAATTATAGATTGATTGGTAGCTTACTATAAGGTTGCTATAATATTTATTTTTAATAACGGCATCAATAGATAATACTTCAAGTGTTTATTCCAAGTGATTGTAAAATAAACAAGTGTAGACATGAAATCTGAATGAACTTATTTAAAATATTCCAAAGAGTGTTTTGATTTTGGTAAATGTATTTTTGAGCATTAATCGTAAATCAAGTAATAAAAAAGTATTATTCTCTCAATATTTTGCTATTAAAATATTAATATATTTGAAAAATGTTATTATTTTCATATTAATTTCTATATAAATTTCTATAGAAAACCATACTCTGCAATAAAATAGGTAAAATAATTGAGAATGTGGAACAAAAAAATGATAAAGAAAACAATAAATAGAGAGATTTTATAACACAAAAAAGTTACTATTTTCATTACTCAAAATATATTTTCGCATGTACAGATTAGGGCGACCAAAAAAATGTATATAGCCTACAGGCAAATTCCTAGTACGCCTATCATAGAGCAATTTCTTCCACCTGTTCCAATTATTGTTACCATCAACTCAAATTCCCCCATTTTCTCTGCCGATATTTCTTTATAGGAGATATTACACACACTTAAAAAGTTACAAACAAAATTTAACAAAACTATCATTATTTTATTATGAAATTTCCTATATTTATGATCATCATTAAATAAATGATAAAATATTAAAAATCATTCTTTGAATGAAACATTTCAAATGTTTAAACTTCAGATATTCAAATAAATAAAAATAATTTAATATTGTGAACCTAAACCATTATTAATATTATTCTATGAGATATGCAAGCACAATAATTAAATTATACCAAAAAACCTACTTTTCACATATTGTATCATTTGGTAGCATAGGTACACACAAAATCTATATAAAATCTATATATTTGTAATAGTATCTCTATAAACTAAAACATATTTTCTTGACAAACATGTAATTTATGATTATACTAATATAAAATAGATTCAAATGTCACATGATTTATATATAATAATGTTCATTAATATATATATATATATATTGAAATTAAAATATGAATTTAACAGAATATACTCAAGTCAGCAAAGTAAGTTTGTAATATAAAGCATGTACTTACATAGGATATCATTGGCAGATTCAAAGAGGCAGACACTGTTGCCTCAACCTCACAGGAATTTTCGGGTCCGAAAAATGCTAAGACTCCTTTACGCCACATGTTGATGACAGCGTTAGTGCCAGCCAGTGTCTCTCCCCTTGTATCCTCATAAATGAACTCTAAAGTGTAATTTTCCGGTAATAACTTACGTTCATTCACTTGTTTCACGGCGTAAGTCATGGCACCACTAATAATAAGACCTTGCCTTGGTTTCCCATGGATGTTCGCCAAGTAGCCAACTGTCAGAGTAGTTGGCCCACCAGCTGCACACAACGGTGCTAACCTTGTACTGACTAGTAGCATAAGGATGAGATTCATCATTACTACAGGAAGCGATGAAACACAGAAGGAATAATTCGGTTGCACCATTATAAGAATGATGTTAAAGACTTGTTCTTTTCAGGAATGTGAGTTTGGCGACTTTCTCAAATGACTTCTGTATCACATGAAATGAAAACTCCATATTCTGATATTGGTGATTAACGTATCGATATATACAAATAATTTCGAAAAAAGATTTTTTCTTTTCTTGTAGACATCAAATTTTTAAGTAGTTGCACAGGTAATGACGTAACATCGAGAGATTCACAACAAAAATATATCACCTTTTGTTTTGCAAATTGAACACAGTTGCCTTTTTAAATGTAATTAGTAGTTTTCTAACACTTTTGTTCGATACTGGTTTCTTTTAAATAACCGTAAAGGTGTACCTCATGAAGTTCTAAAAACGTTTTGAAGTTTATCTCGAAGTCAGATCACAGATGAGTAGTAAAACCGCCTTCTCAATAAATCAAATTTTTGAAGAAATATTTACTACGATTGAATAAAATAAATTTATAATACAGAAATGCATATGTAAAGATTTATACTTGCAATCGATTTGTCATCTTCTTCACAAGAATAAATGAGCACAAAAACATGTCATCAAAGCAACTTTCAAATGTTACCATATGCGTAAATTATAACTAAAAACACAACTTCCGAATCTTTCAATATTCATATTATAACATTCCTTTCCATTCCTATTGAAAATAATCTGAAATTATAATAAATAAATGCGAAGGAACAAAAATCACAGTGCACAGGTTCATACATCATTGTAAAGATGCTAAAAACAGTTGACATGAGTTTGGAATTTAGAATATATTTAGAATGGTACAGTGACTAGAAAGAATTCCACAGGGAATGAAAAAAAACTCGAATGAGCAACACGATTCATCGTCGAATACCTTCCAATCTCAAGTTGCCAAAGTTTTTTTTGATTGGTCACATTGATACAACACACAAACAGAAGTTGAGTTATTTATCTCTTCAACCAGTCTCTTGAGAAACAGTTGGGAGCTTAAGAGATAACATCGTTGAAATACTGCTCTGATAAACAACCGCTTCACAAGCAAAACCAGCCACGGAAACGCACACTTGTTGCTCGCCCGGAAAAACTTTCACCACTCCCGCAATGAAAATCGTATACTAGCGCGACCTCGCGATTCTAACTTTTGTTTTTTATCGTCTGAAGTACTTCATCCCTTTTCACTTCAATTCACAAACCTGCTTTAGAAGTAGAATGAAAACAAAAATTGTATAATTTTAGGTATTACCTTTCATGCCCAAATCCCGTATTCGCCGATAACCAATCGGCCAAAAACGATTCTTAGACGACATTCGGGAAAGAATATATTTAGTTCTATTTTTTATTATTTTATCCTCTTTCCGTTCTTTTTCAGCTGCTATTGTAAACAGTCGGTTGACCTCGCGGTTTATCAGCTGAGAAAGAAGACCAGCGATAAGTCAGGGGCATGATTTGACTTGCGTGTTGGCAGAAGACGACATAGAACTCCGCTCAACTCCAGTGTGTTCGCTGGAATGAAGCCCTGCGCGCGGTTTCCGTCTTCGCTTAGCTGTTCGAGTCACAAGGGCAGGCGTCGGTAAAAGCGAAAATACCGTCTCTGTCGTTACGGCGCACGTGAATTTTCCTTCTTTTTTCGTGATTACGTTACCCATTGGGCGAAGACTGACACGTGGTTGGGGGAGACAGGTAAAAGTCGCTCTGAGCAAGCATGAAACTTCCACTATTAAGTAACGACTGAGTCTGCTGCACAGCTATTATTTATGATTCCTATGTAATTAATTGGCATGTCAAAAAAATGTCTGAATATTTTATATTTTTCGCATTACAGTTTATATATATTTATTTTTTTGTGTACTGAAAGCGCAAAAAAATATATTCTCATAAATTTTAATAAAAGAATTGCTTTAAAGAAACACAATAATATGATTTTACTTTACATATTATTATCTTACTTTTTAAAATTACATTCACAAAGGAATAAACTTATATATACGATTGCTATTTATTATGAAGAAATGCATGTTTTAAATAATTGAATGCGAATTTTTTTCTAAATAAACTATGTAAAAAAGAGTAATTGAGTATGTAGCAATCTAATTATCAGAGGAAATATTTTCAGTGTTTAACTGAATATATTAAGCAGAAAAATTTACACTTTAGTATGTCAAATATTCGAAATTTTTTTATGAATAAATATATTAATAAATCATTATAAAATGATTTCGAATTTTATAAAAGCAAATTTCAAATCATTATGATGTAAATGTAATTTTTAACAACTGATGTAAAATTAATCATTTTATCAATAAAAAAAACATCACCATTTATTAAAAATCAAATATTTCAAATAAAAATAATTTAATTTAATAATTTCATACATTCATTTTATCGTAGAATTTTTGAAATTGTAATGTTGTTAACAATCACACGCACAGAAAAATTTATTTTTTTAAAATTTTAATATTTAATTTTTTAAATATTTTTTATTTCTATTTATATAAATTCAGATATGCGTATTCTTTTATTACCTCCATTCAAAAATATAGTCAAATTTTAACAATTATATTCTTTTTCATTACTCTGATAAATTTTTCTCGTTTTAAGTTTAAGGATTTAGTAATAGTAATTAGAAATGTATAAATGCATCAGCATTATTTCATTAAAATTGACTGTAAAATTAATTATAAAAAGTTAAATGACTATAATAAAATTAAATAAATGCTTATAGATACCTAAATTGTTCTTCAATTAAATTATATCATAAATATCTGCATAATGACACTTCAAATAATATAATATGCTCCTCTGCTTGTCCCCATTTACAAAATAGTATGATTTAATTTTTCTCATGATGTTATAAAGGAATCTTTATAATATTCTTTTATAATAGAAAAGCTTTCAAATATTTTGTAAAGGAAAAGTTACCTTGATATAAAATTTTATATCTTATTCATCTTTTATAATAAATGTTTTTGTTGAATTCCTGGGAAAGGAGCCTGAAAAAATTCCATTCTCTTTTACAGTATTTATATTTTTAATATTTATATTAAAAATATTAACTGAAAAAAAGTTTAGTAAAAAAATGATTTGCAATAAAGCTAAAAAACCCTGCTTGTATTTTAAGAGTTATATTATGCAATAAATTTAATGTAATAAAAATTAAATTTCAATTAAATCAATTAAAATATAAACTACATTTAGTTTATTAAAACTGATTGTAGATTGTAACATTAAACCAATGGGTCATCTAACTCCTAACCATAAAAATAATTTTTTTTCTTTCCAAGATAAATTCATGATGTAAAAATATAGTAATTTTTTGTAAGTAAAATCATAATAAACTGGAAAATTTTTAGAGAAGAAAAATGATTTGTAATCATGTTAAAAAAACCCTTGACTATATTTTAAGAGAATTATTTTACACCACAAATAGTCAATAATAAAAAATTAAACTATTAAGAACTGAACTGCAATTAATTTATAATGATTAGTGCTAAATTTGGTTATGTTAATGGGCAAGGTAGCTTATATCAATAAACATAACTAAGTTTTCCTTCCAAAAATGCGAACATCCATCTCAAGAATCAAAACATTTTAAATCATTATGAAAGTTGATAATTATAAATTAAACTCTAAATATCTTTTAGTACATGTCTGTAGTATCAAGTAGTATATAAATGCTTATTACCTAGCTTTTAGATTACTAATCAAGCAATTCCCAATTTACTAGATAAATAGAGGTAGTTCTATAAATTTTAGAAACAATTTACTAAAGTATTTCTACATGCATTTAAAGTATTCAAATTTATAACTTCTCTTTTACCATTATAACAGAAAACTGGATACAATTAACCCAAATAGAAATTACAAATCAATAGACATCGCTAATTAATAGATGTAACATTTATCGTGCTTCAGAGGCAAATTCATTTACTTAATAATCTTGTAATTAATTTGCACTGATCTCTTAACATATAATTAAAATTAATTCTTTAAATTATTCTATTTAATTAATTACACTATACTGATGATTGATTAACTATACAATTGATGCTCGTTTTAACGAATTCATAGGAGCTGGCCAAATATCTCTTAAAATCGAAAGTTCGTAAAATAAAAAAATAATTATTTGTTTTTAATTTAGCTTTTTTTACAAAACTGCTCTCTCTTTATAGAAGTAATGTCAGAAAAAATTAATACGCATTATATAAAAAATGTATTGTTAAAAACTTCATACTTAAAAACGTTTTCTTACAATCATTTTATAGATGGAAAATCAAGCAAAGAAATCTCTTAACTTTTTTTTCAGTTTCAAGACTATAATTTTAAAAATACTTTTTTCGATGTAGGGAAGCATTTCGCCATATTGTTTTTCTCAAAAATTACCTCAACCTTGTTAGTCATTCATCAACATTTTCTGCAGACGGTTTCAGCATCGTGTCATTTTCTTGTATGATATATGAAAGTTGTTTTCAATCATATTTATTATGTTCTCAATATTTTAATTATTTAATACATCTTAAGAACCAATTACACCTGAAAAAATATTCAAAAAGTTCTGAAATAAAATTTTGGGCAACAGTGGGTTCGTTTCCCGAAATTCTTGGATGAGTAATTCTTTTTCACTCAAGTTGTCAGATAAATTTACTTGAATTTATTCTGTTACAGGGTTTTCTTTAATAAAGCAGGCACGGCCAAGATATCGTTTATTCTGCAACATCATACCATGCATACATTGACAAGTGCTCTGCGCCTAGATTGTCAATTTCATAAGGGATTCTAAGCTATAATCACTCCTTGGAAAATGTACCCTGCGACATTTGCTCTTGTACATATTGATTCCATGCAGATGCAAGGGCTACAAATCGGAAATTAGATTAGGTAACAACGATTTTACTTGAATAGCTTAAAAAAAATCCCGAATTTCAACATCAGCAGTGTAGTTATCCGCAATTATAGGAATTTAAACATCTCCAATAAAAACTTCTATTAAAGTTTTTCCACCGTGAAATAATAAAGAAGATAAAATAATCAAATGAGAATAAGAAAAATAAACGTGAACCAGGTATGGAATCAAATTTGTGAAAAGAGCTTTTTTAAAATTTTAATTTGTAAATGGAATTAAAATTACGATATATCTATGGGAACATGGTTTATTCAAACACTAGATCCCAAAATAGTGAGTGTTCGCAAAGACAAGCGTCTCTTGTATTAATTTGTTTCAATTTATATGCATGAATCAATGCATATTACCATTGAACAACGAAAAGTTTTTTTTTTATTTAAGATTTGCGAGTTAACTTAATCAATTAATTTGTAATCAATGTACATTTGTTTGTTTTTTAATATTTACCGATTTACTTTATTCACAATTACTATATTCAACCCTCAATAAATTGATTTAATTTATTTTGAGTTTTCGTGAAATTCTAGATTTACATAAATAGTCTAACTGAATATTTTTCATTCAAAACAAAGCATTTGGTCTACTAATACTATTTTTTATGATGGAATTTGTCTTTAACTTCATTTTGTATTACAGCAACTTCATTTTGCTGTCATTTGGTTCAATTATAAGTTTACCTTACACTTTCGAAAAATTGCCCATTAGTGAATCTTCTTACACAAGGAATCTTTAGGAAATCAGACATGAGAAAGTAAGAAATAATTTAGGTACTTATTTAAAAAAAGTGTTTTTTCTGATATTTATATTGAAGATGAAACAAATTATTCTAGAAATGCCATATCATTTGTGAATTGGTTCAACAATACATTGCTTTATTGTAAAACAAGCTTCAATAATAGCATATATCAAGAGTTCATCAGCACGCATGTAAACTGAATTTTCACATTATTTTCCTTTATTTTTGTTGAAAAACTTCGTGATGTTGCAATTTCAGTACTCAAAATCAAACCATTGAGCGAATTTTGAAATATAAAACATAAAAAATATGTATATAAAATAAATATACTGAAATTTTTTAGTGTTCTTTCTATATACAAAAAACCGAGCTTAGAAATACATTGCATCCTATGAAAATAGGATAAGAGTTTATCATTTTTCATATGATCTTATGATAAGATATTAACTAGTGCCGAGAAAACTTAGTTACCAAAGTGCCGCAAACAGACTATTAAATTCATTATCTACAATATTAGTTTTAGAACAAATTAACCAATTCTTATTTAACTACTATGAGTTTACTACATTCCCCTATTTATTACATTAGACACATACTTGATTACATTTACCGTGTAATACTTTTAATCTAAAAATTAGTCCCAAGCTTTTATTTTTGCTACTTAAAATTATAATATTTAAGTTAGATATTAAATAATGAAAAATTATTCATTCGAAAAAGAGCAACAAAACTAATATCAGTTTAAAACGAAAGTTACAATCTTTATTATTATGTTAAAAGTATATTCGTTTATACATATTTCTTTCCGAAAACAAATAACAAAAATATTTTTTTAATGTATTTGTATCTCAGAAAATCATGTAATATTTATTTAAAGAAACTCACAGGTTTTTATCCAATGAAAACAATTTTCTCTTTAATTTCAAGCTTGTATAAAAGTCCAAATTTGTAAAAACGACACGTGTTTCTAAATAATATAAAAATTCTGCAATTTTTTATGTTACAAGTGTTTTTAAAAGAATCAATTTACTTTTTGTAATATAATGTTATATATAATGATTATACACCTTAAGTTTATAAATTAAATATTTTCACATATCTTGCTTAATTTATGAAGTCAATATGCATTGACTTAAATTCGAAACAAAATTAATCAAAATGTTTAGTTTTAAGCAATGCCTGTAAATTACTTAGAATTTATGATATTTTTTTAGAATAAACTTAGAATTATGCTGAATTATATTGTTCAGAAAATTAAAAAAAATGTCCTTAATTCTCACTGCACAGAAATTAAATCTTTTAATTGTTAAAAGTTCATTGCATTAGTTAATTACTTTATGATAAAATGTCGATTATTCCTGTCACAATTATTTATTTGAAAACATCAATTTATTGATGCTAAATTATGATTAGGAAATTAAAACTGCTCTATCATTATTCAAAATCGAATATATAACTTAGAAAAAACCATGGAGCGAATATTTGGCCCACCTGTAGAAATGTAAATTATGTAAATCAAAATTATTTGACAGGGAATCTGCACGCAATAAGATAATATATCTAATAAGTTAGAGTATTTTCGATTTTGAAAAAAAAACTTCAAATTAACAAAAATGTGAAAAATATCCAATAATGGTTCATTATCAATATAACAATTTAAATGTGTAGGCGCAATTTGAAGACCGCAAAAACCAATGTTCTTAGATGGGAAAAACGGAAGATATATGAAGCTTGGCTCAACGCTCCTGGTCAAACCCACGCTAAAAGTATGATCTGTGAATCATCAGCGAGGATTGCCTCTGAAATTCTAAGATGCTCCAGGCAGAAGATACGTTTAATCCTAGGCTTCATAACTGGGCACTACTATTTCAGAAAACACCTCCATAAAATGGGACTGTTTCAGCAAGACCCTATTTGCAGGAAATGTCATACGCAAGAGGAAATGGCCAAGCATATCATTTACGAATGCGAGGCTCGT
This sequence comes from Latrodectus hesperus, assembly GCA_037975125.1. Lineage (NCBI taxonomy): Eukaryota > Metazoa > Arthropoda > Arachnida > Araneae > Theridiidae > Latrodectus > Latrodectus hesperus. The sequence continues at coordinate 8,085,965 of CM075857.1, read as the reverse complement.
GCCCTCCCTAGATTAACTTCTTTAGGCAACATCTATTCTAGAGAGTTACACCTAGACTCCATTAAAGGGTTATCGGACCTTATTAATAAAGTGGTTGACCCGAGCAATTGGTACTAGGAAACATTGGGTTTGGTGTTAATAGTACAAAATGCTGATAAAAACAGAGGTGCCCAATGACATACAAACCCAACTCTAAGAAGAAATGTGTAGGCAACAATCAAGCAAAATGCAGATTAAAAATAGCAGTCGAATAATTATAAGACAAAAAAGACTGACGTCTGCAAAAAAAAATAAATAAATGCCACAAAAAAACATATGTTGGTGATCCATGTACGAAAAACAATTATACAGTATGGTAATTTTCCTTTTGAAATTGTTGAGTTATTATACTGTGCGAATGATTTATACCATTTATATGTGATGAATTTTTAGAACATATATATATACATGTTTTTATGTATATAATATATCTATATCTATCTATCTATCTATCTATCTATCTATCTATCTATATATATATATATATATATATATATATATATATATATATATATATATATATATATATATATATATATATATATATATATATATCAAATCGTAAAGTATGCTATAATTAATACTGTCGTGTGTTTTAGCATCATAAATATCAAAAACATATTTTGTGTATTTTTTCGTAAAATAACTATGTATATCAAAATGGTTTAAAATTTTAAAATGATTGAATCAAAATTTTAAGTAAATAGCGAGTCAAATTAAACGCAAAATAAAATAAAAATAAAATTCTGTGGAAGACATGACACGCAGAAAGCGGTTTATGGTGACATGATGATGTATTTCTTTTTCTGTCTCAAGCAAAAATTATAATAATTAAGACTATTTCCATCAGAAGAGAAGAACTTGACTGCATCCTGACAACAAAATAAATAATAAATAATTTTCTAAATACTCGAATAAAAGAAAGTAAAGTAAAATACAAATTTGACGGTGCACATGGAAAAAAATCCACTTTTGTTTTCATAATAAGACTTGACTAAATTCTTTAAACTAAAAATAGAAGAAAATCTAAAATTAAATTTTCTTCCAAGAATTCTGTTCGGTATATAAACGTATAATACTTTCTTTCTCGCTCTTTTTCTCAAAGCATCTTGAAGATTATTTACAGCTTTGCTTAATCCAATTTTATTAAAAAAAATCTTTCAAATTTTTCTTTTAAAAAAATAGATAATCAAAATATATATGTATCTTAATTCAGGTTTGTGTGTTTCTTCATCTTTACTAATAAAAAGCAGTTGTTTGAATAAGTTATGCAAAGCTATTTAAAGGTAAAAAAGTGTGTACTTTTACTGTTAGCAATTTGTCCTATGATTATACAAGAAAATATGAAATAAAGTTACGATATTACATGGAAATGTTCCTTATAAGATATAACATGGGTACTGCTTATTCGTTATGCTAATTTGTTTTCAAACAACAGATTTAACTGAATTTGTTCCCAAATTAGTTCTAGTATAAAGTATTTTTTAATCTTTCATTTAATTCTAAAATTTATCAATTTTTTTTAAAATATTAATTGAAAACTTTAATGTCATTTATAATATTTAACTCAATTTTCAGGAAAAACTTCATATTACTTCACAAAATAGTTAAAAAGCTTTTTTTAAACTTTATGTTATCAGTTTAGGCAACCGAATGCATAAATGAGTATTCATTGGAAAAATTATGATACAGCCATTATAAAAAATATATTCACAAATTTTATACCATAATACGTAACAATTAAACCAATTTCAGCAAAACATTTTTAACTCATCACATTTCAGATCCTGTCACTTTCAATTTGTCATAATCATATATTCAAATTATGGCATGCCACAGAATTTCGACCCATACTCATAAAATGAATTAAACACTTCCAACGAAATTCTGCGTATTTATTAACTTCAAAGTATTTTTTTTTAAATTTTGAAGAAAACTCTTTATTCTCTGGTGTACAAACACGTGATTAATGACATGTTTAATTTCTTGTTTTCAACACAAGTGATATTTTTGCTTTGTTGCGCCTTAATGACATGTCTTTCTTTAAAAAAATTGTTTTATATAGAAAAGTTGTTATTTCAAATATTTTATTCAAATATTTAGCCAATACTTTATGTATAATGGTTACTTAAATTTAGAGTCCTATCTTAAAGTTATTTATAATTTATGTGTTTTATTTTTGCTACACATCATAAAGGAAAGGTTTTATTAAAACATCATTAATATATATATATATATATTTATATATATATATATATATATATATATAAATATATATATATATATATATATATATATGTATATATATATATATGTATATATGTATATATATATATATATATATATATATATATATATATATATGTATGTATGTATGTATGTATGTATGTATGTATATATGTATGTATGTATGTATGTATGTATGTATGTATATATATGTATGTGTATATATATATATATATATATATATATATATATATATATATATATATATATATATATATATATATATATATATATATATATATATATATATATATATATATATTTATTTATTTATTTATTTATTTACCTATTTATTTATTTATATATTACCCAGTTTGCAGTTGCCATAATTCTTCCATTGCTTTTATAATCATCCAACTGCATTCATCTCTTTTTTGAAGTGTTTTCTGCATTTGAATTCAGCAAAGTAAGATTCGAAGTGCTAGTAACAATATCTCGTTGTTGTTTCACCCTTTCGCAGATCCCCTAAGTTCAAAAATGTATAATATTATCGAAAATAGAAGATTAAATGGCGTCTATTTCTATTCACAGTCGCCTTCAGTATCTTAGGTTGGCGATGATTTATATTTATTGGCGATTTATACAGTGGCCTTTAAAATAAACAAGTACCATATATATTAGTGATAACGCCTGGATGCCCATTATGTTAGATAATTTTTAGCATTAACTGCATGCTTCTAAAAATATTTTAATTCATAGGTACAAAACTTTTTATCCCGCCAATAATATTTTTCTCTAAGTACATATTTCAAATATATTTTACCTATTAAATTTCTTTTTTGTATTAATTTTTCTATGAACAGATTGCAGATCTATATTTTCTTAAAATGATTTTTCTTCTATTTTTATAGTAAATGATGAAAACCTCAATTGTTGTTACTTGTTCACGATTTATGATAACATCATAAAATAAAAAATTATTCTCAAAATTCTAATTATGTAAATCCTAATTAATACACACATATTTCTAATTTTGCACATGTATACTATATAATATATAATTACAGAAATAGAACTATACGCGTATTGTTATTTGAAATATAATATATCAAAATTTATAATTAATTTAAAATTCAGTTGCATTTATTGATAATTATTATTGAATGATAAAAATAATTATCGATATTTTAGTATTGATTAGTACTGAGACCTATCGTAATACTTTTGAATTAAATAAATTTTATGTTTATATTTATGGCTCACGATTTTCATATAATAAAATAGTTTTATTTTTCATTCTGCATTTCATCATAATTAGAACGAAATATCCTATTTATCGTATATTTTTTGCATATTGATGATAAGTGGAAATTCTCCAACTGAGAATTAGCCAATGTTTATGAATGCAAAAATTTAAGTTTTATTATTTTTTCTTATTTTACGATTCTCAAAAACAAAACTTTTATATTTCATTAAGAAAATAACTTAATAAAATCATATATATTTCCATTCAAAATCCTTTTAATAGAAAACTAATGTAGATAAACAAAGCAAATGTCTGTAAACTAGGTTACCTTTTTTATGTAAAAAATTTATAATTAAAAATTATTTTTAATTCTTATAAAAATCAATCTTAATTCTAAAATTGAAAAGACCAAGTATTATAAAAATATTTAAATTAATAGAATTGATATCGTTATTTTTAATTCAATCGAATTTGATTTTGTTCAATTTATAAACACTATTTCTTAAATTGTATTGGCATCAAAATCGTACTTTTTTGAATCCCATTGTCCTGAGTAGCTGCATAAGCGATGAACAGAGTTTTTAGCATTTGAAACTCTGACTTGTGGTTACACATGTTCGAACAATATGTTTGCGAGGCAAAATTAAAAGAAATAAAATGGGTTATTCAAAATTTATCGATTTTCTATATTGTAATATATTTATGTTTCAAACTATACTTATACAAGAATTATACGTATCTGCTACAAAATTAATAAACTTGTTAAAACAGATGTATAAAAGTTTTATCCTTTTTTCCTATTAGAAACGTTTTATAAAAATATATTTTTTTATTTATTAAAGAAGATTTAATTTGAATTATAGAGTACATGATTATTTTATTACTTTCAAACAAGCAACGTATCTTTAAATAATGTATCAAATAATATTTCGATAGTTTATAAGTTATAAATTATAGCTTTTTCTTCAAATATTCATCGTGTTCATTATATATAAATACACACATACTCTTATGTATAATATATGTCACTAATGATATTGATTCGACTGTATTTTATTAAAAAATAAACAGAAAAATATTAACAAAATTGAAGACTATAAATTACTAAGAGCAATAAGCTGCATCATGATAAATGTTAATCCTACAATCCTTAAACATGGGGTAAATTCTCACTTAATCCTAAGAAAATCCTCCTTTCCCTTTGTAAAAGACATAAATTTCAGATAAAATATTTATTATAGTAATAAATATTGATTTATGTTCAATATTTACACATTTAGAAGCCACACATAGTAATAATAAATTATATATCTTTTGTGCTGTTGAAATCTTTACTAAGTTTAATATTGTATGTTATAAATCTTATTTAAGTACTGCTATCGCCCATGCAAGTAGTTTCATATAGCATATAATCTTACATCTTTGCTAAGTGGTTAGTCGATTTTATTTGTTAAATTATAAAAATTTCCTATCTTATTTGTAAAATTATTTTTGAACGTATTTTCAGTTAATGTTTTGCTTATATGCTGCGGTTACTTTTTAAAGAAATCATTACTTTGATAATAAAAGTTCTGCGATGTGAAAAAATGTTAAAAATAATCAAAACTATTTGTAAGCGATATGAATAACAGAATAACTATCTAGAAACTATTTTGACCCTGCATACGTGAAAAGTAACTTGTTCAAATCAAGCCACATTACAATTACGTTATATGGATGTTGTGTTTCTAGTGTACTTAGGAATTTTTGGTGTTGTCTCCCTTTCGTATTTGAATACTGCTTACTATCAGTAAAGGTGTTTCAGGTTAGCCTTTCCGCTACGCGATGTGAAATATTTACAATTTAGTACCTAAGTATTCAATTCGTAGTTTAATTTTGCTAAGTTCTGATTGATAAAGAAAGTGATTTCGTTTAATTTTCAATGTCATTAAATATTCCTTTTAATATAATAATAAAATTTGGCATAATGTGAAGTGATACAGATTGCATAGTGTTCAGTTGCCTAACTTGCGTCTTCATGATGTCCTTGACATACAAAACTTTGTGGGGTTTACTCCTTAATCCATCAATTATCCAAATATTTATTTAGCTATCTTGCACTATTAGAGCATGAAAAATCCATGCTCTGACTTTTCTCACTGAGCATCATGCTTTCTTTTTTAAAAGTTATAAATCTGCAGTGTTATTAGAGTTAGTAAGAACTGACATCGTCAGACTTTGAAAGTTTATGCTTTAAATTAGATTGTTTCTTTTCATTTGTATTAGAGTCAGCTACCTATCCATACATGTTATTAGTAAATGTTGAATATAATTCCGTTTATTCTCTTTATTTACAAACCCACAAGTTAATTATTCTGGAGAAAGAAGCTGAATGATATTGCTAAAATCCAAGATTAACTATCATCGCATATGAATATTACTTAGCATATTAAACACATATTCTTTCATTGATTAATCGGCATTCAGGGCTGAGGAAGCATGAATGACAGCGTAATTGGTCTTTTTTATACAACTTGTAGTTATCGTTATTAAGTATTTTCAGAAGGTCTGACTTTCTCAAGATCAAATATTGCTGCGTGGTTTCATGTAATGCAAAGTTTTTGCCTCTTAACTAAATTTCTCGAATTCCGTCTCTCGACTGCGATTTAACGAAACTAGACGTGTTTGTTGTTACACCAGCATGCTTCCCTCTACCTAGCCTTGAAATGGGTTCTGCCAGTCAGAGAGAAGCATCCGGGTGGAGTCTTCGTAATTTTGAAGCAGGGACTAAGCAGAAGACGCCCAGAGATATCATTTCACTTGGAAGACATTGCAACCATACCTATTTTTAACGTTCCCAGCCGCCATTAGCGAACAGTTGGATCTTCGGTCGGCCGGGATTCAAGCTCACTATCTTCCGATAATGAGAATAACATCCTAACCAACCAGGCCGCCGCTGCCCCAACGAAAGAGAAATGTTATATGTGAAAATTTATCAAATAAACCAATAAAAAAATTACAATTTATAATAAGGTCATAACCCAGGAAAAGGTCGTCTTTCCAATGCGTCAATGTGAACACTTCCAAAATAATTTTGAAATTCAAGTATTTTTTTTTTGAATCTGAGTATTGTAAAAAATAAGATTGCACCAAATACGTGTCCGATACTTTTCAAATTTTAAATATACATTGGTATATAATATTCCATTAAACAATATTCTGCATGAATGCTTTGCAGTAACAATTCTGTTCAACTCTAGATCTCGGTTCTCAAGCAAAAGTTTTTATTGCGTCTCATGTAATCCATAAACTATGTCTTAACTAAAAGATGTATTCCTTATGAAACACCCCCTTATCTTATGAATAATGAGCACGCCTCCACTAAATACGTTGTTTCTTTATTTTTTCACTGCATAACTAATAAGGGTCTCCAGTTTTTGTAAGAAAATTTCATTGCTTATATTTTTTTCTTGCACAGAAAAGAAAATATATATTAATTGATTTTTAATCAATTATTTAATTTTGTTTTTGAACAATTCCAAAGAAACGATATAAAAAAAGTAACTGATAACTAAGGGTTACTCCGTTATATGAATAAAATTTACGTTAAAATAATCCTTTAAATGGATAAGTAATTATTTTATTAATTTATTTAGAAAAACAAATGGCTGAGAAAAGAGAAATATTGCTATTGAAAAAATAAAAATTATTTTAATCACTTTAGTGACTTCAATTCTCCACAAACATAATGCATTATTAATTAACGTAGATGATTAATTATGTCTGATAGTAAAAATAACCTACATTGTTAATCCAAATTTGCAAACTTAATAATCTTCAACATTTTTCCAACCAATTTAAAGAAAACAAAAACTGAATAATTTTATTAAAAAAATTAAACTTAATTAAATTGTTCGGAAAATTTTAAAATAAATATTTAGAAAAGATAATTACTTTTAAGCACTATGATACTGTTTTCATGTTAGTAGATAGCGATTGTTACACATAAGACGAATAATAAAGTAAGACGCCATTTTAGCTGTCATTAAATAATCTTACTCATCTCTATAAATAGATTTTTCTTGAAATTGCTTCAACTATAATCTCAAAAAAAAAAATATACGTATCATATCTTTTATTGCGCAACTTTCAAAACTGCATTCTTCGTAGAAACGAAAATAAATAATAAAACCATTATACCTGAACAATTCTGAATTATTTATGAATAGTTTTGTTTGTTTCAAATGAAATCCATGTTAAAGTAAGAAAGTTTAAAATACATTAAAAAATGTGTGGAGAATTCCTTAAAAAGAATAAGTGCTAATTAGTGGCATTATGTTTAATTCATAAATATCAGTTATATGAAATTTGAGCATTTAAAACAGATTATTAATAGACTCTAATGAAGGAAAAATGCCAAATAATATTTTATTGCCTTGTTGTCTTTAAATTTATTTTACAAGCTATTGGTTTCATCTTACTATAATCATATCTAAATGAAAAATGAAACAATCACTTCACTTCAGTTTTCCTTTTGTATTATTGTTATTCATGGTTGATTATATATATCTTCGAAAAATGGAAACACAACTACACATATTTTATTTGATGCTAATGGAGTCAATTTATATTATTTATCACTCCATTTCGTTATTTTATTTTATTTACATAAAAATGTCTATTTTCATGAAATTAAGCATTCAAAATCAACACAAAATATTAAACATTTATCTGTCACGCAAAAATTATAGTCTGCAAAAAAATTACATTAACTATACAATCAAGATCAATTATTTTGAATTTTAGTTAAGGAATTATTCCAGGTTGGAATTAAAATAAATATATCTATAAATTTCTAATTTTGTTTTAGTTGAGATTATTTTTGTTTTTAATTTATTAGCTTAAAATCGTTAATTGAATAAATGTTTTATGAAATATATTCCGACAGTAATATTAATGAATGCTAATTAGTGGCACAATGATGAAGTGAAAATAATTATATAATTGAGTAAAAGTAAATAGCAACAATTTTATGAAAAAAAGATAAATAAATAAATTTAACAAAGTATATGATAAATAAACTTACTATGGTTGCTTTTAATTTCTTTAAAATTTAGCTTTAGCAAATTTCTTAAGAATATTTCTCAAAATAATCAATATTAATTATATTATTTCTGAAACCTAAAGTTTATAGTCTGATGCGTTAATTATTTTACTTATAAAAAATGATGTCATTCAATAGTGCTTACAGAAAATAAATCTAGTTAAAATACTAATTCTTTTAGTATTTTAACTTTCTTTTAGAAATTTAGAAAGGAGCGAATTAATTTTGACTTCATCAATCAATACCAATAAAAATAACCTCAGTAAAATAAAGTTAGTTAAAATAAAATTCAACGAAAATTAAATTTAAGAAACATATTCCAAGAAACCATTGTTTTCACTTAATTGTCATTGTTACTGTTTAAATATATAATTACTGTTTATGTATATATTCTATTTCCGGAGAAAATTTATGGGAAAAAAATTCTATATAGAGCTACATAATCAATTGAAGTTGCAATAAAATTTTCAAATTCAAAAGAATATAAGCAGTGTCATTATCAAAAAGAACAGTAAATTACAAAACCTTCCAAAAATAGAAATGAATAGATAGCGACACACAAAATACTTTTCCCAACATGAGAATTTTTATTTTTTCCAATTCCCCCTCCCTTCCTTTTCCACTGGTGAAATTGACGCGCGGAGGTTGTCAGTATTGGCGTTTTAATTGAATTAGTTGGCGATAAATTGACTGACGCTGTTCGCTTGTTGAGCTCATTAATGACCACAGCTGTCCCAGTCTCCCAGCTATGCCGTTAATATTCTCGGAATGGTCCGTGATAGGAAACGGTCGTTATAAATAACGCACTTGATTTCAAAATCCTGGAATGTGACTGAATTATTTAGGACAACTAAATCACGCGTAACTTTTCTGAAATAGGTTAGATGGGGAAAAATCTGTCTACAAATTTTTGTTGGCTCTTTTCATGATTTCTTTTTACAATTTTTCTCAATAAATAATTCTTGCAATAAATAATAATTCAAATTTCCGAAAAGAAATTCTGTACGTCACAGTATATTTTGCATGCATTGAATTTTTAGGGAACTTTGTTAAGACTTTCTACATTAGAATTGCGATATTAAGAATGTAGAGTAAACTCGACATTTTTTGTTCAACTACGGGTATTCAAATTGTTTTTGATTGGCCTTCAGGTGTAAAGTTATCCTTTACACGATATCAGTACCATTTTGTTTAAATTCATTAGGAATGAAAGCTTTGATTAAAATTCCTGTGAAATAATACTGTAAATATAAATTTTATTTCACTGTTAATTTTTCCCATACGAAATATTGTAAAGTTGAATAAAAATCTTTTTTTTAGTATTATTTATACATAAAGTAAGCAAAATGAAAATTTACATCTTTCACAAAGACAATGAAATTAATCTTGGGGATAAATCTTTTCTGCGAATAGAATTGTCAAAGAATTTATGAAAAACAAAACATTTAATATAAGTAAATTGTTTAATTTTTCACAAATAATTCCTTTATTTTATTAACAATATTATTCATTTTTGATAAAGTCTAAAATTATACTTTTAAAATTTTTTCCCTGAAATAATTTTTTTTTTCTTTTTCCCATTCCCTCATAATTTTAAATACTAGTTCAATTAATCTAAAATTTATGCTCTTTGTAAATAAAATTTGAAATATTTTTTACAAATCTTTTTTCAGTTCAAACTACCTAATTTTAACTTATTATCATATCTCTTTCTATGGTATAATTTCACTAAAAAATAACAAATGTTACTCATTTTAAAATGTCAATGTAAGTCATCTATATTTCTACAATTTAATAAGATAGTTAATAAGTTAGATAACTGATAATATTCCTGAACAATTAACATTTATGAATAAATTAGAAAGGAAAGATAATAAAATATATTTAAATTATAAAAATGAAATGAATTTGAGTTATAAGCAAATTCAATCTTTATTGGAGAATTACGCCCTCTACAAACATTCACGACCAAAAGGGTAATCGATCTGAAGAACTGAAAAATTATAAGGGAATTGATTATTTATAGTAATCTGTTTTAAATCTGATATTCTGTTTTTGCTTTAGAGAGCACTACTTTGGTTCTTTTTTAAATCAAATTCATAAGTTTAAATGTAAAAAATTATATACATAATCATTCGAATATAAATCGATATTCATCAGATATTGGCAATTACAGTTGGAATCAACAAGAAAATAAAACCTTATCAAAATTTCATTTTTATATTACATTTTAAATATGTGAATCTATATTAGAGATTTGAGATTCTTAATGTTGAATCACCGAAATGCATTTATTGATTTGAATTATTCCTGAATCTTTTATAAAAACCTTTTATTTTAAATATTTCGGATGCTAAAACTTGATCTTTCTAATAACTTGATGATTAAAGTAATTTTTTAATATCACTTAAACATGGATTAATTAGACTTATTAACAATGTATAAAACTCCTTAATAATAAAACTAATTATACAACTGTAGTTCAAATGTTTTACACGTCAACCTAATCAGTAAAAAATATTTATTAAATTTTATTTAAGTGTTTTAGAAGCAATATTTATGTCCAACTCTTAAATCTCAATTCTTTAAGTACCTGTGTAGCATATCTTCTAAAAATCAAATATATCTATTACAAGACATTTAAATGTGAAGTGAAAAATAAAACAAGCAAAGAGAGTTGAAGAGAGACACAAATTAAAACAAAGAGAGGTTTATAAAAAGTAGGAAAAATAAAAGAGATGAATGATACAAGCAAAATTAAAGGTAGACACTAATAAAGGCAAAAAAGTCACAATGAAAAGCAAGGAAACAAAGGAGTAAGGGCTAAAAAAATACGCTGGCAAAATGCACAGAGATGCGTAAATAAAATTAGGGATAGTGAAAATCAAACGCAATATAAGATGCTGGCAAAAGTAATAAGAAACTAAATCAAAAAGAAAAAAGTGTCAAAAACAAAATTAAGTAAAGACACAAGCATGGTTAAGGAGAAATATAAACAAAATAGAGAGATTCCAATAACAGCAAAGACATACACAATAGAAAAAAAAGATAAAAGACGAGCAAAGAGAAACAAAACAAAAATAAGACTTATGTAAACACAAGGACAACAATAGTTAAGAGACAAAAACTAAAAGTCATGCCAATACGTCATTTAGGTAGAAGCGTGTAAAAAGAAGGCACGGAGACATCTCATTCTACACAAGGCTGATATGCAATATAAAGGAGTTAATCAATCGATATAATAAAATGTGATTAAAAAAGTTTAAAGATAGAAGTTAATTATATTTTATTTAAACTATCAGTATTTTAAGAGGAATATTTACTTTGTTTCTCTGTCTGTCTCAATTTAATTTACCGTAACCAATTAAAAAAAATTATTCAAATTAATTTCATAAAACATCGAAATTTCACAGTCTTCTGAATCTTTTGTAAAATTTACTGGTAATTGGTGTAAATGTTTCCATATCCAATCCAAAAATCTTCCATCAATATTTGATTCATTTTGTAGAATAATAAATGTTTTAAAAGCTCGTGGGACATTTTTCTTCATTAGAAAATTGTCCTTTAATGAAATAAAAGAGAGATGTTTGTATCTGCAATTGATTTTGTATTTTTCAAACAGAGCTCACTTAGTCTTGGTACTAGAACAGCGTCCTTCGAAAAGAAAGGTTTTGGGTAAGATTCAAGATGTGTGTGTATGCTTGTGTGAATGAAAAGAGGTGGGAGTTGCATTGAATTTTGCAAATATTGTCTGATGCCATTATTTATCACGGAGCTTCATTATAATTAATTTGCTTTATATTTCAACTACTACAGTGCATCATGATAATAATTCCAAAGTTCTACAAATATTATAAACTGTTAAAGTATAATATAGCTTTTAAAGTTATTTTTTGATAAATTCTTAAAAAATATATGCCTTAATAAATTCTTTAAACAATTTCTTAAAAAAATTATAATGATCATTTTAAAAAAATATGAACTTCTGTTTTTGCACAAATTAATCATTTACTTAATATTTTAAATATTTTTTTTTTAATTTATACATCAAACTATGAAAACAATCTAACTAAACACAAAAATATCAACAACAATAATAAGAAACTTATAGTGTTGACATAAAATTGATTCACAATAATCTAAAAAGTTTCGATAACTTACGTAGGTTAAAAAGTAATTCTACAAAAGTTTGACACCGCGTATCAGATTATCCAAAACCGGCAAATATATAAGTTTCGTCTTGGGGAAGGACTTTTCAGAGATAACGGTATGTACCTGTTTCACAAAGGGAAGCACAGTAAACTTCCAGCATACCCATTCACACTCTAAAAAAGCACTGTAATTTTACAACAAAATGTGCTGGCGTTTTGGGCGCCAGTACAATATGCCTTAAATTTTACAGCATATTCGTAAAACTTTTACAGTTCTTTTTACTGTAATTTTTACAGCACTTTTCACTGTAATTTTTACACCACTTTTCACTGTAATTTTTACAGCACTTTTACTTTAATGATATAGTAATGATATGTCTAAATATGATATGTCTTTAATGATATGTCTAAAAAAATGATTATTTTAATGCATGTTACAAAATAGAATTGAATTAATGATCATAATTAGAATGCAATTTAACGATCTGTATTGAAAAATAAACATTTTTTAATAAAATTCTAATAAAAAAATCATTTAGAAAATATAAAAAAATTATATTATATTTAGTTAATATACAATAAATTTATATCATTTTTATATCATTCATGCAATGAAAGAAAAATCAGGAATTTTCAACAACGAAATAAAATAGAAATTCCGTTAATATATTTAATAATATGTATCTAAAAATATAACAATTAATGATTATTCAATTTTAATTTCGAAAGAAACATAGCCAAGTAATTTTTATAATAATTGAAGCACTTAAATACAACTCTAATTTCGTCGAAAATGTGATAATTAAAATACTAATCAATTATGTTACCAAACTACTATAAAATATTATTAATATTAATAAAAAGTAATTAAAAAATATTGACACTGACTAAATACAATTGAATATGATCGTTTCTAAATTCAGCTTAGAATTTTTTGAAGTGTTGTCAAATTTATAAGAATTTATATATATCAAAATTAGTTAACAATTTGCATAATAAACAATAAGAAAAGTATATTTTACCATATATTTAGTGATTAAATTTCAATAGAAATTCAACTAAAGAAAAAATTACTCTCAAAATATCACCAACTTCACCAAATGAAAACAATTGCAAATGAATGGCGAAATTAATTTGATTCATTTGTCAAAGGAACAGAAGAAACTTTTAATCCCGCCAATTCAATGCGCATGCCCAATAGCAAACGATTTTCTGCGGCTGAATTTTACAGTAAAATTTACTGTAATCATTAGTGTTCCTATGACAGCTTTTTAAATAACAGTGATTTTTACTGTATTTCTTCCGTTTCTTTTTACAGTGCATCAGAAGAGTAAACCAAAGCAGAAGTGTATGTCGTTTATTTTTCGATTAATCAAAATAGCTGATTTAACAAATGAATGAATGACGATAACGAATCTGTCAAATTGTAATCTGTCAGTAATATTAAGTACTAAGTAACAAACCTTTCCCGCACCCGCCTTCGGCAGCTCTATTACTAGTTGACGAACAGCCTAATAAAATGATGATGAAACAAAAAAAATTTAAGAAACTTTAAAACAATTGGGACATAAGGTGGTCATTATTCATTTCTTCATGGTGGCACAAAAGACAACAAACCGCATTTTCGACTCCAATAAGATGTAAATGCCTCTTCTGCAAATAGTCATATCCAGTAAACAAAAGTAAAAAAAGCAACTCCAACAGATTGAGGCAGAAAACTCGAGACTTCACTACTTTTGTTGAGCAAGACACTCCATTTCCTACCCACAGCTGCATCACTATACAAGGGGGCTCTATTAGCTTTTAATTTACTGAAATGATTCTTTCGATGCTACGCGGAAGCAAAGAAGAGACATGTTGTAACATGAAAGAGCCTGTTTAGCAAGCCAATCAGCCTGCTCGTTTTCCAAAAATGTCTCAATGACTAGGAATCTACTGGAGGGCAATGCTTTCCGTTGACGAGTAACAAATTTGTTCATTGGGAATACGAGTGTTTAAATCTTAATTTGCGATGTGTTTCACTAACCCTTGATGCATAATATTGTTAAAAAGAATAATTGATTTCAGGTTAATGCCAATATAAGAAATACTTGAATTTAAAATAACTTTACAGATTGTGAAAATTACGTTACGCTACGAATCACTGAAACAGTTTTTCGCTTTCACATATATTTAAAATATAACATCAAAAATAATTAGAAATAAAATTGGTTATTAGTTAAATAATTTCATATTTTTAGAGCCCTTATATTAGAAAATCTCCCGTTCTCATTTATTATTAAAATTATATATAGTGTATATATTTGTGCGAGTGCTCTGTTGTCAAACTTCTGTAAATATAGGAATATATTCTGAGAAAGTGATATCCTTTATGAAAAATCACCATTTATAATCTTTAATAAAGGGGAAAAGTATTTCAGATTTTTTGCCTCCTCTGCTTTCTGTTCTTTCTGCTTTTCTTAATTTCCAAATATGAGTCTGTGAAATTTCAGTGACTGCAATTAGTCATTTGGTTAAAAAAAAATTCATTTCGACATTGCTAATTTACTAAAAATTTAATTCAGATGTTGAATTTTTTGTCGTGGTCATCTTTAAGGCTAATTATAGAGAAGAGCCGACAGTTTAAAGCGGATTCTAAACTACTGCAACTATCCAGTCTAAAAGATGAGTTCGAGTCAACAAATTATTCTACAGGTAGCCTAGAGCCCTAAACCTATTCAGATACCAGTTCGTACTTCTTTACATTATTTGGAAAGTGTTTTATTATATCTAGGAATTTTTTTTTGAAATAAATTACAATAAAAGGAAAAAAAGTTTTCCTTTTATTGAATATTGATTGTTGTGAAATTATGTCTTTAAAAGCATGTTACAATATAAACGAAAATATTTTCCAAAATATTGTATTTTGGCATTTATATGTTTAGATCAATTGAAAAATAATTTTCTATTCACTTCAATTTTAAAATTGGGTAATGAATTGATTATTTTGATTTAATTTCTTAAATTGGGCTATTGAAAGTATCTATTTATTATTTCATTTAATTATTTTAAACATTTAAAGCTATTTCAAGTATACAAACTAATTTTACTTGAAAATAATAGTATTTTTATCAGTAATGTAATAAATGCCAAAGTAAATGAAATACAGTTATATCAATTCTGTTTGAAATAGCTTTATTAAATATAATTCTCTTATATTATTTTTTTGAATTGTAAATAATCTCCCTGTCTACCTATGTCAATGTTTCTATCAAATTCATAATACGAGTACTTCAATGTACATTTGATACTTTTATATCTGAATAACTAATTTTCATTGTATATTCGTAAAATATCTAAAGAAAAATTGTCTCAAATAATTCAAACTGCTTTTGAATAAAATATGATTACAGCAATTATAAATGTATACAATGAATGGGAGAATTTGTTTCAAAATGTTAAAATAAATATTTGTAGTGTCTATAACTATTTTAAGAGAGGATTTAATTCCTGTTAAAGTGGAAAATTTATACGACTAGTAACAGATCATAATATTTAGTTACATTATTAAATTTTATGATACTTTAAAAGATATTTTGAAACCTAAAGAACTGACGTGTTATGGCACAAAGTTTGTGCAAATTAAATAGTAAAGATAAATGTATCTATTTATATTTCGTTATATTTTAAATATTGACAGAATAATTTTATTTTACATTGTTATATGATATATGAATCTATCTATCTATCTTTCCCAGGTTATTTCCTTGTATGTGTCTAATATTAAAATGATGTAGTATGTATAAATAACAGTATTATAATCTTGTTTTTTAGAAATTTTCAGCTAAAGAAATAAATTTTTAATGGTTGAAGATGTGTTGTTAGGATTTGTTTCATAAGTTGAAACCAAATTAATTAATTTTTCATTAAAAATAGTAAAGTAAAATTAATTTTCTATTTCCAGTATTATCAACCTAAAATTGTAAATTGTATAAATTGTTTTATTATATATATTATATATATATATATATATATATATATATATATATATATATATATATATATATATATATATATATATATATATAAATATATATTATTATAGATATTATTATGATCTATGTTTCATAAGTTGAAACCAAACTATTTTAATTAATTAATCAATAATTTAACTAAACTATATTATATATTGAAAGAATACTTATATTTACCATTGTTATGATATATGAATCTATCTATCTATCTTTCCCAGGTTATTTCCTTGTATATGTCTAATATTAATATGATGTAGAACGTATAAATAATAGTATTATAATCTTGTTTTGTAGATATTTTAGCTCAAGAAATAAATTATTAATTGTTAAAGATGTTGTTAGGATCTATATTTCATAAGTTGATATCAAATTAATTAATTTTTCATTAAAAATAGTAATGTAAAATTAATTTTCTATTTCCAGTATTATCAACCTAATATTGTATATTGTATATATATATATATATATATATATATATATATATATATATATATATATATATATATATATATATATATATATATATATATATATATATATATATATATATATATATATATATATATATATATATATATATATATATATATATATATATATATATATATATATATATATATATATATATATATATATATATATATATATATATATATATATATAGATAGATAGATAGATAGATAGATAGATAGATATAGATATAGATATAGATATAGATATTATATTATATATATTACTGTGCAGGACTTATCTATTAAGCTATCATAATTTTTAAAAAATCTAATGCAGCTTATTTAAAATCAAGCATTGGTGTAATAAAAATGTTTTTATATCTATAGTTTATCATAACCAACTATTAACATTATCATTATACATATTTACTTCAGAGTTCGCTATCTCTCTCATGCAAAAAAATACGTTTTTTTTTTGTTAACATAAAGTAAATGTCTAAGAATATCTTATTCGATTAGTATTTCAGTAGCTCATTTTGAGCAGGTTCGTCAGTCCTCTCAAGCTATTACAAATGATGTTTATCTTTTACACCATTCTCAATTGCTGACTCCAGGTTTGATTTCGGTTATTGTATCAATATTTCCCGACTGAATAAATATATTTTCAAAACAAAATCGATAAACATTGTCTACACATTCGTAATTTTGAGCACTAGTCAAGTTACAAGATATTGATACCTAAACTAATAATTTCCTCTCGAAATTACCACACCATACCAATAGAAGCAAGATGTTTTTTAGCGGGATCAAGTATATCGAGCTCCATATTATTCAAACAGGAGAAAGCAGGCTTCCATTGCCCCTCAAGTTCTAGTGATTATTTTAAATGCCTTTGCAACTCAAAATGTAATTTTTAATTACAACATTACTCTGATTATGCCATATAATCAGAGTAAATTTGCAATTATGTTATATTTATACACTTGTTTGTCTATGTAAAGCATATAAATAAAAATATTTTTACACAAAAGCATATACATATATTTATACAAACATGCATAGATATAATATAGTAAACACTCATTTCTGCGAAGACCCAGAGATTGGTAAAATAGTTTTTAAAATCGAAAGTTCATAAAATTGAAAAATAAGCCTTAGATTGTAAAACATTTTTTTTACCCAACTGCTCCCTCCTGATAAATGTAAAATGAAAAAATTATTTAGTAAACGCAATATGAGAAAGACACATAAAACACAAAATTCATATTTAAAAATAATTTCTACTTTTTCAGTATAGATAAAAAATGGAGTAAATTTATATCTTACAATTTTTGCTTTAGAATTACACTTAAAAAGTATTTTTTCAAGTTAAAAAAGCATTTCACTGAACATACCATGAATCCCACAACTGGAGCGTAAACCACACAAGTTTTGATGTGCAAAGTGATGAAGCTCTTTTCTGAACGAATCATTGCAAGGCATTCCAGATATACTTTCAAAGTTTTCTCTGGATATTTAGGAGAACAAAATCGAAGAGACGAAAAACTGAAATTTAATTCTATAGCGACTCTGAATTATCTCTCGACATGGGGAATATTGTAAGGTCCTGCTGAACATCTTTAAAAGCATCGAAATGCACAAGGAACATGAATAAGTATAGACGATTGGATATTATCTGAAGGATCGTCACATTTCAGATTCCTCTGTATCTATATCGAGAGTCTCATATCATCCCAATTGTACTCGTTTCATACCATTACAAGAATCCATTACCTTTAACAATCTTCACTTGACATGAAAGATCCAATGATTCATGAAGTTTACACTATATATCCTCGTCTGTCCATCTGCTTGACACAGTTAGAAATATGAATCATCAGTCCGGGGACAATGTTTCCAGTTATCAATTGTTGGTTTCCGCGAACTTGTGTCATGTTTTAGATTTATAAAGCTTTGTAACGTGCAGTTAATGACCGTACATGAGTGGACATTCTGCTCCAAAACCCCGCATTACTGATGGCTGTATGAACAATTTCACAAAAATATACGTATTGATGATCAAGAAGAGAAATCAGGAACAATTTGAGGAAGTATTGCATGCATATCCCATTGGTGAATTCTTGTCTCAGTCATCAATGTTCCTATTCTTTCAAATTTTTTTCTCCAGTTGCACTACAAGGTTTTATATTTCACACGATTTTGATACTTGACACAACCATTGATATTGACGGTATACTAGTGAAATGGGCGAAGTCTAAATCAAAATTTAACACTATCACAGATATGCCCCATCTCTCCAGCGCAAAATATAACACCACATTAAAATATAACCTGAAATTATAGTAGAATCATTAGAAATAAAATTTGAAGCATTTGCATCGTTAGTAAAAATATCATAAATAATAGTAGAAATTATATCACCTTTAAAATTAGAATATTTATCATCAGATGCGATGAAATGTCACAAAATTATTAGTATAGTAAGTTTTACAAATAAGGGAGTCAGAATAAGAAATAGGATAATGTCTTAAACTTACAGTTCTGTTAAAAGTAACATCAAAATTTTGATTAATAGAAAGAATGAAAATTGCATTTACCTGTATCCTCTAAGTGCTTATCTTTTGGGTGAAACAATGGTAAAAATTCACAGTATCGTCAAGATTGGACTCTCATTCCACAACCCGAGACTTTCTTTGCTGTTTCTATATCCTGTCAGTTTATTCGTTCAGCATTCAGCAATTTAGTCTTGGTGCCAGAAGTTTCCTGTGTAGTTTTTGACAGAATTAGCTCCTATGCTTTATTCATAACATTCGACGACACAAGAATCGCATTTTAAAGTGAAGAATCTTTAGCACCCACTTTTTCGAAAAGCATGCATTGTTATATACAAAAACTAACAGCAATTTCTGCAAGAAATTTTAAATCATTCCATCGTAGCAAAACTCACAAAAAAAGCAGTTTTCAATTAGTAGCACTAAACCACTATAACACAAATAAGTAAAATACGTGTACACAAATACAAATATAATTCACACATTAAATCATTGGCAAAACAACACTCACAAAATTCCTGGTTCTTAAATAAGATTTGCCAAACTTCAAATTCCTTATACGATTACAGTGTACCTCGTTGAATGCTTGCTGTGTATCCTATCTGAATCAGTTTTCGTGCATAAATTGTATACGTATATACAGTATTTACAGTATAGTTTTATAGGAAAGACTGCTCTTTGAAAGAATTTGATAATGAATAGATTGTGTTGTGTTTTCAAGCAATCATAATAAATACTTAAGTCAAGTGGATGAATAACGGTGAAATGTGTAACAGAGCTGAATATTAGACGTTCATACATCATTAACTACACTGTAAGTCGAAGCTTATTCCTTTGGTAAATAAAAATCCGCCGCACACTGTTACCAACAATGCTTAATACTCTCGGGAGTAATTACATATCATTCTCACTTGGTCACATTTTTTCCTCGACAGCACTGTAGGCTAAATGTCAAATGTTGATCCTAATGATTTGAATGATTTGACTCTTTAGAGCACATATATATATATATATATATATATATATATATATATATATATATATATATATATATATATATATATATATATATATATATATATATATATATATATATATATATATATATATGTATATATATATATATATATATATATATATATATATATATATATATATATATATAAGTACAGTTTTCTCATTGAAGTCTCTTGCTACCCTTTTAACTTCAGAATGGCTATTACTTATTCATAAAAATCGTATCTAGTTATAGAAAAGTAGCCATGCGATCCTGAATAAAACCGCTGAGGCCAAGATAGAGAAAAAAGATGATCTACAATGGTGTATAGCATCATCGATTTAGTACGAAAAGACACTTTGTGCATACAAATCAAAGTTATAATTAGTGGGTATACATAAATTTACTGCATATATACATGTGTGTGTGTTGAAACAAATGAGACAAAATAATTTAAAAGTCATTTTTAAGGATGCGTCATGTTCGATATAAAAGATCTGAAATATATTTTCGTGTTTACCATGAAATATTTGAACTTCCGTTTCAGAGATAAAAGCACAGATTTTTCTATTTGAAATAATTATTATTAAAAAAAAGTTTTCAAAATTCAATTTTCTATTTGAATGTATTTTGATTTGAATCCATGCAAATCAAAACTAAAATTTCGTTACTAAGAAAATCTTAATCATATCACTATTATATTTTTACTAAAATCTAAAGGTATTTATTGTATCTTGATATAAAAAATGACGGGTAAAAAAGACTACCTGTTAAAGAATATATATAGCATGTAAAAACCACCTATTATAGAGATTAGCGTGTTTTTAAGAATCTTCTTCATAATCTGAAGACCATTAATCAGAGTAAATCATTGAAAGCTTTTAGCGAATATTTGGCTCATGATACATTAATCATTTAGCCTCTTCATGGAGTTACTTTATTACGCTGCACCTGTTCATAACAATGATTTTGTAAAATATTATCCGACATCAAGAAGGAAGAATTATTTACTGAAAGCGTTCAAAATGATCCTTCCATTTAATTCTCCTATCTTCATACTTTTCGATAAATATTTTAACTATAAAAAGTTAAATAAAAATAAGGTTATATATCTTTTCTAAAATTATATATAATTAATCATTCTGCTTAATAATATCAGTTTAATCGTAAATTAGTTTATTTTTCATGACATCAACAGCAACTAAATATAAAAAAGGAAAGTTTTAGGTATTATATATTTTACAAAATATAAAAATTTGTAGGAATATATATTTGAATGTGAATAATTAATGATTGATAGTTATCATTTATTTATGAATAAATAAAATATATGCATGTTAATTTAATCAGTTGGATTCTGTTGCATATTCTCATCAAAAATTTAATCATTTTAATCAGAATAATTTTAATCTCAGTCCTTATTAGTTTCTTGATACAAATAACTGAAAAATATTGTTTTGACAGCAATTAGTTGATTTTACTAGCACAAATTTGTTAAAACAATAATAGAAATTATGAGACCTTATTCAAAAGCTCTGAAATAGGTAATAAAAGATGCAAATATTTTTCATTTTAAAGAAATGCGAAATTTAGTTTCGAATTGCGATATTTATAATACCAGTAATTTAACTAATGAAGTAATATACTGACTTTTTGTTATGTATATTGATTTGTAAATCTATAATATAAAGCACACACAAGTAAAAAAATCTGTTATTCTACTTTTGAATCGTTTTTAAAAAAGATACCAGCGGAAATTGGATTCTTAGTGGTAGCGAAAATTATTTATATAGATAACTATTTTTTGTTCACTACATTTTAGTTCAATAACGAATTGAGAATGGCTGCACAAAATGAAGTAAAATTTATATCAGGCTGTGTTGGTCTAAATATTGTTGTATAATGTCCGTCTATTTGGATTTCCATTTTTCAGCCCTACAAGAATAGACGAGATAGTACCTTATAGAATGGAGCACCCATCATAGATCCGAAATTTAGGAGTGTCTTCGTAATTTAAAAGCAGGGGGATATGAGAACCACGACATATTTAACGTGCCCCAGTCACCATTAGCTAGCACAATAAATCTTCTATTGCTTCGGGATTCGATCTCACTACCTTTCGATAGCGAGAATGAATTCCCTGACGACCAGGACACTGCGTCTTGGTATGTAGCTAGTTTATATTAAAACATATGTTTCATTTTGAAATTTTAATTATTTGTTAGATAGCACATTAATTTAAGATAGCACATTAGCATGTCATAAAGTTCTGCTAAAGTTTCTTCTAGCACTACGTAATTAATTTAGACGATGCAACCTTCCACTGCGGAATACTTCTTGTTTCAAGAATAATGCGTGTGGATTTTCCTCCTTTTAGAATTCTCATCCTTCATAACTATTGAGAATGAAGGAAAATATTTAAGGAACATATAGGAACTATCTTCTCACTCTCAGATCTTTTTTAATAAACTTTTTATTTTTAAATAATATTTTTCCCTTCTTAAGCGATTGCGATTTTATTTTTTCGAAAGTGTTAGTGATCCAAAATGCTTTCGATAACCAATAAAAAGAGCGTCAACTTCATTTGTTTTTAACTAATATAAACGTGAGACGAATTCTAATATCCTGGTGTGGTAACCCTTCATTCTACCAAGGTACAGGTCCGAGGTTGCAATTCTCGGGTAGACAAGATCGACTCATACTTTCAGTGAATAGATAACACTGGTGCGAAGCATGCTTAGGAATTTAACTCTGGGGGTTTTGAGTTAGGCTGATCCCCAGAGTTTAAATCCCAAGCATGCTTGGTTAACAAGATCTCTAAAATTCAGGTGCTTGGTAAAAACTAACCGATACATATGCTTCAAATCTCAAGCTCTCAGTCAGGTAAACCAATACGGACTCTGTAAGCCTTGGCCTCATAGGCTGTCGTTTTAGATCGTTTTAGAGAATTGTTAAATCATTTTCTAATATGTAAATTTTAGGTGTCAAATTGCAGAACTTTATTTTCCTGTTATGATTGAAACTTCGATTAGAAGTGATTTTTTTAAATTCTTTTGCGCTTTTTACTTCGGTATACTTTATTAAAAAACAGAACTAATGTAAATTCTGCTTCTGTTTTCAGTGCATTAATTTAGTGTTTCTTTCATAGTTTATAACTCAATGAGAAATAAAAGTATGTTTTGCACTGCATACATTTTTACGTATACTGTTAACTGAAAAATTTCAATTTTTACGTTTAAACGGAAATTTCAACTAGAAATGTTTCTCAATTCTGTGAGCTTGTGATTACTTTGGGATGTGTAATAAGAAATAAGAAAAAAACTTCTATGCAAATTAAATTTTCAAAGAGAAAACATTCTTAAATAGCAGGCTTCTCAAAATACAGGTGTAGGTTTTCCCTTGGAAAGAACTAAGCTAAGTGAACATATGGTATAAGTATCAACTATGAATTCATTGAACTATATTTATAAATTTAAATAGAATTTATAGAAGCATTTATTTTCAACTAGTGCAAAATATAACTTTATTTGTAATGAGTAGTTGTTATTTTCTATTCTGGTAATAATATAATAGTATTCATAGTTTTATATATATTTTAAAACTGAAAATATCCATTATTAAATTTTCATTATTACTTAAGTAAAAATAAACTATTTACTTCTAAAATTTTCTCATTTGTCTTTAAATTTCGTCATACTGCGAAGAAACTCAAAAATTAATTTATTCTTGTTTTCATTGTATTTTGAATATTTTTATTAATTATAATATTTTATTTTGAGTAAATGAAACTAATTTAAAGATGGTATATTGCATTCAGAAGCATGCTACGTGATAACACCTTAGAAGATTTTTTTGGAGATAATTGCTTTCCCATAATAGCATTTTTGGAGATAACGGTAAAAATTCAAATAATTTCCACTTACCTATTACTATACTGTTCATTCGAAGACTAGAAATACATCAATCATCTTCAATTGTTTAATATTGACTTGGTTTGAACTAAAAATTTTCTAATCCAAAGAATAAAATGCTTTGCTTTCAATTCTCATACTGTCACGGTAAATCTTAATACAGTTTTTAGACATGAATATCTTAAAAGTCTCAGAAATACTTCTAATATTAAAATAAAATCAATTATCCAATTATAAGAATATTTTACCAGTTACAATGAAAGTTGATTGCTTCATACTTAAATATATATATATATATATATATATATATATATATATATATATATATATATATATATATATATATATATATATATATATATATAGTATATATGTATGTGATATATATATATATATATATATATATATATATATATATATATATATATATATATATATATATATATATAGAAATAATTAATATATTTGCACACTAATATACATATAATGAAAATACTATACCACATTGTTCATGCAATTTAAAATAACTACTGAGCGAAACTTAATTTTATGAATTATCACAGTATTAAAACTCCCTTTAAAATGTTTCTTAAATTAAGATCATATTATGAACTATACAATGAATATTAGTATAATTTTTCTTTGTAAAAAATGTTTGTCATTTCCAGCAAACACAACTTTACTAAATTTACTACCTTGAAAATTCATGTACAATATTAAAAAAAGGAATTTATCAATATTTACAATTTTTATTCAAAATAATGATTAGATATGAAATTACATTTACACCATAAGCATCCTGTATATATAAATAAGACGTTATTATTTCAAACGTCACTATATTTGTTGCGTTCATTAATATTGTAAAAGCGTGTTAATTTTATATATGTTTGGATGGTAAATAAGTTTTTATAACTGGAAGGTATGCCGCCCAACTTGTCTAGTGGTCAGCGTGCCTGACTGTGGATAGGGAGGTCCTGGGTTCGAATCCCAGTTCGAGCATGGATGTACTTTCCCTCTATATATATCCTGTCTTTGTCCTTTCCTTGTATGAATGGGTTGTGAATGGTTGCCTACCGTATAAACGGGTTCCTATGTCATGTGTGTACTGAGGAAGTCGGACTCCGCAACAAAATGTGGTTTAGTTGGAAAAGTGGAACAGCGCAACCCGTGATGCCGAGCTGGCACACGACAACAACAACAGCTGGAAGGTAACTCTTTCGAAAAGCAACCGATCTAGCAAAATCAATTATGCCAGCAGTGTTATGGGGGGGAAATGTCCCACTCTATACCTCTTGCAGAGTTTAAATCGAAAAGGGTAGGCTCACAACTTCAGTACCATCATTTGACATAAGTCAAATATGTTAATATTGTCAACATGTGTCACTGAGGATATTTCTGTGATAACTTGGATACGATATATTTTTGAATTTTGGAACATTTTCATTTAATAATTTTAAGAATACATATGAGAATACTTGAGATATTTCAGGATATACGTGATTTCTAATCCTACATGTGGCTTTTACATGTTAAATATGTTCCTTTTTAGGTTAAATGTTTTGAAAAAATTATATAAAAGATAATTTTTAAAATATTTTAAAACATTAAGTATCAAATAAGCCCCACGCAATATATCCACTGAGAGTAAAGATTTCACTAATAAATAAAATATTATTTAAATAAAGTATGTTATATAGTTAAAATAATACTTGTTTTAAACGTGAACTTAAGTTGCCAAAAAGTTTATACGAAGGAGGCAAAATTCAAGAAGTAAAACTTAAAATACACATATTCCTTCTTGAAAATTTTAGCATCTATTCTAATATACACACACAAATTTCAGGAAAAATTTCAGCTAACAAACCCTTAAAATCATTGCAAAAACTCAAAAGCTTGGAAATTCTAAAAATATCCAAGTAGAAATTGGATCGAATTTGACAAAATATATCACAACTTGTATTCGCAGTCATCACTTAGGTAAAGATCATTTATTCAGTTTTCTGACAAGCTTGAAAATAAATCTTCTTTACGATATATTTTGCAGAAACTTTCAACATTGATAGGAGATTCATTGAGTCAAAAGACGTTACACATGAAAAAATAAATGAGTTTGTTTTAAAACCTTATATATATATATATATATATATATATATATATATATATATATATATATATATATATATATATATATATATATATATATATATATATATATATATATATATATATATATATATATATATATATATATATATATATATATATATATATATATATATATATATATATATATATATATATATATATATATATATATATATATATATATATATATATATATGTATATATATATATGTGTATATATATATATATATATATATATATAAATTATATTATACACCAACTGTCAGTAAGATGAATATGTGATTAAAGATAAAATTTTAATCTTACAAATTCAATATGTTTTATTTTGTATTTTCTGACTACTTTTGATTGGTTAATGGCTTTACAACCATTTTTGCACATAACTGATAATTTGTCTGCAACCCAAAAATATCAGAAACTGCTTATATTTCTGTTCATTTCAAGTAGAGTGACATAATATCCCGGCTGAAAAAAGCTCTTCAGAATGTGAGAAAGTAGGTTCGATATCTAACACATCAAGCACAATCTACTTAAGGACTGGGGTCTTTGAATTCATGATTGCAATGTTCTGCAAGTGAAATACAATCTCTGGGAATGTCAGATCAAGTATTGAAGGATCTCCTTTTTCTATCTTTATTACGAAGATACCTACTTGGATGCTTCCCCGTAACTGATAGAGCCAACTCTAGGCTGTACCTGATTATACTTTTAAGTGAATATCTGAATAACAGGAAATAATTGTAAGACTTATTTTTGAATAACTTCCTATTCCCTTGGATATTTCAATGATATGATATTGATTCACGTGTCAGAAAGAAAATATTTTAAACTCCCAAACAACTCCAAAATTCTCTGCGGTCGAAATTTACCTGTTGTATATAGTAATTTACTTGGTACCAATTATGCGTCTTAGTCTAATAGCAATCATTCATTACTTTTCTTTAATTACATGCCTAAGCTTTGACCGTTGAAGTTATGGGAAAACAACGAACTTCATGAAATCAGGTATATAGCACTGGCTGTTCAGTGCAACAACAATGCGTACGAAAAGGATGTGAAAATAAGATACAATGTTTCCCCAAACCATAATATAGGGTGAGTAACCAGAGCTGGCAATGCATTTGCAACAGTTCATCTGTCTGTCACCACGTGTCTCTGGACTCGAACAATTTCCTTAAGCTAGTACTCTTCCTCTTTTGGGCTCACAATCTTGCTTTAACGACGAACTTCAAATCAGCAAATATCTTCCCACTTTTACACAGCGCATTACAGTCACCGATGATGTGCGTCTGTGTTAAAATGCTAATGATTTTCATATCTAATCGCCATAAATGCATGATGTAAATTTCACGTGATTTGCATGCTTCTTGCAGGATATTGCATTTTGGATGGCCAGTAGGTGTAGTAACTATAATAACCAATTGAAGAGACAGACAGATATAGAAAATATCATTTCTGCTTTATATGAAGAACTTATTAAAGCATGAAGAATATACAACTAAAATTAAATATCACAATAATTATCTAAAACTATCTATCAATATCAGAAGTTATTTAAAAAAAGAAATAAAATGGAAAAATTCCAAAAATCTTGGATCCAATACACAAAACAATCATTAATAAAATGAACAAATATATATAAGGAGACACTTTTAGGTTATAAAAATAATGTGTGTGTGTGTGTTGGACTGATAAAATTCATAATTTATCAACTGATAACAATTTTGTCTGATTTATACACGTGTGTGTGTGTGTGTGTGTGTGTGTGTGTGTGTGTGTGTGTGTGTGTGTGTGTGTGTGTGTGTGTGTGTGTGTGTGTGTGTGTGTGTGTGTGTGTGTGTGTGTGTGTGTGTGTGTGTGTGTGTGTGTGTGTGTGTGTGTGTGTGTGTGTGTGTGTGTGTGTGTGTGTGTGTGTGTGTGTGTGTGTGTGTGTGTGTGTGTGTGTGTGTACTCACTACTGAAAAATTAGATTTCTTTCTTTACAGCAATATTTCAATAATTTCAAACTAATGAAAATATTAATATCAGATTTATCGTTGAAATTGAAAATATAATATTTTAGTAATAATAATTCTCCTCAAAGCTTTCACAGAATCTATGAATAAAGATAAAATAATTGCTATATTATCAAAAATTAAAGAGAAGCGCACATATCATCACACACACAAACAACATGATCAAAACATTTTCCTTAAACATTATTAAAAAATTCATCAGAATTTATAACTAATGTCGCCAAATATCTTGTTTTCCTCCACAAAAATAACTTTTCCTTTACAGGAAAAACAAACATCAGTCGGTTTCCTAAATCAAGAAGACTATAAAAGAAGAGCATTTTCGACTAATTAGCTTGTTTCCTATGCAAAAATAATGCTAAGAACTATTATAAGAGAATAACTCAAGAATCAATTTATTACCAAATAAACAATATGACCTTCGGAAAAATCTTTCATTGATCAAGCAACTACTCAGAATTATTGAAACCATAAGACAAAATCTGCAAAATAATCTTTACACGGCCACGACAAATATTAGGAATCGCTAAAGCATTCGATAGAGTACGGGATACTGGAATGATAAATAGATAAATCTCAATTTTAATGCACATATTATTCTACATAAACAATTGATGTTTTCAAATTAAACATAATAATAAAACCACCTTAAATATAAAAATACATGTAAATCTTTCTCGGGAAATTCAGATGATATTGCAATACTCTCAAACAATATTTAGTGAAATGTGGCCCTATATAAAAATTAGCTTGAACTCTGTAAAATAGACAATGGTGAACAAATTGGATAATTATAATAAATGCTTATTAATCTAAAGTACTTCTATTCAAATGAAGAAAAAGTAATAATGTTAAATATGAAATAACAAATGACTTTCCATCGCTTGACAAAAATATTCCAACCCCATCTAGAGTACAAAACTCACTAATAATTCAAAAAGCAAACAAAATTTATATATATATATATATATACATATATATATATATATATATATATATATATATATATATATATATATATATATATATATATATATATATATATATATATATATATATATATATATATATATATATATATATATATATATATATATATATATATATATATATATATATATATATATATATATATATATATATGTATATATATATATATATAATGTTAAAGAAAACAAAAATTAACAGCTATTCAATATAAGCTTTAAGATTCAGAACCAATGCTCTCACTTTGTAAAAAAGTAAGAATATTGAAAATGGTTTTAAAACTGAACTTTTCCCAAAGTGCATCGAAAATTAAATAAACATTTCGTTAAAAATGCTCAAAACTGTAAATTAATTTAATTAACTTAAATATTTATTTACAAATATCTGCAAAAGGACATTAAACATCCTCAAATAAACTCTTTACATTGGATCACCAAATTAAAACATTTACTCAGATTTTAATTAATTTAACCATAAGAACTAAAAGAATTACATCTCCAAGCTGTGAAAATTCTGGAAGTTCTGTAATCAAATAATGCAATGACATTGCCCATTAGTTTCAATTCATTCTACTTCTCATGCAAACACTCCAGTGCTTTTAAATGTAATTCAAGTTACTTCTCCACATAAGTAACTAACTTCAATGTTATAATAAAAGACTGCTCGCAGCTAACACTCCATATTTACATCCGATTTAAGATTCAAGTTTATATTATGTGTCTTGTGCTCATTTACTGATGAAGAGGATCAATTTTATGAAAAGTAATCGGGTGTGGAATTTGTGGTCTAAAAGCGATAGTTTCCTGAAATTATAAAAAGGATTAAAAAGTTTAGTTTTTTAAACCATCTAGGGCAGTAGTCAAAATAACTACTTAGAATCACATAAGCGATATATTATAATAAGAACCGAATGTGATAGGCTAGAAATTCAACAGTCACAAGCGGAAGCTAAATGTTGCTAGACATTTCGCACTTTTAGCGATCTTCAGGTTATGGTTACAGTTTTAGACATTGAATCTGATCATGATGAAGAGAGAACAATGTCGCTTCAAAGTCAGAACATCTTCGGAGGAACACTATGCAACTTTAAATGCACAGCGTTGTAGAGGTTACAGATGATTCCTTGAAATGGCTAAAAACAGTTTTGTGCATTTTCCTCTCGCAGTTTTACAAACGAGCATGTATCAAGAAGACATGAGAATCACTATTGAACAGATCAATATGGACACTGTTTCCTCCTTCGGACGAGTCGAGATTCAGCACGCGGCTCTTAATGATTTTCCTTATATAAAGAACTTGGGAAAGGATGGCATCTTTATCAGGATCAAACAAATCAGTTTGTTTGATAGTTCCGTTAAGCAAACTGATCTCTTTAATTATACTGTCGTTCTTGTGTGGAGATGAATCCCGTTAAACGATCATACACCGTTCCATAATTTCACAAATCTGCTTTTATCGATAACTAACAAGAATAGAGGCTAAGTTTTAGTTCATTTAACACATTAGTTACTCAACCAAGTCTTTAATCCTAGTCTCATATGCTATCGTAAACAATATACGACTCTTAGATGTATGGTGTACGAGAAATCATAATTTTAGAGATGTTTATTTTTAATAGTTCCCCATCGTTAACTTAATAAATAGCAACACACAAACATAGTGCAAATAAATGGTATATTTAAATCTCTTGGCTTAAACTCATAATCATGCTTTTTATTGAATTAGATCATTTCGCATTTTAAATTTGACTAAATATATTTTTTAAAATATAACACAAAAATTTACTCTTTTACGAATTTTGTGAATCCGAAATTTGAAGTTTTCTTGAAGAATCTAGTCTGTTTAACCAAATATCCACCGTCTTCAATGAATATTGTGGATATTTGGTGAAACAGGAATTCGAACTCACTACCCTTCAATGATGAGAACGGTGGCCTAACCAAATTGGCCACCACGGCCACTACTTCCTTAGTGACATGAGATTTGCATGCAAAATATGAGAGAATAATTATATTTACTGTGTGTATGAGAATTTCAAAGCATATTGAAATTCTCACCCAGCTTTTTTTAAAAAAATAATAGAAATAATTTAAAATCTCATCACTTTTTCTTTTATCCTATACTTGGTTTGATGAGTAACTAAATAATTGCGTCGTTTAATACCACACCTAAAGGTATAATTAAAGTTTGCTTATGACTTTTATCCTGTAATAGTTGAATTGTTTGTATAATTTATTTTTAAGTGAACTCCTATTAAATATTGAAGCCTAGTTTTATGTTTTTCTGGACAACTTTTGTGTTTCTTAACTTTTCTTTTCAGAAATTAAACTTCTTTAAAATTTGCTATGGGAATGAAACAATCAACAAGCTAAAATTTTTACCAAATGACGTATAATAATCCTAAAAGGCAAACCTTAATTCCTCTTGCAATATTATATAACCATTTATTCTTTCTGAAAATTCATGTCCTTATTAAATGCACATATAATAAGCCCGTTATACCTCACATAAAGTAAATTTCTACTGCCCCAATTTTATACAAAATAAATATGATGAACAATTTATCCATTATTCTAACTATAATATTTACTTTTAAAATTAATTTAACCTTTTATTTTATCGATATAAATCTTTCTACAAACATGATTCATATCGATGGGGATTTTCCCTTGTTTTGATAAATGATTTTATGATTTAAATTCAATCATACACTAATGCACATTTTTATCAAGTTATATCATTGATAGAATTCCTTTGAAACTAAGATTTTATTCCTTGAAATCAATATATAACTGCAAAATATTATTAAGAAATGTACAATTACGTTTTCTAAAAATGCTTTTAACTCTGATGTGAAATTTACTTTTGATGGCAACTTTTAAAAGTTCTTTATTTTTCCTTAATATCATTACTAAGATGTTGAATCCCATACTGAAGCACTTCTTTTATCCTAAAAATATGTCTTAAATCTCTTAGCGCTTTTCTAAAATTAGTTTCGAAATAATTCTGTAATTTTCTTTCTAGTTGTAAAAATAAGAGTTAACAAAAATAAATAAGGATTAAAACATTGAATTAGTGAGAATTATTTTTCCCTTCGAAAGAATTCAGATTTAATGTTTTTCATCTTGTTAAATATTTGTATTAGTTGTCAATTACTTTTACTTAGCTAACACGTAGAAGGAATTTAAATTTAAATATTTGTAAGAAAAATAATATATTTTCATATCACTTTGAATCCTTGCGATGATATTGACCGTTTATGATATTAAATATATCATAAACGGTCAATATTATCGCAAGGATTCAGAGTGTCTTTTAAGACAGGGCATATATTTATTTAATTGAAATAAAAAAATTTTAAGACAAGATAATTCATTTATTTACTGCTTAACCACGAAAAATGCATTAAATTTTCGTTCTTTATATTTTATTTCATTACCCATAATTTTTATCATTTTTTAGACTCAATGGAAATTTTATGAAGCTTATGTGGGAGGCTCTATGTGAGTATAAAAATCAGCTCGGAAATCTTAAAGGTATAAACCAAATAATAGAATAGTAGCATAGCAATTGAATAATATCATTGAATATTATGTAATTGAATAATACAATATATTAGTAAATTTGTGTTGTATGAATGTGGCCCGCCCTATAAACGGGTTTGTGGTGGTATGGCGCGGGTAATGCTACTCGCCTCCGTGACTTGGTTCACAGGTGCCCGCTGGGTAACGACAAATGAGTAGCAGTCTCAGGCCTTGTTGTGGCATAGGGTTCATACCCTCTTGTGCTCGCCATTGGAAAAAAAAGTAAATTTGTATAATGTTATCTATCTTGCTTGAATATCAAAATAAATTGAGTTCATATAACAAAACTATTAATTTATTAGTTAAGTAGAATACCAAAATAAATACGGAAAGTTTTAATAAACTGGGAAAAAAAAACTGTTCATTCTTCAAGGGATAAATACTTCAAGATAAATCCAGAAATAACGGATGAAGTCATACCAAAAGCAAATTCTTCAGTAAGTAAATGGTTTGACGCAGAGTGTAGAGAAATTACTGACAAGAAAAATAAGCTATATAGTAATATGATACCAAATCCTTATACGAAAGATTCTGGGAAAAATACAAGGATTTTATAAGAGATAAGAAAAATGACTGTGTAAAAAGAAAAAAGTATTTAGTTTTATGAGCAGTTCTCTCCTAAACTAGTGAAGAAGATTAAAAAGGACTCAAGGAAATTTTATGCCCGAGTAAAAAAATATTCGAAAGTAATTCAAAAAGAGAATATTCTTATGTAGAAAAGAAATAATGTGGTCAATTAAAAAACAATGGAGAGAAGCTTTGATATAAAGAAAGACAACACTTTAGAAACCTAATTGAGGGACAAGATGAACCACCAGAAATTTTACTTCTGTTAAGTACGAGAGCTAATAAAAGATAAATGAAAACAGCTGGCATTATGAAAATTTAACAAGCTACCATTAAACTCAACAGCCATCGATTTGCTGATCTTGACGCTAATGATACTGAACTTTTTAAAAGTGAAAAGCTCATATATGAGAATTGCATTAATAAAATTATCTGTGAAACTTGAATGAAAAAGTTTATACCCATTCAATAGGAAATTGGCTGCATCCACCCCTTCCAATCCACAAAAAAGACTATTTAAATTACTATAATTAAAGCGGTATTACATTTCACAACACAATAAACAAACCTTTGTGGAACGCTCCCTTTACAAGATTACTGTCCCATTTTGAAACAGTATCGGAAAACTTTCAATGTGGTTTCCACATATAAAAATCTTCTATACATTGGTTTTATAAAAACCAATTGACTTTTAATTTAATATTTCCTTTGTTTATTGATTTTAAGTATGCATATGATAGCATTAAATGAGATAAATTTTTCAAGACAACGAGTGAGCTGAATATTCCAGTCACATTCATCAGTCTAACAAATTTATTAACTAGGTCAGGTGTTTTGTAAAAATAAAGGGCAAATTTTCTGATTTATTTCATTAATTTGATGATGATTTGACATTGCTTTTTTCAACTTTGTCTTCGAAACAGCTATGAGGAAAGCTTGATTTGAGAATTGAGGAACGATTTTATAGGATTCTGAAGTTTTTAGTCTTCGCTAATAATCATGACGTCATCGGGTGAATCAAAAATATATTGCAAAAGTGGTATTTGAGACTCTTGTAGCTGCTTTTTCGACATAAGACTTACAATCAATAAAAATAAAGCAAAATACATGAGGATCCCAGCTTTTCAGCACCTGCGATTGGATACATTGTGTTCGAAAATAAATTACTTCAAACATCATGCCTTATGGTAATGAATAGCACTCAACACCAAGTTGAAATAAGGAATAGACTGCGGGTGGTAATAAATATTACAATTAGCTTACAAATCAGTTTAAATCCTCTCTGATACTTTTTTCCTACGTCAGGAATTGGCCACATCGGCCATTCTCCTTTTAGCAGCCCAATACAAAGTAGCCTTCATATGATAGCTGTCACGCATAAGAGAATTAACGTTGTCCAGAGATGGGCAAACGGTCAAATGAATAAAATTCATTGCCTCTTCTGTGAAACACAGGGCGCAATCAGAGGAATTAAAAATGGCAATACGACGAAGATGATCTCGAAGGTAGTCATGTCCACTCTGAGATCTAACATTTGCACTAAAAATTTGTCGTGGGAGGTCCATAGGAATAGGAATGTGTATCAGTTTAGATAACACTTTTTCTGTAGCCTCTGCTTTCTGCCATTTTATTTACAAAGGCATTTGTTGTTTTGGTAATTTCGGAGGAAATTCGGTTGTATGAGAGAGACAAATAGGGCTGTGGGAGCAAGAATCCCTGTTTTGCCAGTCGATCCACCCTCTCGTTGCCTGGTATATTGCAATGTCTGGGAATCCACTGCAAGAAAAGAATCCATCTATCATTAATAAGTTTGCCTATTTGTATTTTTGTTTGTTCTTCACGTTTTGATTGACAATCCTGAAAGGAGCAGAGTGAGAGGATGGCTGCCTGCGAGTCGACAAGAAAGACTGCATGATTGAGAAAAGTATTACAGGTCAAAAGTTGGAAAGTAGCCTGTTTAATTGCCTCGATCTCAGCCTCGAAATTTGTGGCATTCATACCAACAGGGCATGAGTCCTCAAATAAATTTTCACAGTACCAGCCTGCACCAGAGGTACATTCCTCCTGGGAGGAGCCATCAAAATATATATGGAGCCATTTATTTTTTGGAATTTTATTCGCAATAGTTTCAAGAGCATAGGCTCGAAGAGATTCAGTGATAATGTCATTTTTTTCTTTGTAGGGTGCCAATAGAGAGACTTATAGTTGGGATTCTAAAATTTGGTGGGAATCTCTCACCAAAACAAAATGGTATGCAATGAAGATGACTTAGGACGTATTTAGTCATAAAGTCTTCTGCTCTCTTGAAGAAAGATTGATGAGTTTTCAGCCTATTTTCTGCTGGAGTAAGGTTTAGCCAGTACTGGACAGGAAGTCTTCTACACTTTTCAAACTGTTTTAGTAGCTGCCTTTCTCTACGAACCCCCAGACGTTCAAGACCAGTTTCAATCTCTAATGCAGTGATGGGTCTAGAGCAAGCAACAGAAGTAATAAGTCTCAGGGCTTTATTTTGGACTTTGTCATCTCTGTCACAACAACTGGCAGAGGCAGTGGCCAGTAGCTCACCGCCATAATCTAAGATTGGTCTAACATAGGTCTTATAGACAGTGGTCAAGACATCTGGTGATGAACCTCAAGTAACACCCGATAATCGTTTAAGGAAACCAATTCTAGCCTCACCATTCCTTGCAGTCTCTTCTGCATGTTTTCTCAATAGTAATTTCTTATCAAAGTGAATGCCAAGATACTGGAAATGATCCCGCCTGGAAAGATCCCGATCACCATATTTGATGGATATTTGGTGCTCTTTTGTCCACAGCGTGAAAAGTTGGTAGACTGTTTACAGTCATATTGTTATTTTTGCAGCAATCGATATGCCAAGGCAAGGTCGGGGTTGGTTTTCTCCTCTTTAAAAGAGAGAAAAGTGTGGCCATGCACAACAATAAAGACATAGGAAAAGAGTCAAGGAAATCCTCAAGAGTTTTACCTAGTGGGTCTGTGTCACTATAGCCCCATCTTAAAGAATGGCAATTAAAATCATCAATGATAATTGTATATTTAGTCAATGGCAAATTGCCAGGAGGGTTATAGACAAAAATAAATTTTATTCTAATATTGTTTTTCCATAAAGTAAGCTCTACAGCTTCAAACTTGTTATCTTGCATTTTATGTAACACCTTGAATTTAACATTGATACTGCTTTTAAACCCAACAATAATGCCGGAAGCTATTTGTCGTGATCTTGGAAGTGAATATAAAACATAACCCTTACATTTGTAAGAACTCAGGGAGTTAGTTGACGCACCAGCTTCGACAATAGCGGAAATGTCAGCTGATTCTCTTGTCAAAACAGTATTAAATTCGCAAAACTTGGCTAGACAGGCCACCTGCATTCCAAAACATAGAAGTAATGGCAATCGCGTTCTGGCCTTGAAAAGGAACTTTATTTTTATTTCTCATCCTTGGAATCATTTTATAGAGGCCTCTTCTCTTATCAGTCTCTGACACTAATAAAATTCCATCCAGTTATATGTTTTTATCAGTCTCTGACACTAATAAAAACAAAGAATTGGACGGAACAAAGTTTTGTAAACAATTCTATATTTCACAGAATGATAAAATCTAATAAAAGAAATTAAGAATAAGATGCATATTTTCGAAAGGAAGACTTTGAAAAGAATCTTCTGACCAATTCAAAGTTACGAAGATTTTAAAATCTATATGAATTTTTAAATTTAGAAGGTATTCAGAAACCTTAACATTGTTTAAATTGTGTTGTTACTTATGACACTTGGATAAGCCAAGCTCGCTATGCCTTGGCTATGTGAATTTAAGTAAGTAAAGTGCGTCTTTCGTTTAATCAGAACACCACAAAGGTGAAAGTACGACTTTGCTGTTCAAATCCTCCGATAGATGTCACAACTAGAGAATCGACTCCCTCAATTTTGACAATGATATGATGGGGAGGAAATGTTCTCCAGACAATTGCACCGATGGTAACTGCTCAAAGACCACAAGACTTTCGATTTCACAGATTTAACGAGCACGTATATTTCATGTACTCGGTGGGTCTTTGGAGGCAATGGGAATCAATCCCCACCCTTCCGGAATGAAGGCCGATACCAAGTAGATTGCTTAAGTAACTAAGGCATGTGGAATTTATTATGTGGCTTATGTTAAATTTCAAAATGGGATGAATGATATATATATATATATATATATATATATATATATATATATATATATATATATATATATATATATATATATATATATATATATATATATATATATATATATATATATATATATATATATATATATATATATATATATATATAATATAAATAAATAAATAAATAAATATATATATATATATATATATATATATATATATATATATATATATATATATATATATATATATATATATATATATATATATATATATATATATATATATATATATATATATATATATATATATATATATATATATATATATATATATATATATATATATGAGACAATTTTTTTGGTCCAAACAACTTAAATGCTTTTTTTAGTTTTGTATTTCTCCAAATTCCAAAATTTTAAGGTATTATTAAGGAATGGTTTCATGCATATGTATATAAATTTGAATGAGAGGCACAGGATTTTGCAGACAAATAGATACTAAGAATAGATAATATAATTTTACCACATATATTTAAAATAATAATGTTTGAACAAGTTAAAATGATTCTTTGAAATGAAACTTCTAATTTTAATGAAAAAACCAATGTTTTAAGTCTGAGCTATCAAATTTTATAATCAAATTCAATTTCTTATATATGTATTGGATTATGTGGTGTGTTTTTTCGAAGGCAATATAACTAAAATCAG
This sequence comes from Latrodectus hesperus, assembly GCA_037975125.1. Taxonomy (NCBI): domain Eukaryota; kingdom Metazoa; phylum Arthropoda; class Arachnida; order Araneae; family Theridiidae; genus Latrodectus; species Latrodectus hesperus. Next base: position 8,047,110 of record CM075857.1, on the reverse strand, counting down.
TAGTAATGAAATTTTTATAAAGAATTTAAATGATTCTTTTTTAGTTATTTTCATTAAAATATGTCTTACTTTCTAAGATTACATTTTAGATAATTATATATAAGGTAAATATAAAAACATAAAACATTCCTTTGAGTAATATAAATATTTACTACATTTCTCGTGTGAATTCGTATATTCACTTCAGGCATGCATTATTGTTTATTTGTATGGTTAGAAATCCGATTGTAAATGAAACCAATTCAAAATCATGTTTATATTTTTCAACCATGAAAATAAATTTCTTTGGATATGTAAATCCCATACCAAACCTTTGAATCCCCTGTTGATTGCAAAATACTGAAACGGAAATTTCCCCGATGCTTTGCGGTATAATAACAGTGTAGGAGTAATCCTCATTTTTCATGAAATGATCTTAGGAATATCCCTTTCAGGAGTGAAATTCTCACTACCCCCTGCCTATCTGAGGGTTTTCAATGACATTTTCTTCCCGAATTCTCCCGGATTTTTCCTGGTTCCCCATCGATTTTTACGCCGGCGATTTTCTTTGTTCCAGAAATGCCACCGCGGGAAATTTCTATAGCAACCACAAGTGCGTGGGGAGTGAACAGAAATTCTAGGGTCCTCCTCGGTCCCTTCTTGGAGGAATCGAGGAATGCTCCACCTAAAGAGGATTTCCGACGCTTCCTTCCTCAATCATTTCTCGAGGAGCATTTCACATCTCTCGATTGTGACGCAACTTTATGTAACGACTTTCTAAAAGAAACAATCACATTTGGATTATGAAAAAAATTTTCCCTTGGAAAAGCTTTAGATTTAGAGCGCTTAACAAGGAAAAAATTTAATAATCATTTATTATTTTTTAATTTTTTAAAATTTATTTGCCTTAAAATTTAATTGAAATAATAGGGTTTAACATATTCATTCTAAAATTAAGGTAACTTAATAACGAATTTAAATTCTGATTTTTGAATGGCTATCAATGCTTCTTTTAGGGATAACATTCCTACCCACGAATGGTACACATGCAAACATCCTGGTTCCGCACTAATGAGTAAACACAAGAGATGCAGCCAAACGGCTTTGACAAGACTGCGAAGTGGCCACCTGCTTGCTCAGAGACACGTCTCTGGTATCAAGGTCTACCCTCTCTGTCCCAAATGTCGAGTGGTTCAGGCCCCCTCCTTCTCATATTCTTCAGTGCATTGGGAGTGAGAAAGGGGATATGGAGTTGAGACCGGAAGTGGTGCTTGAGAGAATGACTATTTTTGGATTCATGGGGCTGGTGTGATGGTACTGTCACGCCAGTCGGGGATAAGCAACAACAACAACTTCTGATATTTGATTATATAAAAAAATTTCATTAAAGTTGCATCATTTAGTAACAAACATGTAACTTATTTTATTATAAACAAATGTTTTTAAATAAAAAAAATATTTTACCAATGCAATTATTATCAATCAATAATATCATGAACAGAATTTTAAATATTGTTTTATTTTTATCTTTTTTAAACACTAAAAAGTTGTTTCTGTAGTACAAAGAGGATAATATTATTATAATTACCGACAGCCCCTGAAAGATCAAATTAGAAGAAATTGTATTGTAGATTTTAAGAAAATTATTAGACGTAATAATGCTTTTTTGGCATTCCCCATGTAATGCTGCTTAGAGAAAGATTATTCATAATTATTGAATTGCGTATACAACTCTTGTGATTGCAGCAAAAATTTCCCAACAAGCATACATAACTAAATTAGAAAGCAAGTTCTTTTTTCAGTTGCACAACAATTTCCAGGACTGAGCTTGTGGTCCTCCATTTCAAAGACTGTGGTTATACCTCTAAGGATAATTAACTACTTTATACATATGATCATTTTTCTTTGATTAGATCTGGCCTAAAATTGAATATTGAAATAGAATTATCATAAATATTTTCTAACTTTATTTTATCCTATCTATTACATATACCCGTTTTAAAGTGACTTTGCAGATATAATTATTATTCGTAATTTCTGCCTCATTATACTTAAGTTTATTTATATCTTTAAACAACTTGCAGAAAAAAATAAGCAATATAAAAATGCATGGAAACAAACTCAAAAGTTCTCTTTTTAAAATTTTATTTTCTCTGGATTGTTCTTAAAAGATTATTGCTACATTTTTTTTAATTATAATTAAAATTATTAACTTAATAAGCAGCAAATTATACTTAATCTTTATTTTTTCCTTTTTAATTAATAAAATAAACATAATTTTCAATATAAAAATCACATTTCTTCAATTTTAAAATTCTGCAGCTCATGAGCGAATTGAAAAAGTGCGTGTGTACAGCTAAATTTCCATAAGTTTCACTCTTCTCCTTGTGGGTGATTTTGCTGTAACGACCACAAGAATGAGCTAAACAGGGAAAAAATGGTCTTCCAAGTCACGCGATTGCACTTTGTTATCTAGTTCGAGGAGAAAATAACTGTGGTCAAGGCTAAGGAGTAAGAGTACGATAATCTTTAAGGAACTCGCGCGAGTTTTGTTTAGTTTAACTTAAACACATTTTTTCGTTTAACTTGTAATGATGTTACATATTTCTTTGACAATACCCATAAAAATGTTTCTTATGGTAGAGTTTCTTTCTATAAAATGAATACATTTCATGTCAATTTTACAGAAGCAGTTATAAATAAACTATCCTTTAACTATCTATTCTTCTCATGACTTACTGTAAAAAAATAGTTATATGATAGTTATTAATTAATAATTGTTGAAATTAATAGTTGATTGATTGCAATTTAAAAGATCAGAAGAAACAAATTCGTGTTTTCTTTTCAATTTGGGTATCAAAACTAATAATTTTATCATTTCTAACCACTGGATCTAATCACGATTGTCCATTGAAGCATCTAAATATATCTTGAGTTTGAAAAACGTTTAAGTAATGGGGTTTTCACATCTTCATCTGTTCAGACAATATTAATTACGGATAAGATATTATGCATTTCAAAGTACAATGTAATTTATTAGCTAAATTTAATGTAACTAATTAACGAATATATTAGAAACTGTGGTAACCATGTGAAATCAACATGATTTAGATACATGAAAATTAACTATAATGCTTTAATTACCTCAAAATCACATTTACTTTTATTTAATAAAAGAAATTTATTATAACAAAACACAATAATGGAACAAATAATTTAATATTATACTTCTAACAATATTTTTGCTAATTATAAATTTAATATCCACTTAGAAAAAACTATAATACCAAATAATTGTTGATACATGGTCTAACTGATAAAATATCAAACAACATAAATTCAGAGAGCTTTCACATTAATGAGCTTACGTAAAGATGTATTTCATTGGAAATAATTTGATTTCGTTTTCAAGGAAATCTAAAATTAATATTTTTAGATTAATTATTGAAAAAATAAGATATAGTAAAACATATGTGAAAATAATATGTTGAAAAATGTAAAAACATTTTATAATATTGTATATTCAAATAAATTATTATTAAAATCAAAAGAAATTAAATTAAAAATTAATACACTGAATAAACAATAAATTATCAACATAATGTCAAGAATATGGAAATAGGTTTCATTTTAAAATCAATAAAAATCTTTCTTCTTTTTTGTCCTATATGCAATGAATTCATTTAGCCTTTCGAAAAGTTAAGGTGTAGTTGATGTTCAGTAAAAAAATGTTCATATAAAGCGTTGTCTCTAAACCTAAAGAAACATATTTTTAAATTAGAGAAAGTTTATCTTTTTAACTTCTTAAGAATTTTTAAAATAAACTATTTTGTTCATTTGATAAAAAAATACCATTCAAGTAGCTGAAAAATTAGGCAAAGTAGAATATTGACTAAGTTAAGCAAATCAATTCGAATAGTCAAATTCAATTTTCAAGAAGCAAACAAAAGAACTTGAAAATATCTATTTCTTCCGTTATGTATGAGTTTTCTCAATACATATTATACTTATCTATAAACTACAAAAAAATTTTCACATATTTATTAATATACAAAGCTGACCCAGCCACGCGTTGCAGTGGCTGAGTTTTTAAAATACATTGAATCAATTTTTTACTAATTCTTGGGTTCAATCAAATTAATATTTTCTAAAAAAATTTAGAATAGGTTCATTCATAGGAGATTGAAAATAAAACGTTTCACCAAAATTTAATAGTAATAGGTAAAGTATCGAAATTTTGAAATTAAGCACAAATCAACATATACTTTCTGAATTTACATTTTATTCATCTTATATTAAATTATAGTTTGTAATCAGTGACTTACTTATAAAATATACTATATAAATTAAAGACATCTAAAAATAAATTGTTATAAATGAGGTAGATAACATTGACATCGAACTATTATTATTTTAATTTTAAATTATATTAAAACTAAAAATTTTTTTCCGCGGCATTATACTGAAATAAAAAAAATTAAAAGAATTTATCATTTGAATAAATAAATTAGATCAAAATGTTCTACTGAATAAATTAATAATTATCAAATTATAAAATAAAAATAAAAAATAATAAAAGGCTATCAAGAAATACTTACATATTTTCGAGGTGGTATGAAAATTAGTAGAGAAAAACAGTAATAAATAAAATTTTATTTTACTATTTATAATATTAAAAATATTCAAACTGAATACTGCACAATAATAACAAAATACAAAGTATAATGATGAAAATGATTCACGAAAAATTGTTATAGTATCATTATACATCATGAAAATATATGTAAATTCTATATTTAACCACGCGCTTGCGCGCGCACGATAATTTTCTCGAAGATGGTATAATCTAGAAAAATAAACACGTCGCCATCTGCCGAATACCTGTGCAACTTAGATGCTAAACCGCCATCTATTAGGAACTTACAGAACTAACCAAAAAAATAAAAAAATTTAGGGTTGTACTACCCCTAACATTTAGGGGGATGAAAAATAGATGTTGGCCGATTCTCATAGATACCGGATAAGCACAAAAAATTTCATCAAAATCGGTCAAGCCGTTTCGGAGGAGTATGGCAACGAAAACTGTGACACGAGAATTTTATATATTAGATATCACAAAACTTCCAGTTACAAGTTTTGCTTAAATACATATATATATATGCTAAATTATATATATATATATATATATATATATATATACATAAATATAGCAGAAAATTTAATTCATATCAGAAACACTTTAACCTGCCCTACTTTAATTCTTTCATGTGAAAAATTATCATAAATAGTAAAAAAAAACAATATAGATAATGATTTTTCACAATGATTACAATTTTCTTATTTAGACATAAAATGCGATTTAGTAGCTTCGTCTTCGTCTTCTTAGAGTTGGGTTTGTATGTCATTTGGCACCTCTGTTTTTATCAAAATTTTGTACTATTAACTCCAAACTCAATGTTTCCTAGTTCGAGTTGCTCGCTTTACTCCACTGTCACCCACTTTATTAATAAAGTCCGATAACCCTTTAATGGAGTCTAGGTGTAACTCTCTAGTATGGTTGATGCCTAAAGAAGTTAATCTAGGGAGGGCAAGGGCCTCGCATTCGTAAATGATATGCTTGGCCGTTTCCTTTTGCGTATGACATTTCCTGCGGATAGAGTCTTGCTGAAACAGTCCCATTTTATGGAGGTGTATTCTGAAATAGTGGTGCCCAGTTATGAAGCCTACGATTAAACGTATCTTCTGTCAAGAGAATCTTAGAATTTCAGAGGCAATCCTCGCTGATGATCCACAAATCATGATTTCGTAGCTTAGTTCGAAGCTTAGTTTCGTAGCGAATATTCTTTTCACTTCAGCTTATGAACTAGATTCAGAAGACCTGGATGGTGCCACATGCTCAATATATCGAGATAACAGCAGACGGCTCTCTCAAGCTTTCTGAGCGGCCACATCAAATCATTTGGATTTCACCATGGCGAGAGGCTTTTTCAGAGTGTCATTGGTGTAGGACTGTTCAAGCCTCCCCAATCATATTCTAATTTGTCTAAATTTTACAATTTTGGGGATTTTAAAGGAACCGATTTTATTTTTGGACTTTCTGGACATTTTTGGTTTTATTGAGATGGTGTAGCTTGGCTACATCTAAGATTAGAAACAACAACAACTAGATTCAATTCAAATTTAGTATGACAAAATTAAGTCTAACAAACCAAAGGAAATTTTGTTAAAATGTAGTTGCTTATAACATTAAAAAATTCTTTATTACATTAGTTTTACTCAGTTAATCTCAATTACACTAGTTTCTAGGTGCAAAATGTGGTCGCATAATATTAAATTAAATTAAAACGTGATTACAATTTCATTTAATTTTTAATATAAGTTAAATGCTGGTGCCAAATCCCATATCATTAAATTTGAAATAATTCCCAAACTAAATGAGAATCAGAAATGCAAGCAACAGTAACAAAAAGCGTTCACTTCTATCTTTCAAATATTAATCCATAAAATAAATAAGTTATTTGTTGTAAGGAATTTATCAATTGATTTTTATTCTAATATATTCGCGATCAGTCATATAATTTTAAGTTTCAAAGCGAAATAAATGAACATTTTATTTTAATTCATGAAAATTAAGTTAAATTCAGTAAAGATTCATAAGATTTTAAATTGAAAAAAAAACACTTAATCTACTTAAGACATTTAAGCCGTCATATAACAATATTCTGAAATTTAAAAAATATTTCAAAAGTAGTCTCATCAAATTGTGTTCAAATGTTAGCAAACTGATATTATACTATTATGCATGAACAATGATAAGCAGGATCTGTGATCTCTGTCAATCAGTTTTTTGATCAAAACCAATCAGCGTCAAGCGTCTTTCAATTATGAACCAATATCAAATAACCATGTCAGTTCCTGAACAAGAATCATCTTCTGCTCTTATCATCAAATTAGCTGAAGAACATTAGACCTAAACAGTATTTAACTCATCCTAGTATTCATAGCATTATAATATCGGAGTATATAACATCAATGGAATGATTGCTCAATCAGCAGGGCTTTTCTAGCTCTTAAGCAGTGGGTAGCAACGCAAGGTGATCACCTGTAGGATAAAAGATATCGATCAGTTATGCTTGAAATTAGCCCTATTAATGAAACAGATATTAAAGAATATAGATAAAAACAAATGAAATGATTTGTAGTTGTAAGATCGCTTTTTACTTAAAAGAATTAATTAAAACTGAAGATGTTTGAAACGAATTTTGTTATTGTTTTTGTTACTTATGACACTTGGACAAGCCAAGCTCGCTATGCCGTTTCCTATGCAAATTTAAGTTAGTAAGGTGCGTCTTTTGTTTAACTAGAGCATCGCGAAGGTGAAAGAACGACTATGCTCTTAACTCCTCCGATAGATGGCACCACCAAAGAATTCACTCCCTCAATTTTGACACTGATGCTCTAAACTGGAGGGGGAGGAAATGTTCTCCAGACCATTACACCCATGGTAACTGCTCAACAACCGACTTCAGGACTTTTGATTCCACAGATTTAATGAGCACATATATCGCCTGTACTTTGTAAACGGAATTTTAAATTCTACAAACAAACAGTGCAAATTGATCCCATGAAATAAATATAATTGCCGAAAGTCTATGTTCTCATTGTTTAACTATTATCTCAGAAGAAATAATAAAGAGATCACATGTGAAAGATAATTCTATAGTTTTATTAGAGTGATGTTCATCTTGTTGAGAATTTTTCTCACGAAATGTAATATAACAGGTTTTAGCAATGCAAAGTAAGAGTCTGAAGATGCATATTAAATGTTGGAGAAGTGATGCTTGAAGGCGTTAGCCATTATTTATGCAATTAATTTCCCTTTAAAACAAATTATAAAAATATATAAGATTCATATGCATGATTTTGTGCTTTTTAACTTGGGAGCATTAATTTTAAATGTGACCGCAGTAGCTGGGGTAAGTCTGTAGTCTAATGTTTAAAAAGAAGGATTTTCGACACTTCATCCAACTGAAGCTCTTTTTATCGAGTAAAATTATAACCTAAGAACGTTAACATTTTCTTGAGTTTTATGTCTAATTAGTTTTATGTCTATTATTTTGAGTTCTTTGTCCAGTGTTATAATTTGAAAATCATAAGAAGAGATGCGAGCTCCAGGATTTATGTGTCACCTAATATAATTTTTAAATTTAGAGGCAATTGTATGTGTCATAGATATAAATTGCAGAAAGTTTTAATAATCAAAATAATAATAATAAAATCATTTCCTACAAAACACTTTTTTCTTATAAAAATTGTGGCATTGCTCTAATGAAAAGAAGTAAGGTTTTTCGTGCATGGAACGTATCAGGTTCTAAATCGAACACAGCCGCATGTCATCTTACCGAAAAGGTCAATGTTCGTTAAAATAAGCAGGATTCAAATTACTTCCAAAATTACGGTATGAAATTTTGGAGAGGAACTATAGACACATCTCATCAAATTATAGTTTAAAATTATTTGAAATATTTTAATTGGTATGAGATATTTTTGTGAAATGCTGCCAGAAATGAAAAGTAACTAAATTGACTTTGTTCAAATACCCTTTCAAGAAGGAAACTGACTGACAAAATATAAGGTTATAATATTTTAGATAAAAAATATTTTTTTCACATCTTTAATTCACTATAATTCAAATTTATCAAATAATAAAATAATATGTCATATATATATATCATGTGTTTACGCAAAACAACTTAAAATATTTTATGAAATCAATAAGTAAAAAAGTCATAAAAATAGAAAAGTGATTAGATTGAAAAGCACTAAAAACCGACAAATTTCATATAAACATAAGATGATCAAAACGGATATGACAATCAAAACGTAGTAATATTAGTTTCATTTATTTAGAATTTATAGAGTTTATATATATATATATATATATATATATATATATATATATATATATATATATATATATATATATATATATATATATATATATATATATATATATATATATATATGTATATATATATATATATATATATAAATATATATATATATATATATATATATATATATATATATATATATATATATGTATGTATATATATATATATATATATATATATATATATATATATATATATATATATATATATATATATATATATATATATATATATATTTTAAGCTGAATATAGTTTACTGAAATCTTATGTTATAACTGTAAACTCTCAACTCTATAGAGTTCAAATAAAAATTTTATTTCCCTATATTTGAACTTTGTTTTTTTTTCCAATGGCTGGCACAAGAGGGTTGAACCTTATGCCACAACAAGGCCAGAGACTGATACTCATTTGTCGTTACCCAGCGGGCACCTGAGAACCAAGTCACGGAGGCGAGTAGCGTTACCCGCTCCATACCACCACAAACCCGTTTGTAGGGCGGGCCACATTCATACGACAACACAGAAGAAAGGACAGAGAAACGCAGAGAGAACAGAGAAGGAAAGAAACATCTATGCCCGAACCGGGATTAAAACCCTGGACCCACAGCTCAGGAGTCAGGAACGCTAACTACTCAGCCAATCGGTCAGCTCATTTGAACTTTGTAGAGATCAGCATTTTTATACTTTTCAAAAAAGTGATACACTACAGCATATATTAATAAATTTTAAAACTTATAATAGTTAAGTTCAGCTTGTAAGGTTGCCTTTGTCACCTTAAACTTTGTTGATAAAATCGAACTGAATAATTTCCTTGTTTAAACAATAACTGAACTGTTATTTTCATGTCAAGTTTTTAATTTAAAATGACAGATAAAATATTATAACACAAATAATAAACTTCCCTGTCTGTTTGAGGAAGTTTTTGCATAACAAAATTACATATGCCACCCACGTTTACAGGAAGCTTGATGAATTTTAAACTGACCATTATTAAATCATGTATGGTTTAAAATTATAGTTTAAAATTAATTAACTCATTTGAATCACTAGATAGTGAATACTTACAATATAATAGAAACATTTATAATGATTAAATACAGTATTGCTGAAATATTATGTGTTACTATTTTACCTATTGATCATTACTGTCATAGGTAAATATAGAAAAATTATAACCTAAAATTTGTTATTGAGAAGTAAAATCTAGATATTTCTTTGTTACGAAGCCCTTGATGACAAAAAAAGACCTTGTCTTAGCGGAAAAGGGAAAATTTCAAGAATGTCATACATTATTTTTATCCATAATTACTTATATCACTCAACTGAAAAAATGTTTTTCTAGAACTTGAGTTAAATGAAAACTATTCTACAAATCCGTCAAATAATTTCTAATCGGAAAATAACTAAAATATTTTAAATATTCTTTAATAAATATGTTGAGAGTTTATCTGTAACACATAAATCATTAGTGACATTTTACTTTTAAAGCTTTAAATAAAATAATATATATTATATATAAATAAACATAAAATATGAATAATAATATAATGTATGTAAATATATAATATAAAATTTAATATGTTGTTTTTAATTTGAAATACAAATTAAATTTTCATTTTTAAGCTAAGAGGTGTTTAATTTATATCATTGTTAATGCTAAATTTTAAAAAATATCCGATTTTTTTATGAAAATATTATTTTATAGTATAATAGTTTTACTTGCTTTTTTATTAAATAGGTAAAACAAATTTAACTAGCTCTTACCCGAAATTTTAAGCAACTAATTACTTTTTTAATTAGAATAGATTTCTAAATGAGAGAAATAAAAATATATTTAAAACATTTGAAGTCATGAAACAACAGTAAAGTAGTAAGTAGAGTGAGAGAGAAACATTAATCACACTGCATATAAAATTGATTCATTTAGCTTTTCATACGTTATAAGTTCAGTTAGCCTATGTAATTACAGATATAATTCGCTACTAGAAATTTAAGCGTTTTTAATTATATAGGAATAATGCAACTCATTTTAAAGGCTAAACTCACTAAATTATTACTCAAGAAGTCTCATAATTAAAAAAAACTCATGGGGAGAAAATTTTAGTAATCAGTTTTTTTTTTTTTTTTTAAACTATTCCATAATGTTTAAATAAAAAGCCATTTGAAAACTGCAGCTTCTTAATAACATAAAAAGTTCAAACTTCAGAGAAAAATGTTTATATTATGCCGAAAGAGATATGTTAAGTAAAAATTTTCCAACATATTGATAAAGAATGAAATTTGACCTTGAGTTACGTTTGATACGTTTTATCTTCTCCTTTAATAATAAAAAAATTTGAAAGTTGAATTTTTATACATTAGTTCATTTTTTTTCTCATTATAGAAGTTTATTAAGTTAATATTCCTGAGAAAATTGGTTTTTTATTTTATTAAATCAGAAAAAGCAAAATAAGGCTAATTTATTTTTCAAATTTTTTCATAAGCAGATGAATGAGATCTGTTTTAGATAACTGAAAATACACACTGAAAAATATTATTCAAAATGGGAAAAGGATATAATATTGGCACTTAATCATTCAAAAATACCGACTATTTTCAAATATATTTCATAAATGTCATGTTTTATTCCAATCTTTTATGCCATTTTTTGCATGAGGGGGTTAGTTAAAGCAGGACTTGAAGTTTAAACGGAATTTCAAATCATAACAAGAATCTGCACACGAAGTCAAGAAACTAGCTATTGAAAGAAAGGATAAAGCATTAAATTTTCAGCTGTCAGACTGACATACATATTTTAAAGGATTTGAAAAGGTCTTAACCTAGTTGGTGAAATTTATATATTTAAATTTAAATCTCGATAATACAATGCACTATATATTCATCTCTCTACTTATAAATTTTTTATAAAAAATAATTAAATTTATTTAATTTAAAATAAAGTCAAGTGTTCTTGAAATCTTCTAATGTGTTTATTTAAAGCAGATATTTTTATTGAATTGTTTTAAAAATGTTTTCTTAAAATGAAAATCTTATGTCAACTAATGTTTATTTTTACTCTATTTCGTTTTATCCTTAAGTATAAATGAAAATTTATGAATTTATTGCAATGTTGTTTATTTAGTGTTTATAACATTTGAACAACCTTTATATCTTTCCATGAAGTCCCCTACATATATATATATATATATATATATATATATATATATATATATATATATATATATATATATATATATATATATATATATATATATATATATATATATATATATATATATATATATATAAATATTCTTTATTATCATGTTAACATGCATAATGATTAATAGTGGGGAATCTAATTCACTTAAATTTAAAGGCAAAATACTGTATTCATGAATTGTATATTAAACAGCCAATTTTATTTTTTCAGTATTTATAAAATTTGTATAAAATATTCATAATGTCAAAGAATTCGCAGGTGGTTTTAAAACAATTTTTTTTAATCTTACTAGTATTGTTTTTCGTTCACCATTACTATCTTATTAAATATTTTCTGACATGACTGAAACTACACACCAGCATAAAAAATTGAAAAAAGGAAAAACTGCAGCATTTTGTATCAGGGTATGGTGGTATTCATAATTTAATAACTTCTCACGCGAAAATGGTAAAAATATTGAAATTTATCGTGATGTAAAATATTATTATGTATCTTAAATAAATCTTTTCCCTAAACTATTGCAACACAGTTTTGGTTGCCCATATCTGCATACCAATACTGTTGAACACAACCATTTATCTCGTCATTTCAGGTCATGGTCAAATGACCAGTTTATACCCTATACACCACATTATATCATATCAATGGAAAAAGTAATTAACACATTAAAGTATTTAAAAATACTTTTAGTATTGACATTATTATTAGTTACATTATACTTAGTATGACATTATTATTAATGAATTACTTGGACAAAACAGTCTTTGAATGATTGAGGAATTAAACCCACTACTTTCTGGACACGAGCTTAACTCATTTTTTGCCCCATTCGGATATTACAGGTCCTATTGCTAAAAGTGTTAGATTAAAAGAAAGGCTAAAATATCGACTTTGCTACTTGTCCGAGTTTTGAAATTATGAGATGTTACCATAATAACTATTCCAAATATATCCATGTCATACGTTTTGAGTTACCTATTTCTTACAAGTATTTAGGAAAAATTTCTTATTTTACAATGCTATAATTTTGTGCATCCCAATGAAATTAGAGTGTTGTTTGGTAATAGGCGTTGATGAGCATTCAAGTTATTTAGAATGACATTTAAATCTATTGTTACCTCAATAATTTCTTATAAGTAATATTAGTTAATATAATTTATATATATACTTTCTGCATGAAATCAATTCCTTGTTTTCTTTCTCTCTGTCTGGCTGTCATGTGTCTCTTTGATTTCTAACGAACATTTCTTTAAAAAAATTTCTTCAATACGATTAGCATAGAGTACAAATTCAAATTCATGTGGCAGTATTTTAAAATTATAAATAGTAATCTCATTCTGTGAAAAGCAAATCTTTCATTTTACGATCATTTTTAATGGCATATGTAAATGGGATAAATTGAGCAGTACCTATTGCTTAAAATGAACTCAAACTATTACCAAACCTATTTTCCTTGTTGAATTAAACATCATATATTGTTGATCTGAGAAACAAAGCTGTTTTAAATTAACAACTATCTGGGACTCTAAAAAGTAAATTAAAGAAGCTAGTATGACTACAGACGGAAAAGATTGGTCTATTTGTCACTTTTTTTGCACAAGAGGGCTAATTAGATCAGAGCTACATTTCAGTGTGGAATCCGGACTACTTCTAACATCCATGCCCGAAGTGAGGCTCAAATTCATTAACTGTGGAACTTAAAGCTAAAGCGTTAATCATTCGGGTGCTAGTTTGGCATAGACAGGAAGGAATTGTCAGAGAACATTCTTACATTTATTAGTTACTGTCATACGTTTCAGTGGAAAACAACAACTCAAATGTCATCGACCTTGCCACTTCTCCGAATTTTAAAATTATGAAATGCTAACCATGATAATTTACAAAATATCCTTGTTTATCTACTTCTGACAGTCAAAGCCGCTCAAATTAGGATACCAATTGGTCCAAAGTTGAAACTTCAGCACCTGAACTGGCATTAATCTAGAAAACATATGGAAATATAGAGTTATTTTTATAAATTTTAAAATGCAGAAAAATATTCAATATGACTTTCTTTGGTTGTTGTTATCTATAGAACCCTTTACCAATTGCCTTTTCCTTGTTGTTGTTGTTACTAATGACACTTGGACCAGCCAAGATCGCTATGCTGTTGGCTATGCTAGGGTGAGTCTTTCCTTTAACCAGAGCACCACGAAGGTGAAAATACGACTTTGCTCTATATCCTCCTCTGATAGACGGCACCACCAAAGGATCCACTTACTCAATTTTGACACTGATCCGCAGGGGGAGGAAATTTTCTCCAGACCATTACACCCATGGTAACTGCTCAATGACCAACCATAGGACTTCCAATTCCAAACATTTAACGAGCACGTGTATCGCATGTATTCGATAGGTCTTTGGCGACATTGGGAATCAAAGCCACCCCTTCCGGATGGAAGGCCGATGCCCCAACCATTAATTTACTACGGCCTTTTCCTTAAAACATCATCAACACTCTTAATATTCATTAATTAAATTAAATTAATATTTCGCTATATAAAATCCTTTTTTCAAAGAGAAATAGAATTTTGAATTTGATATTAAAGAAAAATAAAGATATATTACGGCAATTATTTCTACAAACACATATTCATTAATAAAATGAAAATAAAAAAGATACCACATAAGGTCTGTAAATGTAACAGAAAGTATGAAGCAATGTTAGCGTGTTTACAAACTATTTTTGTAAATATTCTAATAAAAAGTTATAAACGAAATTTATGATTTTCAAAAAATTTTTCAATTTTTAATTCTCTTGATTTTATTATAAATAGGATTCTCTGTTATTTACATTACTATCAATAGGATTACCTTTTTTTCTAATTTTTTCCAAAGGGTTAAACACCAGTAAAATTATTTTAAGCAATTAATGTAATCTAGAATTTAACTAATGTTTCGAATGAGGAATATTTTTATTAAATTCCCGCAATCGTTTTAGAAATATTTCAAAGTCATAAAAAATATCTTAAATGTAGAAGTAACTTTTTGAAATTCATTTTTTCAAATATTAATTGCCTAAATTACACAAATTTTTTTTACTGTTTATATCAGTTTACATAAGTTTTATTTAAAATTCTTTTAATGTTAAAAATGATTATTTTTCGTGATTAAAGTTCAATAATAGATGTCAGTTTAATATTATCATTATCAAATTGACGTCTTTCAATATGTTAATGCTCCAACTGTCAATATTTTATGATATATTATAGAAACTGAAGTTGTGTATGTTGTTCTAGTGCTAGATAAAATTTGTCTGCAAATGATGGAATAAAAGAACAATTAATGAATGAAATCTATTCCAAATGACAAAATAAATACTAAGAAGTGCGTGATAATCACTGAGGCAAAGTCTGTATATTATATATACTCTTCTTATATTAAAAAATTTCATTTTTTATTTCAAAATAGAAATTAAAAATTTAGATAGCATTATTTTTTCAAAATGATAGAAAATATGGAATAATCTATTCATAAAAATAACCTAATGGCAAAATTTTTTCCAAAAAATTGAAATAGAGATCTTTGATTATCAGAGGCAGATCGAAAGTAAAATTTGATAAATGATTGTGAATGAGTCTTTTCTTGTTATTCATGATCTTTGTCATTAATTTCATATAAATAATTTTACATTCAGATATACTGTATTAATGGAAAGCAACACTATAATTAGTGTCTATGTCTATTCTGATTTAGGAAGATAACTGAGAATTTATAGTTTTATTTAATTTAATTTTATTTGTTATAAGATTGCTCACTATCAATGGGAAGCCACAGTACAATGAGTGCTTGTGAGTGTAACGATGACTTAATGTTTTAAATTTTATTTTTATTTGCTACACGTGAAAACGGCTAACTTTTTTATCAAATGGCAATAATGCGCTCCATTATTTAAAAAAGACTACAACAATCTTAGGCTATTAGAATCACCAAAACACTTGGTTAAAAAGAAGTGATATCTTTCTTGTTGATATATGTGCTCTTATTTCGGTAGAAAAGGTTATAATATTTTGACACAAGATGGCAAAAGTAGACAACAGAAAGTCAACATCTTTGATATTTATCTTCAGCTTGTAAGCAATCAGTGGCTAGCTTGTGAATACTATTTCTAAATCACGTCCACCCTATTTAGAATGCCTTTGGCAGATGCAGAAACGTCAAACACATTCCACACTTAATTCTAGCTTAAGAGAGAGTTTAACTTTAGAAACAAATGACATAATTAATGTAACCTCATAATATTGTACTCCTTTTTTTTCTCCTGGTATAATTTATAGTAAGTGAGTAAGTGTCTTTTCCTGGCGCAAAATCTAAAAAGAGGACATACTGCGCTGAACGAATGTTTAAAATTTTTTAAATCAGTATAAAAGATGTAAAATGTCCATTATAAAATTGACAAACACAGGTTTATTGAATTAAAAAAAAGTGTAAATTTTCTGTGTTCCAAGTTTATTTTTAAATAAGACTCAATTTAAAAACAAATTTGGAACAAAGAAAATGCGTTATAGGAAGTGCAAAATGCCGGTAGCCCTTAGGAAAGCAGAGATTTGGATGAAGTGAAGTGAAGACCCCAATCAAGTCCAGTAAATTTAAGACAGTGCTGTGAAAAAATTGTAAGACGAAGGTGGTCAAAATTAGGATATTTAACTAAGATATGGTATATACTTAAAACTATTTTGCCAATCGAACACTGAGGTGCTTATAAGGTACAATACACTTATAAAATACATCTTCTGTACCAAAATACGCATTTAATGAAAACATTTTTAAAAAAAGCAAATTTCTCTAAATCACTTGATCTAAGTTTTTGGTGATATTTTTGCCTTTATACTACAATATATTGTAACTCAATTTCTTTAAATTCAAGAATTTAATATTCTAATAATCTATATTCCCAGTTTAATTATTTCGCATTAAATATTATTTTTGATATTTTATGGTGATATAAATATTTCTCTTCGTGAACGAGTACCTCATACTTCTCCCTTCTTATATAACAAGCATTAGTATTTTTAGTAATTACATTAAAATTTAATGATTATTTTACAATTTTTTTATAATCTGAAAACTAAAGAAATCTAAAAACTTTTTCTGAAAAAAATTTTCGTTTCAACATATTTTAACATGCGTTATGAACTTCTTTTACACCTGAATCAACTTCCACAATTGAATGTTTGATACTAAACATCTTGATGATTAGAAAAAATTTAATTTATTCTCTTTCTTCTTTCAACTAAATAGCGAACCAATCCTTTAATGCTAACTTTTAAATTAAATATCCGGATTTTGAATCATTTCTGCCAAAGGCAGATCACAAATAATGCAAAAAATAAATTCCATTATACAAATAAATCAAATTAAGTCTCTTAAAACAATTCTTTTTCTGAATTAAGTTAACAAGTTCTTTTGATTAATTTGCTCTTTTTAATCACTTCTTAGCATACAAAGTGCTGCTTGAAAAATCAGCAGTTGAGAGAATACGTGAATTTTCTTTTCTTTAAGATTAAACTTCTTTTTTCACTTACTAAAGTGAATTAAATGAATTCCCTGAAGCGGCTGTTCTGTTGCAAATTAAATAGTTTTTTAAACACTCTGCTGCAGATTTTAATAGGATTTAATTTTATAAATGCTTTAAGAGTATATTTAGAGTTTACTTTACATATAAATTTTGTTTCTGTAAACCAGTGCATGTTTCATACATTAATATCCCTATCTAATAAATATTTTCTTATGAAGCAATAAAGAAAAAATAGTGCAGATATTTTTAAAATATAAATTTTTACCTATAATTTTAGGCAACACACATTAATTTATCATAAAATAAGCTTTTCAACTGTTCAAAATATTAGAAAAGCAAGTACAGAAATGTTTCGTACAATAGTTTGCATAAACTGGAGAGCCCCAGCATAACGGAAGCAATTTAAAAAGAAACAAAATACTGAGGCTAAGTTATATTTTTTGTGAAGGATGAATATAACAAATTATCCACACGAACTTTTGAATTTTCCTCTCCTTTTCTTGACTGAGTTTTAGTGTCCTTTCCTTAATTCCTAGACAATAAACCATCATACAAAATTACTTCGCCAGCGCAAAATTACAAAATCATTACTTGATCTCTTAATCTAAATACATGGACTCTATTAATCTAGTCAGTGAACTTAGATTAAGAGAATATTCTGATCATTTTACATGCTTTAGTTTTAGGCATGTTTTCTATAGCGCTAATTGTATGTTATTTATATCATTATATGCATTAATTTAAAGAAATCATATACAGTGGCAGTGCAATATAAGTCCCAAAATCTGGGCATCACGTCTAGTTATCTTTATGCCCCAAAACATTTTCGTTAAAAAATATGGGAAATTTTTTCTGTGCCAATGGCACTTCATCTGTCTTCTTTATTTAAAGTCCTATTTTTTCCTAGAAAATGTGCGGTTATTAAGAATGCCTCCTGCTTTTTATAGTGAAACAAGTATAGAATGTCACTTCAAAATGCATCAATTCTTATCAGTAAATAGCACTTGACACTTATAGCTTTGCATATAATTACGACATTTTTCATCCTACTTTCGTATCTATGTCGTAAGTTCAACGGAATACACAATATCGTTCCATGTGTATGTTAACAAATTTGTATAATGTAGTCTATAATGAATAGATAGATGGTAAACTGACAATCTATGTCGACATTAAAGACCTGCAACTTGTTTCGAATATTATTGTTTTTGCCAATTTAAAAATATTGCATGTTCAGTTTTAAAGAGCAGTTGATAGTATGTATAGGTTATATCATTTGTTTTAATAGCATATAGAAGACACTATTCTAATCATTCTTTAGCATTCCTAGTTTCTTGGAGTTGATTTCATGGTATTTAAAATAATTCTAGGAAGAAAATTGAATAAGAAAACCGTTAATTAAAATTACAAACATATATATATATATATATATATATATATATATATATATATATATATATATATATATATATATATATATATATATATATATATATATATATATATATATATATATATATATATATATATATATATATATATATATATATATATATATATATATATATATATATATACACGACATAACAAGCGTTTTAAACTAAACCCATAAAACTTAAGCTTGATAAATCGGCCCATCGGAATTATCAAAGGTGTGGAAACAGCTTTGCAATCATTTGAAGCACGAATTTAT